>CM060971.1:111382717-111870217 GCA_030765045.1 Tenodera sinensis
ATTCAGGGAGTCTGAATTGCCAAATCTCTACATAAGATATTTGGTTGAAGTACAATGCTTCTTCTGAGAATGTAAAAATATTTTGTTAAAGTACACAATTTATGTCAAATCAGTTTTGTGCCTCTAATAACTTCCAAAATATTCGCTGCTTTTGGAATGTTTTATCAAACATTTTGGAAGGATAGGTTGATACTCATTTGTTTGTTCCAGTTCCAAGGACATTGGTACGTAATGAGGAGAACTGGAGTACCGGATGACAGCAAATGTCAACAACATATCCTCAGGGCAGAGAATGATACAACTTCAACCATCACCTTCAAGTACGCTGATCTCAAGTAAGTCAACTTATGCTCTATTGCCAATCAATACACCTGTACTATTAACAGTGAGACATATACAAGCTGTTAGAGGTATTGATAAATAGTAACTAAATTTGTATTCACTTCAGTGTATTAGATGGTGTTTCTCTTCGTATAAGTTTTCCCACAAACACACCATATAAATGGCTTCACGGGTAATCAACTTGTTAAATATAAAAATGTCGAACTTTCGAACATATACTCCATGGACATCATCAGGAACTGAATAATAAACGGCCATCTCACCATTATAGCCTTCTTAAGGAAACATTAAGTTTACAAACGTCGAGCTTACCTGGCCTTCTGGAACTGAAATATAAAAAAAAATCTGACGTGTTGCACTCACAGGACTTTCTCTACTCTTGTACTAACCATTCTTACAAACTGTTATTCCTATATCTTCTTCGTGTTAGTTAAGATAAACATTTGTTCAAATTATGTTATTGCTTATTTCGTTGTAGGTACAAGGGGAATATTAGAATACAGTAGGCTTTGTGCGATAGTCAAATCTTTTAAAACTTGAGATTCCGTTCTTTTTGCAAGGTTAACATATAAAAAAATGAACAACAATGTTCCATTTCACGAAAGTTTTGTAAGTTTTCCGAAATGATACAAATAACAAGGCATATCTCCGAAATTGTTCACCCTACAGAAAAATTTAGTCAGACATAAATATTGTGTGTTTTAGCAAGATCTACATTTTTCGTACAGTAAGATTTTGTCTATCTCTTACGGGTGAGTTATTCAAAAGTCATCCAGAGTAAACAGGACTACATAGGCTACAGCCACAAAATTTTAAATTCACATTTCATTTTTCATACAAATATCTTAAACGTATGACCTTTTAATGAAAATCGTTAGAGCCATTTTCAAGAAAACCAAAATTTACGAAAAAATTTCCATGTAAAGTGTAGTTTAGGATGGGGCTATTTTCTTGAAAATCTTCGTGTCGTATCCTTGAAAGACATTAAAGTTAAATACCAACTTTGGTTTTTAACCGACTTTTCGTTTTTGAGTTATGCTGTACACATACTGACACACACACACACACACACACACACACACACACACACACACACACACACACACACACACACACACACACACACACACACACACACACACACACACACACACACACACACACACACACACACACACACACACACACACACACACACACACACACACACACACACACACACACACACAGGCGGACTTTTTCTAAAAATGTTCCTTTTGGATTCAGGGGGCCTCAAAACATATATTTCCGGTAACATCTCGACATCGAATTTTTGAGTGCAATACCTACTGTATGTAGTAAATGTAAACCCCGCGCGACAGCCCACGAAGGGCCAAGGCCTACCGCCCAGCCGCTGCGTCCCCCACCTCTGCCCACTACAGGCGTCATTGGTGAGGTGCAGTACTGGAAGGTGGGACGTGGTCAGCGCCCCGAGCCCTCCCGGCCAGTTATGCGGTCTTCTCGACCTGGGGCCGCTACTTCTCCATCAAGTAGCTCCTCAATTGGTCCCCCCGGGACCTAACGAGGCTGAGTGCACCCCGTGCCAGACCTCCCAGAGGGGATAAAATCCCCATGCTGGTACCGGGGATCGAACCCGGGTCCTCCGCGCCACAGGCAAGCGCGCTGCCAGCTGCGCTACGGAGGCGGCCACTGTATGTAGTAGACAAAGTAAAAAAATTGAAACATGTTTTTCTCTGTTAATCTTGTCCATGGTGAATGTCTATTTAAGCTTCCCTTAGTTTCTTATTCATTGAATTTTCATTTTGTCTATTGCATAAATAACTAATTTTAATGTTGTTTTTCAGTGAGACCCGGTACAGCCTGGTGACCCACGAGGGTACGATTTGGAAGACAGACTCATCCGGAAAACTGCTGTTTACAGTTCCAAGTGTTTGTAAGTTATCACCTGAAAGTTTCTAATTCTGAAGTATTAAAAAAGAAGAAATAAAACATGAGGGGAACTTTTACATGAGCAGAGCTTATACTCTTTTTTTCTCTAATTTCTTCCAATAGGGATAGATATGTGACAGATATGTACCGTGTGGACAAGAAATAAATGTGCATAGAATGCAAAGTGTTAGGAAATTGGAGAAAATGTGATAGTAAAAGTGTACTTTTAGTGACACTAAAGATGCTTAAAGTGTAATTATGAAAATACAGCAGGGAGGTAGGAAAGTCCGCGGAGAGAGTTAAGGAACTTTTTAAGAAGGGTAGAGGAATTGTAAGGGAGGGAAAGTGAGGAAATGTACGGTTAAGATGAGTTCAAATTGGGGTAAATGACCAGAGATTCGAACAACAAAATAGCTCATAAGTATGAGGCAATTAATATCTGAACTTAGATTAAGCAGCATTAGAATAGAAAATTGTAATTGTAACACATCTTTGTATAATATCTACACAAATGATAATAGTAATAATAATATAATATTGTAAACACTTTCGTGTCTTCCTCTCGAGGGTTGGTAGCCACAAGAGAATTAACTCCCTAGATGGCAGTGAGCGAGGTGTCCCCCAATAAAGTGCTATTTGGATAGCTACTAAGATGCTTGTGTGATGTTTCAGTTCCGGGACGTGAAAGTAACTACTGGATTCTGGACACAGATTATGACAAATATGCAGTGATTTACACCTGCTACGTATTCAAGAACAACAAACACAGAAGTAAGTGAATCATTTCAACATCTAATGAGAAGGCATTCTCTATTACCTTACTTTAATAATAAAAATATCGTAATCCTATATTTGAATCAAAATTGTTGAGTAAGTTTGAAAAAATTATAATTTTTGAAATAATTTTCTATGTAAATCATAGTATGGATTCTGACATTTGTCTTGAAGATAAACATCAAATTTGCTGCTTAGTTGATTTTTCATTTTTGAGTTATGTTGTTCGCAGACCAAAGGATCTTTTACTGTCTACCTCGTGTAGTAGGCAGCGGAAGTATTATATTCCACTCAAATATTCGATATCGATATTTCATTACAAAGAGGGGTTATCCCCCCCCCCCCCATGGGAGGTGTATATATACCACAATTTGGTGGTAAAATAGGTTCTAAAATTGAAAGTTAGATTAAAGGGGTGATAGAAGACTGCCATAGTGATAGATCTGAGAGTTTTTTTTTTTTTTGTGTTACGATAAAGCTAGTGATAATGGTGATGATGATTCATTCGTTTGTTTGGTTATTATTGTTGGCGTAACACAAGTGTGGGACATTTGTATGTTTCTCGGAGTTAATATATTCCCCGTCTCCTCCAAAAATAAAAAAAGTTTAGAAAATGTATCTGTGTGTGTTTATGTGAACAACATAACAAAAGCCGATTAAATACCAAAAGGTGGAGTCTGCAGTTGATGCCTATTTTGCAGAGCTCGACGGTTCTCACTATCAACAACCTATTGAACATCGCTGGGAAAAGTATATCGAGGTGAAAAGAGCGTGTGCAGAGAAACAAATATTTTTCCCAACATTTCTTTGTTAAGTCGGGTACTTCTGGGACAGCCCTCGTATGAGCAAAAATGTCAATTTCTCATTTTTCCGCTAAAACGTGTGTGAATCTATGAGGAATTAGAGAGCCATGGAGCCTAAGTCCTATAAAGAGGAGGAAATAAACACTTTTATTGGTGGTTATGTTTTCAGGTTACGTGACAGTGTTGAGCAGAACCACCAGTATACCAGAAACAGCGACAGCAGCGATCAACACTGTACTAGAAGCCAACAACCACGTGGCAGACCAGATGCTTCGAGTTTCACACTACAGTTGTCCTACCGAGTAACCGCCCCTTGTATTACTGCTCCACTTCCCTATATCTCAACAATTGTACAAACCCCAGTTATACCTCTACTTTACCTGCTGATATTACAGTTATTCAAATAAAACTGTTAAAACATTCATTCATTGGTTTTTAGTTTATGTATTTGCCTGTGGCCGAGAGGTTAGACCAGGGCTGACGAACGTTACTCCAGAAGTGTGAAGAAAGGATTCCACCCTCCACAAATACAGTAGCACGCTTTAGCTAGAACCGATTTTCTGCTTTGTTTTCCCCGCTTTTCCACTTTCACGGTGACAAAGAGAGGGGAATTAGGGGAATATGTTCACACCTACTGAGTAACGTTCGTCTTGCCCATGCAAAGAGAACGGAATTTCAAAGCCGTCACATGGCGACCAGCTCTTAGAACAATTTACTATCACTTAAAGCCTATTGTAGTCCCTTATACTTACAAGAAAATAAGATAATTTCTACAAATAATTATCTAGATTAACGTAAAGTAGATAGAGAAATAAGAGTTTGTAAGAATATTTGTACTAGAGAAGAGAAAGTCATGTTAATGCAGAACATTATACTATTTAATATTTCACATAAAAGGGTTTTCTCTGCTTTATCAAATGTCTTCTGCCAATGGTAAATGAATGCTATCTATTAACTGAGTAATTGTGAATATGCTGTATTAAACAGTAACATGACAGACTTAGCCATTCCAAAGACAGAGAAACTGCTGATAAAATGGTGGTTACTTATTTGGTGGCTGTAAACCGTTTTGTTTTCTCAGAATGTAGGTAGTCGACCAGTTTAGGCTTCAGCACAGAGTCGTGCTGTCCTTTTGTATACATGTTTTGTGTGTTACTGCAACTGTTAACAAAACGAAATGAAGGTTCATTTAATGCAGGTAATAACTTATTTAAGATGTTGCTACTAACATAAACATTGAAAAGCTGCCATAAACACACTTTGTCCACAATTGTAGGTAGAGGAAATGGTTGCACTGTGGTAAACAAATTTGAATGATAATTATTAACAGGTTGAATCGGAAACTGAAAAATTCAATGCCATAGCCGGGATTTGAACCACGGATACTCCGCTTAAGTTCACATGACTTTCTCTACTCTTGTACTAACCATTCTTACAAACTCTTATTCCTATATCTTCTTCGTGTTAGTTGAGATAAACATTTGTACAAATTACATTATTGCTTATTTCCTTGTAGGTACAAGGGGAATATGGGAATACAGTAGGCTTTCAGCGATAGTCAAATGTTTTAGCTTTGAGATCCCGTTCTCTTTGCACGCTTAACATATAAAAAAATGAATAACGATGTTCCACTTCACCAAACTTTCAAGCTTTCCGAATCTTACACAAATAACAAGGAATATCTCCGAAATAGTTCATTCTAAAAAAAAAAAAAAAAAAAAAAAGACGTAAATTGTGTTTTAGTGAGATCTATATTTTTTTTTTTTGTCTATCTCTTACCGTTTACGAGTTATTCAAAAGTCGTCCAGAGTAAATACGACTACATCGGCTGTAGCCAGAATATTCAAAATATACATTTCATTTGTCATACAAATATCTCAAACATATGACATTTTAATCAAAATCGTTAAGAGCCATTTTCAAGGAAATCAAAATATTCGAAACATTTTCCACGCAAAGGGTAGTTTAGGGTGGGGCTATTTTCTTCAAAATCTTCGTGTCGCATCCTTGAAAGACATTAAACTTAAATATAAACTTTAGTTTTTAACCGACTTTTCGTTTTTGAGTTATGCTGTCCACACACACACACACACACACACACACACACACACACACACACACACACACACACACACACACACACACACACACACACACACAATTTTGGAACCACGTGGGACAAAACTGCTCTTTTTAATTTTCTTTGAAATCAGTTTAGTTCAACCCCACAACTCAGGGGTCTCCGTCTAGGGGATATGTGAATAGCGACCACAAGGTACCCAAGCTGAGCAGAACATTACTTCCACTTACTGGTGTTTTGCTCCTCACTGTAACTTTTCTATCTGACCTTACCTTGGTCATCTCTTGTTCTCTTCCGACCCCGATGCTATTAGGGTTCCTGAGGGCTAGGGAGTCTTTATTTTTCCAATCTCTCCATTTCTCTATAAAATATTAACCCTTAACATGCTGACCTGTCATGGCATGTAATACGTCCTCTGATTGGTAATCAGAGGATATGGTCGGTGAATTTATTTTGATAATTCTCCCGGTCAGGTCGGTGAGACCCGTAAACCAACGTCAGGTGTGGTCCTCCAGACATTCTGGGGGTTGTGAGAGAGCGATGTGACCGCCAAAACAAAAAAATATAGTGCTCTCTAAAAAAACGGTTACTATTACTGCTATTGCTCTATGAGTGAAAAATGTTGTAGAGCAAGAGGATTAATGACTTCATTGTCAGAAATCCAGCATTAGCTAACAACAGTTCAACCCCACTAACATCGTACAACGCTTTTTCTAGAAATTATAGTTGAAAATAATAATTCGGCATTAAGGGTTTTAAAAGTAGATACTAAAGTGCTTGTGTTACATTTGATTCTCGCCTCACTCCCTTCTCAGTTCGGAGTTAACCCTAAGAACAGCATATACATCAATTATTTATTGTATAACTACGAAAAATACACATACGAAGCAGTAATTAACACCAAAGTAAGAATATGTATTCCTTAATAATGCAATGATTGAATATTTACATAAGTTTAGGTTTGTGGTTCATTGGAGGTTAGGTTATATTATTTTATATTATTTTGTTTATAGACGTTCAATTATCATGTGTGCGTTCCATAACCATGCTTAGGACTGAAGGGAACATCACATATATCATATGTTCCTGTGATTAATAACAAATTGCTTATAACTTCGCTTTTCAACTCTTCTTCACTTTTAAAATGTGACGCGAGTAAGTTAAAGAACACTTGAAAACACTCACATTTTACTAACAAAACATTTCATTTATTTCACAAACACAATGGAAACCTAAGGTAGGCAGTTCCTCTTGAGCCATTTACGTACCTATATGTGAAGATGTCACATGGCATCAATGAATTAGGACTGTCTTTTGGTCAAGTACGCATCCGCAATCATGAGAAATGCTATTAAGATGGCAAAGGCACCTTTAGAGCACCGAATGCTGTATGTGGCATCAACAATGTCGTGTGCGTCGTACAAGATTTTGCTTGCTCCTAGGAGGAGAAAGACACAGCCGGAGATACTCCAGAACAGATCCACGAATCGAGGTACTCTGCTATCAAATACGGCACTGATTAGCTCCACTATAATGATGACCAGGTAGGCGTGAAACGGGACGAACTCCGCAACCATGTGCAACAAAGTCCTGTGTTCTTCAGACATTGCAGATAAAACCAGGCACACGAGCAACAATACAAGCTCGACAAGCTTCAGTTTCTCAGCATCCTTCAGCTCCATGTATGAGCACTTTACTTTTCAATATCTTGTGAAATGTTCACATTTTGCACTTTCCTCCTTCCACTATCGGAACATTAGATTCGTTGCCTGGGAAGTGTTTGCACAGAGATCTAGATACCAACGTAAAGAAGTTAACCTAACACCAGAGAGTATAGACAAGTACACGGCAGCACATGGAGAACCTTGATGCCAGTGACAGTTATCTCTGGAATATCCACAGGTTCAAGCTGTTCTTAGGGCCAGTATTGTAAAGGAGTTTAAACTGTAGTTCAAGATTTTATTTCATATTATAACGGCTAATATTTGGTTTAACTTCAGTACGTTTAACAACAGTTTTATTATTATTATTATTATTATTATTATTATTATTATTATTATTATTATTATTATTATTATTATTATTATTATTATTATTATTATTATTATTATTATTATTATTATTATTATTATTATTATTATTATTATTATTATTATTATTATTATTATTATTATTATTATTATTCTTCACAACGCATTACCCAATAAATACATTACAGTTGCTACAGCAGGAAGCGTGCGTGTATTTAACTTGATACTTACTGTTAAACTGCGAACCCAGCCTTTTCTGGGAGCCTCTAGTTTATTTGCCAGTTATACTTTGAAGTTATGCTTCTTTTCTGACTTCACAGCTTTAGCAAGTTCTTTCCCGCTGTCGGATTTGACATATTTAGCAAATTTAGTACCTACATTTCATATGATAGTTAAAATTCACAAATAGTTCGGTTTTCATCACTTGCAATTTCAGTCTGTTTCTTTCAATGCTCCAGATATTTAGCATCACTCTGAAATCCGCTCTACAAACGCATTGGACATTGGCACAGCCACGACAAGATAATTCACTACATCAATCAGCCACGAATCAAGGCCACGAGTGTGAGATGGTCAATTGTTCCTGATGATGGCCATGTAGTTTGATTATGACTGAAAGCTCGACTTCCCGTGAAGCCATAATCAGTAAAAATACTTGTTCATGGTTCATACAAGCATGGTGTAAAGAATGCCCCTCTATGGTAATTTGTAAGAATAGTTTGGGCAGAGAAACGTATGCGAATGCCACACCATGACTGATGTGTTTGCAACTTGTTTCAGGTAACTTTGTTCATGCTGCTGCTGTGTGTGGTTATGCTATACAGAAGTGAGGGATGTAATTGTTTACGCAAATACTTCCATCGCAATGATACATGCCCATCGAAGTACGTCGTGCCTGTCCAAATCGACGCAAAGGTAACTCACTCATTACAATTATGACTTCTAGTATGTTTTATAGCAGGGATGTACATGATTTTTAAACAAACTTCGGCATCCAGGACGTAGTCTAAAGCAAAATAGTTTTCCAGACCTTTCATGTTCTTTTACGACGCAAAGTTTCACTGCTAAGCTGCTTTCTCTGGAATTAAGGCATTAACCAAAGGTTTAGCGTACATCCCAGCTAAGTCAACCATCGAAGCAAATGAATCTGGGTAAAACTGTAGCTGAGCGGCCACACGTGGTTCAAGAGTTAGAACGGAAGAAGATGGCGCTACTACGTATACATATCTGTTGCCAACCTGACATTCTGGAACTCGCTAAAAGTACCGACCCCGCGTCACGAAATTACCGATACCACAATGAATCCTACTGTTCCTGAAGAAACATTTTGTAATTCTTATTAATTCTTATTCCCGTTCTTTTTAATTGTTATTACTATTACTACTATTATTACTATTATTACTATTGTTGTTATTGTTGTTAAAGAAAAAATGTTAAGAATAAATGATGATAATTTCAAAAAATGCAAAAGAACTAATGCGAAATCACACGATTACGAAACAACAATAATAGCAGAGTGGAGTGTGGAGTTTAAGGGTCCGTAGATAACTCGGTCATTTGGGCCTCAATAATAATAGTAATATTAGTAGTAATAATAATAGTAATAGTGATGATAATAACAATAACAACAATGACGACGACAATGACAATAATGCTAACAAGAAGAAATAACGTTAAGAGGTTGGTTGGTAACATTCACATGCTTCGGCGGATTTCATACTTCCGGCGTTGGCAACATCTACGTCATTAACGCGTTCAAGGCCTGGTAGCAGATGGCAGCACTCATGTTCACAACACGTTTCGCATAACCTTCATCTGTACAGAGCTAAAGATATTATGGCACAGTTTTCTAAACTACATGACAATTTTTGTAACTAATTTTCAAAATCTTACCAAGAACAATTTGTCCTCGAGCTCTATAGTACAGAAGTACACGATTTGCATTATATTAACTCTCAGTTGTAAGTAATTTTGAGTTATAAGGAATCTTCATTCTTCCCCTTGCTATAGGTATAAATCAGTTTCAATTGTATATCGCTGTGTTTTGGAACTTATAAGAAAGTGGAACACAACAAATTGAATTCCAATACAGAGAAATATTGTTTGTCCAGCAAATAAGGCAAGGAAATTGTTTTCAGTCTTTTCAGTGGAACTTAAAATGCTTAGGCTTACAAGAAGTTCTAACAAATTTAAGTACTAAGCAGAAAAGTGACAAATGAAAGCGTCATTCTCATAAGCAGGACTGCAAAGTTCCGCCCAACTGTCACGCTTGACCCAGACTTGCCCAGGTCCAGAGTTCGTGAGGATTCTCCTCTTCAGGTGTGTAATCATTAGTTGGAGTTACTAAAAGTGGTTCATTTTAAGTGATGTCCTCTCGCAGCCACAGTTCTCAGCTTACTGGCTAGTCAAGCTACCTGCAGGTTTAGAGAGGCTTCTGGAGTGGTCTAGCAGTATCACTATGAGATGGCGACAGTAACTTCACACAACCACATTTTCCTCTGTATGACCGGAGTAGCATCACATAGCCAATATATTTTCTGACTATCTTGATGGGATGATCTGGTTTTATCATTAAGGTTATAATGTTAGTCGTATAAGCCGGGTATCCTGTATATTACATGCATATTTTTTATTTTTACAGGGAATAGCTGGGAAATGGTGGACGATAAAATGTTCATCCTCTTTGTTCTGCGATAATCTTTACTGCTTGAGTTTTAATTTCAAACACGATACTGGAAATACTTACACCGTACAACTCTTAGCCTATAATAAGAGGTAGGTAAATGTCCACTTGGCTACAACTAAGTGCTGCTCAAGTTCTCTAACTGACATATTTATTATCAAATATTTATAATGTTTATCTTCTCTACTGCTTATTTAGAGGAACTATCGATACCTAGATTCCACGAGAAATACATGTTTTGGGAACCCCTGAATCCAAAAAGAAAGAAAAAAAAAAAGATTCTTAGAAACAGGCGCGCGCGCGCGCGCGCGCGTGTGTGTGTGTGTGTGTGTGTGTGTGTGTGTGTGTGTGTGTGTGTGTGTGTGTGTTTGTAACACAAAGTCATGTTAGTGCAATACGTCAGATTTTTCATATAATTACGGCTCATTAGCTTGTTTAAAATAGTTTTCTATTGTTATGATAGTATTTTTGACTAATTTCTGTCCATTTTTTGTGTGCAGTGCTGACGTATTCTGGAAGTCACATGAAAAGGCTAAAATACTTCAATCTCAGATTTCTGTCACAGAGAGTAACGGTAAGTCTGGGAGTAGACCTATGTATTACTAACAAAAAGTCAACTACCAGAAGAAGGCGAGCTGTTGCATAAACATCCCTTCATGTTTATGCACACAAGTGATTCACATATCAGTGTTGCCAACTAGTGTTGACAAACTAGCCCTCGAGCGAGCCCCTGGCCCAATCTGTGTACCACATTGAACTGCTGTTAAAGTTATACATGTGGTGCTTATTACTTTGAATTTATTATGCTGTTTAATCATGAGTTTAACACGTTGCAGAAACTCTGAAAAAAGTTGGCTTTCCAACCACAGTTATTTCAGTTTTAAAACCTCCACTAATCGTAACATTTTCTACCAGCAGAATTTTGCACTAATGTAAATTTTCATGTGTGTTTTTGTGACTGTTTTATTGTCGTCCTTAAACACTGGTCGTAGCGTATTAATTTTAGAGTCCATATTTACTGTGTATTTTATTCTTCTTTTGGTCCATAGCTACTACCACTTGTGAAGATATGTAATATTTTTAACACCCTGTATATACTTATGATTCAGGTGGGACAAATGGGAAGTACATTCCTGTGGGGATATCGAAGACTTGGGCTATATTCATCGCTTGCCTTCCTGACCACAACAAACAAATAAAGCGTAAGTAGAAATACTATTGCAATTATGTGTTAAAGAACCCAGGAATAGTTCGAGTGTTCTTTATTTAGTTCACACACCAAATATAAGTCTCGTTAAAACACACAATTTATAGGGAATTTTTCAAGGGTTGACAATTTCCGAAATAATCCATAGCGATATATTCTTAGAACACGTGACTATCGCTAATGCTTGCTGTATTTTCCTTTTCCCATTATACCTACAAGGAAATATATAATAAAACAATTTCTGCTAATGCTTAGCTCTATTAATATGAAGTAGATAAAAGAGAAGTGATTTTTAAGAATGTTGCAACAATATGACAAACTCGAGTCTGATGGCTTTATTATCTTCTAAATTTTTATCACAAATGCGCAGTTTTCTATTCATCATTAACACAGTTTACAATTTTTAGGTTATCAGAGCTCGCAATTTTTACTTCTGTAGCGGTTTTTAAATTAGCGGGATGCTGTAGAGATGAGTGCTATCTCCAGGGTGTTAATGCGTCAAGCAATTAAGTAATGGCGACAATTATTATACTTGCAATAAATATTCAAATCTGTTTATTCAGCAGCAGGAACATGCGATCGTCTACATCGACGCATATACCATTAATGCCCTGTTGTGGTAAGTGTTATGGGCTAATTATGGGCATAGTAACCACGACTTACTGGTTATCTACCGTATTGCTCTTAAGGGATTATGATTGACTTTGGGTATATTTCCTTTCGATTTGAATAACCTTGGACATAAGTAAAAAAATATAATTTTGGTATTTACATTACATATATGAGATTTACACATATAGTGTGGAAAACCTTGGCATATTAAATACTGGTGTAAGCCCTTTCCTTAATTCATTTTGACATACAATTCCTGCCACACTTCTTATATCTAACCTTGCTCAGTCCTTTTAGTGTCTTTCTTCACTTCCCCTAATGGCGTATGAATGTACACATAAGGTTTTTTATTTCTTTTTCGTCACTTTTAACCTGTATTTTAAATATACATGCATATTGAATAGCTATATACTAAAGAGCCTGGCATATGAACAGGATTGAAGTGTGTCAGATTGTCGTCTGTTTACAGAGGTGGCCTGGTTGTTAAGCAAAACTGGAACACTGACAGCCTCAGATGAAGTTGAAGTGAGAGCAATCCTCAAGAAAAACCGCATTGACTACAAGCTCTTCAAGTCATATCATACCGAGATATGTCCCAAGTTCCAGTCAATGTCTCAGGGATGACTCATTCGCTGTTAAAGCACTTCCTGACAACTTTTATAGCGAACTTAAGCTCTTTGTGTTTTAATTTGTACCAGTTTGTTATTAAAATTCTAAAATACCATATACAGTGCAGAGTTCTGGTGTTTTGCTTACGGTTATCAGAAAAAGTGTGAACCTATCTTCCCTAACTTTTGCTAGACTTGAAGCTTCACACGTGATCAGCCTGTTAAATTTACAAACGTCGAGCTTTCCGCCATAACAATCTCCAGGCCATCATCAACAACTGAATAACAAAATAAACGGCCATTATAAACGGCGAACTTCAATGGCCTTTTAGGACTGAATTATAAAAATAAATGGTCGTTTCAAAATCCATGGCCTTGTTGAGGAACTGGGCTGGTGTGTTTAATGGCTGAACTCAGTTAAACTACAATCTCTGTTGTAGTACTGAAGAAGGGCAAGAGTTTGATGTGGCCATTTATTCAGTGCCTGATGGTAACCTTGGAAAATGATATGGTCAAAAGCTTGAATGTTATAAATTAAAGAACTGATCAGCCGTAAAGCCGTAGCAAATCCTCCGACTTTTCCTGACCATTAGGAATTATGAGGATGTTCCCATCCCAAGAACCAAAAGGGTGACTGTTTTATCTTCAGAAAACTTATCTGACAGTAATTATTATTTATTTATACCAACAAACCTACTGCAGGTGTTTTAAATACGTAATGGGCAATGTTTAAGGTGTGTAATCATGACTGAAAAATTTAAAGCCATAGTCGGGATTTGAACCACGGATCTTCCACATCGAGCGGCTGCTTTAACCTCTAAGCTAGCATGGCCAACCTGACAGTATGACAAATTCCCCAGACCATTCGTACTTTCCCGAATGGGGAATGACAATTAATTTTTCAGTCATGATTCCACCTGTTATCTGAACGATTTGTCATCTTAATTAGTATAATTACCACAAGTATAAACTTTTTTTAAGTGGGCTCCAATTTTGTGTTTGTAATGCTGGTTAGGTACATTTTCCACTGACGTAAACCCCAGTATGTTTTGAGGGCCACACCTGTCATTGGTGAATGGATCCATCGGACCTGGCCGGGAGGGGCTTTGAGGTCCATGGACATTTCTCACCATCACCACTCACCATCACCATCACCACCGCCATTATTCGGTCATTTCTGATCATTTGACCAGGGTTTTCTTCCGCTAGTCTTTGAAGAACCAACTTCATCCTGTAAGGCAGCAGGTAGGTAATCTTATCTGCCTTCTTTGCCGTTGGGAGGTTTTCTTCTTCCGCTATTGAAAACGCTGGGTGTCCTCTATGCAACAAAGAAGAAAAAAATGACTGAAGATCATCTACAAACCTGTGAAATTCTACCTATTGGATCCACTACAGAGAAATATTAGAGAGCGAAAGCAGTAATGCCTTCATTGCCAAAGCCCAGCGTTTGATAACTTTTCCTGCTAAACACAATATTAAAAAACTTAGCTATAAACCTCACTATCCACTGCGCGCGCACATCATGTGATGTGACTGGCGTGAGGCAAGCACAACCACCAGCCGCTCTGTTTCAATGCTTGGCATGAATTGTTAACAATACTAATTCATAGCATATTGTTGTTGGAAACATACTCCTCAGCATGGTTTACACCAATTGGTTTAGTACTGGTGTAGATAGTAGAAAAAGTTAAGTAAAGAAAACTGGTAGGATATGCAACACACGACTCACATCCATGCAACTGACATATCTGTGAATCTTCTGCAGTCCTTTAATGTAGTGCCCAGTATTGTGTACAACTCATCGGCACCGATATGGAAGTCGTAGTATCCTTGTAGCAGCTACTGTTCTGTTCGTATTTCCGTGTTCCATACGGTCTGCTCTTGTTGAAGGCTGTAACCCACCTGTATGGTACTATCGTCTTCACATTGTCGTGCGTACGATCATAGGCACAGGGATTTCTAGGCACTACAGCTTAGAGCGGTAATGGGAGACAAACTTCCTCTCTCTACAGAGCATGCACTGTGAGCCTGATGGAAGAGTCCATTTACTGCAGGGGAGGTCACTCATGCACTAATATGTCGTACATGTGAAAACAATTCCTTATTGTTTCGCTTCCACGACAATGTTGCCACTAGTTTTGTTAAACCCACGTATAACTTACACTTAATTTCTATAAAAGTATAAGTTATCAGGATGCTTTAAACCATAAACAAGCACCCTCTTACTTAAAATTGATAATTCATTTTTTACGGCTATTTCACACTTAAGGCCTGTCAAACATCACTCCCAGGGTGTGAATAGAGGAGTCCACCCCTCCTTAACTGCAGTAGCACGCGCTAATAGAACCGGTTTTCGCATTGTTTTTCTCGTTCTCCGATTTGAAGGGAGGGAAAATAGGAGAATATTTTCACACTTGGCGAGTGCTGTTTGACATGCCTGATTTATAGGTTAGGTCAGACGTGTTATAATATTACGTGTGATAATTCTGACGGCACACTACTGTACCGCGGTACACCGGTTGCAGTACACTGTGCTACTGTATTCCCATATTCCCCTTGCACCTGCGAACATCTACAAATGTTTATCTCCAGTTAGCACAAGAGTAGAGAAAGTTATGTGAGATGCAACACGTTAGGTTTGTTTTACAACATCCTGTTGTTCCAAAATTTGTTTTTATCACTTTTGTATCCGTTAGGTTTATCTTAAAACGTGTTGGCATATTCGTGATGCATGCTAACATGTTAAGAACATAAATGATTACATATTCTGTTAGTATCCAATCAGATTTTCACTTTATTTACAACTTTCGTAGCAAATGTGTTTCAGTACTATTTGACATCTGACTGTCCTGTATAATAAGAAAATGAAGTGGTTCGTACTGCAGGTAATTATTTCAGATTTGATTGGATTGTGTTCAGCGAGTTCACAAGGAGCCATAGAGACCCTTGAACATTAAACATGTCGATGGAAATTACAGTGCAGCATAAAACACATTATATACAGGCACAAAAAACAAACCAGGGATCATTGAGATTCAGAATCAAATCTTCCTTGCCCAATAAATAATGTCCTATATTTTTTCTCCAAAAGTGTTTATTCCACAAAATTCAAGTTTACATATATGAGAGAATAATGTTTTGTCTGGTCACTGTATTTTTCTACATAAGAAAACTTAAGACCTCAAAATGTCTTCGAGGCTAGAGAAATTCTCCTTTGTATTTTCCTCTGCATTTTGTCCAGAAAAGATATTATTTGTCTCAGGTATGTACCTTGTTATTATGAACCTGTAGAGGTCCATTTCAACTAGTTGTTAATTAAGATACTCATGTTAATGATAATAACACAACAATAACTATAAACAAAAATAAAAACAATAAATACTAATATATAATCAAATAAAACATTAATAAGAAACGACCAAATTCCAATGAAACATTACGTGTCCTCATAACTCCACTTTACAATCTGTAGGTAATCCGTAATGTTAGACAATAGCACCATATACAGCAGTGAGTTTATTCCCTGGAAAATAAAGATCTTCTAAGTAAAGTGGGAGCTTAGCGGTTGTTTATAATGTTATTGTCTATTATCACGGACTACACACGCTAGTTCAACTGCCTCTCGCCGCACGTCTTCTCTGAGAGGCAGAACATGCCACTGCCATCTCTTGCGCCGTGGAGTTCTGCAACTGTCTTAACGCACGAAGGGTTATCTACTTACGCCGATGCCAGATAAAATGGATATGTAGAAGCGAATAAACCATTATGAGTAGAGAAAGTCATGTGAATTGAACACATCAGGTTATTTTTTGTAGACAAAAAGGAATACATAGGAGTGTTTGCAGCTCACGTTGTCTGAATGTTCCAGTTGGCCATGTTGATTGTGTGGCGTGAGTTCTTCATGTCGTCAGCACATAGGAGCTGGGATGACGATGATGACGATGATGATGACGATGACGATGATGACGAGGACGACGACAAGAAGCACCCAATATGTCCACCAAAACGGCTCAAAAGTGTTTCAATCGATCCAGATGTAAGTATATTACTTATTTAACGTTAGATAATAGACGTTTTCAACAAAATATGCGCATTTACACAGATACGATTAAATTAGATTTTACATATACAGATGCATGTATAAAAAAAGAGATACACTATTTCCATGGGGAATTCAAATCGATTTGAGTTGTCATTCTAGATTGAACACTACATGCAGACGCGGATTTAGACTGAAGTGAATCCTTGGATCCGATCCTCTTGGAACTGGGATCAAATGGAAATTTCGTTGTATGAAAACATCGATTTAAGAATGGGATTGGACTCAAATCGATATCAATTCCCCATAGAAATGTACTGATAGATTTATAGACAGATATATCTATCAGTAAGTGAAATAAAGAATCAGCGGCATAACTTAATGCTACAAAACACTAAAACAGTTTCAGCACAGTAGAGTTCTGAACACTATAAGTACATTGTTACAAAGTTATGGCGGTATCAATCACAATTCCCTATCTTCCACATTACAAAGTTGAACATTGTCAAAGCTAAATGTCCCACTGTGACAGCTGTATTGTAGAAATACGCGTTCCTCGTTGGAAATGCCACAAAATGTAGGACGTAAAATTGGTTCAATATAACTGTACACTTTGTAGCGTTCAACGTTGTGCAAATGCTTGAGAAACAGTTCAAAGATGAACTACTTTCCTTCTGATTATGAAAGTGAATTTTTCTTTAAAAATCAACGAATATTATACAATTACCCGTCAATTAATTATTGGTTTGGAGACTTTTGGCGAACACTAGTTGGCAACACTGATATATGAATCACTGGATACCCGTACGTTGTAGCTTACATGAAATAATCCAATATTTCCATAAGTTCATCACGTGCGGATTCTGAACTTCCAAAAGCATATAATGACATCTGCTACTGGACAAATGCATGTGGACTTCAGTCTTCAGCTGTCAAAATGTAATTTTAGCCTTGTAGATTTAGACAAAACGTAAATCTAACCTTATAGATTTAGACAAAACTAAATCTAACCTTGTAGATTTAGACAAAATGTAAATCTAACCTTGTAGATTTAGACAAAACGTAAATCTAACCTTGTAGATTTAGACAAAATGTAATTCTAATCTGGTAAATTTACACAAAATGTAGTTCTAACCTTGTAGATTTAGAGATTGTATGTGCATTTGTAAAGGGTAGAGATTGTGGTAAGAATGTAGTATATCAGGTTTGTTTGATAAGTACACTCTTCCTCGTTAATGCTATCACAACAGAAATATTCCCACGCTGTGCCGCCTTGTGTACACTGACATTTCACTTTTTGAACCCGTATAATATTTTTAAAACTTTTTTTATTACAGCTTCCAGGGTGATCAGCCGTGTGAGGTTTAAAAACATTGAGCTTTCGCGCGCTGTGAAAGCTTTAAATCTTACGTTTTTATAACTGCTTTGAAATTCTTTACTTGCCGACTTTATGAAAAGAGATGCTGAAACTGGCCACTGTCGTTGTCCATACATTATTGGCACCTCTTTAGGAAACTATCCATCACTCGCCGTAGTTCACGTTGAAAAATGCTGGCAATTTACTGACGGATATTTTGTTCTAATTCTTCCAGGATCTGTCGGTTTGTCTTGTACACTTTATGTTGTAAGTTACCGTAAATTCGCTTGGAAGAGTGACATGTAAATTGGAATGTGCAGACAAATAAAAATGAACACCATGTACAAATTCAATAAACTAGACTCCTGCAATTTTGATGACAAATGTCGACCTGTATTACAAATGTTGGAGAACACGGACAATTCTGTTTACAGAGACACACAGGTAAACAAACCCACATCCGCATAACGCGGGAGTGACATGCTTGTGTTGTGACGGCATTAACGGTAGAGAGTGTACTTCTACATCTATGTACATGTTCTGTTACAGAAACTTTTCAACGGCAACTGGAATTATGTAAAATGTACATCTTCTGTTTTTTGTGACCATTTGAACTGCTTAAGCGCCGCGTTTGATAAGGATGACACTATGGTCTATACCGCCGACAATGTTGCTTACAACACGAGGTAAATGTAAATATTATTTATAATTTTTATTTTGTCTAGAGAAGATGTTTAGAGATATGAATACAGATACTTTGACAGATGATAGCTTAATAGGTGTGTTGTGTTTTCTGTTCGTCTAACAGTTTTCTTATAAACCAATCACAAACTTTACTACCTGATGGTCGTAACTGCGCCTGTCGTATAGACTATCCGTTTTGATTCACATCTCAATTCTTAACCTACTGACTAAGGTATTGTGAAGCGTTGCCCGCACAGAAAGCATTGAAGCTTGTGCAGGTACTCATTCGTAATCACGAGATCGTCATGCCTTCTGTGCCATGCCGAAGTAGTAGTACTACCAACCTGAAAAATACCACTCTAATTATAGGTTTGTAAATGAAGCATGGGTCATTAGGGCTTAAACTATTTTGATTTTGATTAAAATGACATGTTTAAGATATTGTTATGACAAATGAAGTGTATATTTTGAATTTTCTGGCTATAGCTCATGTAGTCCTGTTTACTCTGGATGCCTTTTGCATAGCTGGTAAACTGTAACATTTCGACCTTATCTTACTATACAAAAATATAGATATCGTTAAAACATAGATTTGTTTTGTATAATGAACAATTTCGGAGATATTCCTTGTTATTTGTGTTAAGTTTATTTTAGTAGTGCAAAGAGAACGGAATTTGAAAGCTTTAAAATATTTAACTATCACTCAAAGCCTATTGTATTCCCATAGTTATCTTGTACCTACAAGGAAATAAAAACATAAGACAATTTTTAGTAATTTTTATCTAATATGAAGAAGATATAGCAATAAGAGTTTGTAAGAATGGTTAGTACAGGAATAGAGAAAGTCATGTGAGTGCAACACATCAGAGTTTTTAAAAACTAGATTCACATGTTTCAGAGAAGTATATTAGCTACATTTTCTGATACTTAAGTAAGCTGAAAATAAATTAAAGTGTTCGATTGGTGTTATTACTTGCAGAGAAATACATAGGTACATATTTGTTTTTACGAAGTTGTTGGTCGTGAAATTCCTTTGCTTGAGCATAAATTATTTTTTGTGGGCCAATGAAGAAAGCAATCATCAAATGCATATTTGAATATTAACATAAGACGTTTGAGATAATGTCTGTAAATTTACATACGCATCAGAGTGAGAATGAAAAGTAACGAATAAATGTGATAGAGGAGCAAAACTGAGTTTTGCGTGGTTAAAATGAAGTGCACGGGTGACTTAAACGTATCCCTGTACATTTAAAAATGGCGGACGGGGAAAATATTTCCCAAAGTGAGTAAAAAATGTGTATATGCCAGGCATGGGCACGATAGGAGAGGTAGCGATTGAACTTGCCTTACTCACCCCACATTCTCTTGCAGAGTGACAGAGTTTGTTCGTTCCACCTGCGTGGTAGTAATCATTTCTACGCTATTATGAACTATTTTGTTTATATTAAACATATTTCGCATACAATATTGTTACTGTGGTTGGGCAAATTACATAATCTTCAAGTTTATAACCTTCCTTTATGTTATGCACGTAATATCCTTACACTACCTTATGATTGACATACTAAATCTTTTTTTCACAATAAATTGCCATAAAATATTTTAAAACTATTTGATCAACATAAGTTATTTGGTTTTAAACTTGATATTAAGTTCAAACTTTGAAACACGAAATACAGTAGTTTATATTAAATAAACTAATATGAAACTAAACCCATAAAAAGTGGAATGATATTGTCGCTTTTATATGTTTACAAATACGAGAATTCAGAAAGTACCTTTTGAAATTGTAAATGAATACCTTAAGCTTGACTTATGTTTCTGATCAAAGTGGCGTTTCATATTGTAACATTTTATATTTGCAAATGTGCCAGTGCTTGATCGAACACTGAACAGAACACTGAGAATGTTGGTAACACCCCGTGGAGCAGTAAGGACAGCATGTATGGATCCCACTGATAATGATTACTGTTTATTTATGTCCACAGTTCAAACACACACTGGAAGTCGGAATTTACCTGTAGGCCTAATGCCAAGGAAGGCAAGGTGGACCTCAAGAGTTCAGATCGTAAGTAAGCTTAACTCGTATAAGGAAAACAACAATTCTGGTTTCTCGTTTCAAAATAAGTTTCCCTCTTGATATAATCCAATTAATAAAATTGAGGTTGACTATCGACTTCACCTTAATGACATTTAATAAAAGTGCTGTTAAAACCGAAGTTTTTACTCTAGAAACCACCAACACAAGGTACCCACTCAGTGACTGGATTCATGTCTATATTAATGGCTCTGTTCTGGATTTCGAAGAAGGACCTGGTAGAGGTTCCATTTGTCAGTTCTTTTCCTTTTATAAAAAAGTGGCGAAATATACAACCAATTTTGATGGTGAAATTGATGCCTTACAGCTTGGAAGGGAAGTAATTACATTAAATAAGGTTAGGAAGATCCACATTCCTGTATACCAAGATTTTGTCTATGTTTTACGGTTTACCAGTTATGCAAAAGTCATCCAGAGTACACAGGAATACATGCCTATTCAAAATATACATTTCATTTGTCATAAAACTATCTTAAACACGTGGTATTTTAATCAAAATTGTTAGAGCCATTTTCGAAGAAATAAAAATTTTCGATAAAATTTTCTATGTAAAGGGTACTTTAGGGTGAAGAAATTGTCTGCAAAATCTTTGTGTTGCATCCTTAAAAGATGCTAAACTAAATACGAACTTTGGTTTTTAACTGATTATTCGCTTTTGAGTTAGGCACACTCACACACATACACACACGGACCTTTTTCTAAAATGCTTTTTATGGATTCAGGGGGCCTCAAAACTTATATTTCCGGTGAAATCTCGACATCGAATTTCAGGGTGGAATACAATACTTCCTCTACTTACTATTCGTAGTAGAGAAAGTAAAAATCAAAGTTTTGGAAATCGATCAAGAATGAAGTACAATTATTTCCAAATTATATCAACTGTAAGAACATATCTCCTGATTTAAGTTTTCATCTTTTCCTAGTTCTATCTGGATAACAATGCAATGCTACTTGGCTTCGAGGTCATGCGTTCTACAGCAACATCGGAGTAACTAACCTAACCCAACACACGGAACATGGCGGAGCTAACGACCGACAGACAAAACACACCGACCGGAACACACCGACCCGAACACACCTATGGAATAGGTTTATTTGATAATTGCTTAAGCACTTACCGCGCTCTATAAAATAAGTTTTGATTGCTTAGGGAAAAAGAAAAAAAAAAAAAAAAAAAAAAAAAGAAGAATAATATCGTTACCTTGCAACGTTTTATCAGATTCTTCAACTATCTTTTCAAAACCTACTGCAGAGGTAAATAGAGAGCATGTAAAACGTATCCACTTTTCTTAATATGGGAAGTCCATATATAACTGTTCAGTGTTTTGAGACAGTGGAAGGTTACATTTCCCCCTTCAACTGTCTCAGAAGACACTGTAAACAGTATAATACTGATCTCATAATACAAATGTGTATGTGTTAAAGTGTGTACAGATCTTTGACGTAGCCTATCTGTATGTGTTTCAGCCAGAGCAAATGGTGAATACTATATGCTGGGAACAGATTACGAACATTGGTGGGTGTTATTCTCTTGTCTAGCAGACCACAATGGTGTCAAAAGACGTAAGTAAAACTACGGTTTAAGTATTCAATGAAAAACTGAAGCTATTAAGAGTGAAGCAGGGGCTGTTTCGCTGGTCTCTCGGTCTGGCGAACACACTCACGGCACCATGCGGTACTAAACATTGTGGCTTTATTAATCACAAACTGAATTTCGTAGAGCTTTCTTTACATTCTCAGGTGTATTCTATTTACCCTGTCGCCATTACTACAAACGCCTGGTGACGTAATTTTTATCGCATTACCAACCGTTGAAAACAGAACCTATTTGTTAACAGACTCAAAAATTATAACGCGACCCTCATTCTTCAAAATGAATACTTTTTTCCAAAGCATTACATGTACGGGTCCATTTAATTGTTTTAATAATTTAACCTCTGGATTTATTTCATGATGAAATTACCAAAAAATGGTCTGCCACAGTTCCTAAAAAATTCTTTTATTCTGTTTTCCAAATGACATTCAATCAGATTTTTTATAATATGAAATTATATTATTTTTAGAAAAAGATAATGAGGAGCGGGTTATTTTATGTGCTTCAAAAATTTTTGTAAATATTTTATTAGTCCAAGGATGGTAAGTAAGCATTTTAAAAATGCAATCATATTTTATTTTATTGAGGGTAAACACTTCTTAACAGGCTTTTGATATTTACATCTTTCTATCTTTTTGTGTATTAAAACCATTATTTAATTCAGTGTTACTAATGTGTTTGTATTTTCTGTTAAATTGTTCTTTATTAAGGAGTGTATTAAACTATCAAAACAGTAAGTTCATGTGAAGGATTAAAACTTATTTTTTATTGTAATTATCAGTTTTTTTCTGATTGTGAAACTATATGTTGCTTACAGATGCTGCATGGATAGCATCGAGAACGAACGACCTCGAGGATTCATACACATCTGCAGTGAAGGAAGTTGTGGAGAAGAATGGGTTACATTGGAAGGACTTTCATTCAACTACCGACAAATCGTGCAACAGTTACAGGGAAGAGTACCTCGACTAACATGGCAATGGAACCCTTAACTTAACAGGAAATAAGAACTCCAATCTGTTTAAAATATCCAGGCAGAACATTGTAAAACTTAGAACCCTAGGAGATCAGCACTATCGGGTGGTGCAGGTAAAAGTGACCTGTGTAAGTTTATGGCAAATGTAGATAAGGAGTTGGTTAACTGAAGTTCATAGTTATGCACAGTACCGGATTTAGGCATTTTGCCACCCCTAGGCAGTACTACAAATTTTCCGCCCCAATTTTCCCCAAACAATATAAGCAACTGTTGTACAGGTCATTATGAGTTTAAATTAGTTTTAAATGACATGACATTAAATATTATTTGGAAAAATTATTTGGAATAAAAATGCGTGCATCTTACTTCTAAATAGTAACTGTTTCCTACGCATTTTCTTCATAGACAAAGCACTGATGACGTCATCGAAGTAGATTTGACTGAACACATTAGACTCTTCTTTACCGTATTACCCTCCCCTTATGTAGGACTTACAAGACAGTGGCTAGGGTCAGACGCCTGTCAGGGAACACAGGAACCTATGGAGCGGACAGAGTGAACACCTGGAAGCGGGTGGTCAGCCAAGAACCACCTATGAGAGTGAGGAAGAGGATGATATGAAATGCAGGCGAAATCGATTATTGGAAAGGTGATGATGGAGGAATAGGTGGAATGAGTGGCGGGGGAAACCGGAAAACCAGGAGAAAACCCGCCCTGTCGCGTTTTGTCCACTACGAATCCTACATGCGTGTCCCTGGGGTCGAACCCGAGCCCCCTAGTGACATATTTGTCACTTTGTTTTAATTCTGGCTTTTGCCTGTCTGTTTTGTATATTTATTTTTGGTTTTACTGGTAATTTTATTTGTTATTGAAGTTTATACCTGACTTTTGCCATGAATTGTTTTTAAGGGCTCTGATGGCCAAGTATTTGAACGTCCTTAAACATACATCTCCCGCCCTAGAAAGTATACCGTTTCGGTTCCTTATATTATATCTATCTTCATGTTAGTCGTGATAAACATTTGTAGAAACTATCTTATTACTAATTATCTTGTAAATACACGGGGATACAGTAGGCTTTGAGCGATAGTTCTTCTACGAGCTGGTCCCTATGTCCTGCCTTTCTCCTTCGCATCTTCTTGCACCCCATTGTTGGGTGTGGTTCTCTTCTGTTGGTCCGAGAACTGCACCTGAATATCTTTGGTACTCTCTCCTGCCCCATCCTTCTTGTACGATCAATTTATTCAACAAAAAACATTGAAATAAATAGGTGAATTACTCTTGCATCAATTACATATTACATTTTTCGTTGTAAATCTTAAAAGTATCTTCATGACAGCGAGAATGTGTATAGGACTGCAAATTTGTATAGAGCGAGAAGAAATTATTTTGTGCTTTTTAGTCGGCTTTAAAAGGGGAAATATTTATTTCTTTGAATTATTTTATTTAAATAATTAAGACTAAATATTCTTGTGTGTCTGCTTTTCATTCAGTGCTCAACTATATTTAAGGTTTCAAAGAAGACTATTCCTAGAAGATTCAAGGTATAATTTCATTTGTCATAAAATATCTTAAACACATTATATTTCAATTAAAATCATTAGACGCAAATTCTTCCATGAAAAGCGCGGTTTGAGGTGATTGAGCTTTGTTGAAAGCTAATTTTAATATTTTAACGGGAAGACTCAATGTCACAGCCGGAATATGAACCACAGACTCTCCTGTTACCGTGCGGCCGCTCTTACCATCCAGCTACTGTGACAACCTGCCAGAATGACATTGAATTCTCAAACCGATTCGTATTACTCTCGGCAGATACAAAGGGTGACTCCATAGCGCAGTTGGTAGCACGCTTGCCTCTGGTGTGGAGGACCCGGGTTCGATTCCCGGTACCATGGGGATTTTATCCCCTCTGGCGGACGATCCAGAACTAAGTGATTTAAAATATATGCATTATTACTATTACAATGTGCCGTGTATGCAAACAACGGCGTCATGATGCTGGATGGACATCCTGTGGCGTTCCGCAATGTGATGTGGGAGCAGTTCTTTTTCCTTGTTATTTGCGTGAATTTTGAAATACTTAAACTTTTCTCAATTCACGTTTTTATTTCCTGGCCGTGCGAAGAGAATGGACTTCTAAAGCTTTAAAACATTTGACTATCACTCGAGCCTACTGTATTTGCATATTCCCCTTGTACCTACAAGGGAATTATCCTGCAAATGCTTATCTCGACTTTCACGAAGAACTAGGAATAAGAGTTTATAAGAATAGTTAGTACACGAGTAGAGGGAGTCAAATTTTTTCCCTTTCGATTGTTAACCGCTTATCTCTGATTCTGTTAGTAGTTTCGTACGCTGATTTTAAATACTGGGCTGGTACCTTGACGACTCTTTCTGGAATTTGCTGGAGTAATTCCAAGGAATGTTCTGTCGGACTCAATACATTGACCCAGTTGAAAAGGGTAAGAGCGCTGCTTCAACGCCGAAGTGCTTCAGTAACTGAGACATCTTTAAGGGAACAACCAGACACTCGGGTTAATGTGGACTGAAGGCATCTTGGCTTGCTGCAGTTCTCTTGTGGCCTACAGATAAATCAAGGAAGTCTATAACTCGATTTTAAGAAGAGAGAGTGGTCCAACTTCTGTCTTCAATAATTTCTGTGCGAGTTTCTGGAAACCAGGCTTCCTCTACTCTTGTATTAACTATTCTTACAAACTCTTGTTCCTTTATCTTCTTTGTCTTAGTTGAGATAAACATTTGTACAAATTATCTTATTGCTTATTTTCTTGTAGGTACAAGGGGAATATGGGAATACAGTAGGCTTTGAGCGATAGTCAAATCTTTTAGCTTTGAGGTCCTCTACTCTTTGCACGCTTAACACAAAAAAAGTGAACAACGATGTTCCATTTCACGAAAGTTTCAAGTTTTCCGAATCTGACACAAATAACAGGGAATATCTCCAAAATGGTTCACTCTACAAAAAATTTAGTCAGACATAAATTGTGTGTTTTAGTGAGATCTACATTTTTTGTATATTAAGAATTTATCTATCTCTTATGGTTTACGAGTTATCCAAAAGTCATCCAGAGTAAACAGGACTATATAGGCTATAGCCAGAAAATTCAAAATATACATTTCGTTTGCCATACAAATATCTTAAACATATGACATTTTAATCAAAATCGTTAGAGCCATTTTCAAGAAAATCAAACTTTTCGAAACATTTTCCATGGAAAGGGTAATTTAGGGTGGGGCTATTTGCTTCAAAATCTTCGTGTCGCATCCTTGAAAGACATTAAACTTAAATATAAACTTTGGTTTTTAACCGACTTTTCGTTTTTGAGTTATGTTGTCTACAGACTGACAGTCAGACACACGCACACGCGGACGCACGCACGCACACACGCACGCACACACGCACGCACGCACGCGCGCGCACACACACACACACACACACACACACACGGAGCTTTTTCTAAAAATACTTTTGGGTTTAAGGGGTCTCTAAACATATATTTCCAGTGAAATCTCCACATCGAATTTTTGGGTGGAATACAATACAATACTTCCTTCTACTTATCAGTAGAGAAAGTAAAAATGGATGTGTGTATATGTATGATCTCCAAAATCGCTTGACCGATCACCTCAAAGTTCGGCACGCACGCCGAGCTGAAAATGGAATCGCAGACTACCGTTTGCATGCAAAGTCAGAATTGCAAATGAACTGAAGAAGGTCTAGTACTTATTTCAGTTGGTTACCTGGGTAACAAGCATTCTCTCTCTCTCTCTCTCTCTCTCTCTCTGTCTCTCTCCCGGCCTTTTTGTTTGTTTTCTGGATTCGATAGTAATTCGATAGTAAAATTGGTGAATACATTTATATGGCAAGAAATTTACATGTTTTTATGGACATAAATTTGACATGATGAATATTAGAACGAAGTTTTGCTATTCATTTCCTCGGGTGAACACCGCGCTGCGCCATTGTTGGGAAAGTTGGGCGGAACACAAACTGCTACTTCTGTCATGCGTCACGTGCGGACGCTCGCGCATGCGTACAACCACACAGTCTCATTCAATATCGCAAAGTGGCATATTCAAATTTGAACCGCTTTATTTGTTTTGCCATTTCATTTGAACTCCCTTTGTAGATTTTGTAATCATACTGCACTGGATAAAGTATTCCACTAGGAACTATTTTAAGTGGAAAGACACTGTACTGACTTGCAGCCAATAACAGAGGTTATTGTTAACTTCAGGGTTGAACTAAGCTGAACTCCACCTCTAATCTACGATCTCTCTATTGTCAGCAGACATCACACAGGGTAGGTACATTACTAAACCTCTCTCTATTAAATCTGGGTTTATAATTCACTAAAACTATTAGACCTAATTGACATATTGAAAATGCACACATATATGTAGTACTTCTTCTTGCTTATATTCTTCCTCACATAAATAAACAGAATGGTATTTATGACATTTTCAAAATTCGGCATTGATTATCCTTAACTATAGACATATGGAATGTATTTATAAAGTTAATTTTTACTGTGTTGGTTTTCTGTACTTGATATGTTTTGATTCACACTTCATCAGTTACGGCAAAATACTGGCAGCAACAAACACCTGCAACAGAACAAATAAATTGAATCAGAATATAGAAATCCCCTACAAAATCACTCACTAATGTAATCGAAGAAATTAACAAACACTGTACTTGTATTTTGCCTTTAATTAAGAATGTGAATCACGCAAGCACCTATTGAATATATGGTGCAGGGACGGCGGAGGGCTGCGCCCAGGGACGGAGGGAGGGATGAGATAAGGGGAGACGAGGGCGGCCGACACAGGAGTCCCTACATAGTACAGTCGGCTACAAATGTTTTCCGAGCCACGTGTTCTTAGCTGCGCTGGGAAGACAAGATAGCTTATCGGTAGGTTATGCCAGGTGGTCTCAAAGGTCGACTTGCCAGCTCATACCTGTTAACAAAGGTGAGGGATGTAATGTGGTTGTAAGTCCAAAGAAAATATCATTCAAACATTTTTCTCTTACATTTGGTCGTAAGAAAGTAATCTCGGTGTAAAGAAGACAAAATTAACGTTATAAATCCACAACGAACTCGCAGAGAGGATGGAAACTAAATATTCGGTATTAGAGGCAGCTACCCCAAGGTACCCGAGCTACCCAGTGTCGGGTGTATACTACCCGGACCACCCTGTCTCCCGGGGATACCTAGTCCTTTCATTTTTGTGTGTAATTTTTTAATTTGCCATTGATATTAAAATGCCTTCATTTTTTAAGTAATCAATTACACTTGAAAATTGGACTGTTGGTGCGAAGAATAACAGTAATCATTTTGTTTAAAGAAACAATAAAGCATATGCTGTCTGTTTATGAGGTAAGGATTTTAGATTAATTTCCCCGGCGACTCTAGCTGTAGACACAGCCCATGAGTGCGTTACCATATATTTTAATGCCCCTATATTTTGACAGTGCTTACGTGATACATCGGAGTTCCCTGTGCACTAACATGTTCGTATACGTATGAAGTGTTGTATCTCTTGTGACAATATTACTTACCTGAGGAAGTGGTTTCTTATTCTGCTGGACAATTTTCATGAGAGACAGTTTCGAAGTTAGTCAAGTCCAAATGTGCCGCCTGAGCTGCCTCATTCACTTTCTGACGTAGAGCATCTGTAAGTTCAGGGTTTCTGCCCATTACCCAGGCATGTTCTGTAACACAAAACTCATTATGTTACTCTTCATCCTAAGAAGATCTAGATTTTAGCAGTTTAACTAGCCCCTATGCAACAGCCCTTCATTTAGTAGGTGTTCTTGACACCGCTGCACTACTTATTTTTACAAACGTGTATCTAGCTGTTACTTACCGCGAAGAACGCCCTTTTTGTTGACCCAGCAAGTCCAGGTCAGGGCAAAATCAGTGTAGTCAGTGGCTAGGATATAATACTTGCTCTTCCAGTCAGCATCTGCAAAATAAAACACGATTTCAAGATTTCGTCAAAAGTAAAGTGGCGAGGAGGCGCACAGAGCTGAACTGCAAGTCGGAAATGTGAATAAAATATTAATGAATGCTTATAGTTTATTACAACCACTACTTACTTTTACCGCTCATTATCCATTTCTATTTTCCCTATTTCCTCATGGTTCTTTTAACGATTTCAATCTTATTTTTCCTACATACATTCCTGCTTTCTCTGTGTATTCTACTGATTTTGAATTATACATTTTCCTAACTTTTAAGTCTAATGGGAAATCATTCCATTTTTTTTTGGGTACTAGATTCGTTCTTCCTTTATCCGTACCATTACAATCCAAAATATAGTGCAAATTAGCATACAATCTACCGTATTCTTTGCATCTCTCCCCCTTTTATCCCTATCATGCCACTAGATTCATTACCCCCTCCCTAGACCGTGCATACCCCATTCTGGTCTCTTTATTGCATATTTCTCTCTCCCCTATTCCATTTTTAGGAATCTAAAATCTATTAATGACCTTTAGTCGTTAAAGCTAATCAGAATTCTTTGGTTTTCGATATCCTCTACCCTTGTTCTAATTTATCTCCAGAAGCCCTTACTTTACTACATAATACTTTACATAATTATTAAAATAATGATGCTGTAGAATGACTTCAAATTCGGTACATATTAATTTTGACCTAGCAATTTTGAAAATATGGTGGAAATTGAATGAAGAGTTTTCAAAACTCAGTAGAAGCAAATGAATGTAGTTAAATCGGGAATAAATAAAAAATAAACATCGAAAAGATAAACTTACATTTCTCCGGGTAGTTAACCCAGGCTATCCCATTTGTACCCAGTTCTTCAGTTCGCCAATAGTTGCCTTCTAACGTGGCGTATTCACTTTCACTGAAACAACAAACAACATAATATAATAACTTCTAAATAATCACAACAGTACTACAGTTGCATTGTGGACTCAAGAGAGTAAACTAGAAAATTGTAAGGTGTTTCGTGTAAGCTTTTATAAAAGTTTTAGAAACATTTTTACATTATTGCATCTAGTTCATGTTAATCGAAACAGATTTCTAAAAATTATGACAAGTAATATCATAAGACATATGAAGTAACTTATTAATTCTCGAGAGGAGCGAGAGACAAACCGTCGAATTATATTTATATGGACTATTTCATAAATAAAATATGAATTTAAATATTACACCACAACTATTTCACCAGAAAATGTTAAATTATATGAAAAATAACCTAAAATATATTCATTCCGATTCGAATTCCACAGCGCTGGCAACTGAGGAAAACAAAACCCAAAATTACATGAATTTGTATTTTCTCTCGTTGTTATAACAGAAAACAAGTTTATATCAAATAAATCTCGCTTTATAACCTTTCTTCTGGAAACATATATTCATTATTAAGAGGATAATTGTTAAAAATCTGATGTGCTGCACTCACATGACTTTCTCTACTCTTGTACTAAACATTCTTATATATTTTTCGTGTTAGTTGAGATAAACATTGGTACATATTATCGTATTGTTTATCTTCTTGTAGGTACAAGGGAAATATTAGAATACAGTAAACTTTGAGTGATAGTCAAATCTTTTAAAGCTTTTAGATTCCGTTCTCTTTGCACGGTTAACACATACAAAATGAATAACGATGTTCCATTTGACAGAAGTATAAGTTCTCCAAAATTAATGGAAATAAGGTATATCTCCGAAATGGTTCACCCTACAAGAAAATTTATTCAAACATAAATTGTGTATTTTAGCAATATTTACATCGTTTGAATAGTATGATTTGGTCTAGCTCTTACGGTTTACCAGTTATACAAAAGTCATGCTGAGTAAACATGACTACATGGGCTATGGCTCGCCTACCACCTAGGCGGCCCGGGTTCGATCCCAGGGACCCGCATGTGGTATTCGTGGTGGACGAAGCGGCGTCTGGGCGGGTTTTCTCCGGGTGCTCCGGTTTCCCCCGCCATCTCATTCCACCGGTGCTCCATCTTCATTCCATGTATCATCAGTGTCACCGCCTGCGGTGCCGTAGTAGTAAAAGCGGGCGTTAAACACTACAACAACAACAACAATGGGCTATGGACAGAAAATTCAAAATATACAATTTCATTTGTCATAAAAATATCTTAAACATATGACATTTTAATCAAAGTAGTAAGAGCTATTTTTAAGAAAATCAAAATTTTCGAAAAACTTTTCATGCAAAGCGTAGTTTAGGATAGAGCAATGTTGGTAATGAGATACCTGACGGACAGTAACACTAGTTCGTGGAGCACTTCAGATGAATACCAAAATTAAATCCAATCTTAATATTACTATGGCTAGGTATACATAGATAAACGAACTGCAATCAGTTCCAGAATTCACTAACCTAACCTAGCATTTTTTTATTTTACAACAGATGTCTATATCCTTATTAATACAAAAACGTGTATTGCCCACACGTAGCATTCAGTTATCGAAGAACTTTTAGCAATACACACACATGACAATCATTCACGCTCAGGATCTTCACACTTCCCAGGTAAAGTATTTCTGACGAAAGAGCACTTTTAGCAGATACGCAATCTTAACCAAACAAAAAAGTGAGGTTAGATTAGTACCTACATGTTGAGGTTATACCCACCAAGTCTAGTCTGTTGTGCTGCGTTTATTACAGAACCTTTGCACACATTTTTAGGGCACAACCAAAGTGAAAGTTATTAAACGTTATCCAGGAGGAGTAAATCTTATTTAGTTATGTACTTACTTATTTTCCTAATTCCTCTACTCCTCCCAAAGTATCTGTTTTCTCTACATGTTTATACCCTGCATGCTGCAGATTATATATAAATTCGTTCTGACGAACAATATCAATAATTGCTTCCTCTTCACTGTACAAAAACGGTCGTTTTCCACTCATTATGTCCAATTTTCAAAGTAAACAAACCAATACCGCAACTATAACCTTAGCTGAACTGAAAAAAAGACTATCACCGTAGTTTTTCACGCGTAGAATTCTGGTGGAAAGCTTTTAAGTCGCCAATTAGTTCAGTTCTAAGCTGGAGGAAAGCACTTCCATAATAAACTAGGTGCCCATTCATGGTCAGTGTCTATCAACTAAACATTTTAAGTTCATTTCAGTTCAGTTTTCAGATCGGAGGAAAGCCTGGCTTAACAAATAGTAGATCCCGACTGCAGAGAAAGCTGTTTCTGATGTTTCATAAAAAACTTTACTTAACCTGTAAAATAAACAAACTTACCCTGGTCTTACAAATTTGTTAGTGAAAGCGATGGTGCCGTTAGGTCGCTCTGCAATGATAGCTTTACTGCATGTGTCGCCTCTCTCGAAGTCATTGGACGGGGTTCTCATCAGGGTATACCACGTGCCATGGAACTGCAATACAACAATGTGCATTAGACAACACATTATAAACATAAATGGTTGTATAAGCGGAACACCTTGAATATAAGCAGACTATATCGTGCTATTAAATGCGTTCCAGGTTCGGCTCCTACCTGGAAGGTGGAAATTTTGTTTTACTTAAAGTACTTAAGTATGGATGAGAGTGTGATTTTAATAAAATAACCAAATGTAATCAAAACGTCACTGTAAGCGAATGAATATCATTCCCAATCAGTTTTGACGACCTGAACAACGTCTAAATGATAAAGTAATAGCTTTATGGCGTTAACAATTATTAAAAATGACCTAAAAGTTGCTTAAAAATGCATTCGTTTATCTCCTTCCATTTTTACTTTCTCTATTACGTATGTGTCTGTATGTGTGTTTGTAAACAGCATAACCTAAAAACGAAAAGTACGTTAAAAACCACAGTTGGTATTTAACATCTTTAAAGAGGGAGGGAAAGAGGAGGTGAGAGAGAGAGAAAATGGGAGATGTGGCTTCAAAAGATAGAATGTTTATTCGGGAACCTTAGATCGCACAATTATACATAAATGTGGTTTTCTAATGTTTGGCTTACCTTAAATAAGTGCCAAACATCTCAAAATATTTGTAAAGCATGAAAGCACGTTTGCACTTACAGAATGACAATGGTAGTTCTGCACAGGAGTCTTCTGGGGACACGTTGGGGCGTCATCGCCGTTCACGGAGCCCTGCAGGGCCACCACCACACCCAACAGAAACGCACACACACACCTCATACTGACTTCGAGAAAGTGCAACCTTGAACGAGACCTCTAGTATATATAGTCAAGTTTGGTGACCTTTTAACCCAGAGATAACACCAGCACATTCACGTCAAAACTTCCACATGCTCTCTTCACTTCTGGAGGGAAAAATATGATGTATTGTAATCATATGACCTTCTCTACTCACTCTTGTAAAAAGTGTTCTTACAAGTGTTCTTTTTTTATTTAAGTTCAGCATCTTTCAAGCATACACAACAATATTTTCAACAAAATCCCCTAACACCAGACTATCATTAACAGAACATTTTTAAAAAATTGAAACTTTTGATTTTATGAAAAGGCACTAATGTTTTGAATTAAAATGCTTGTTTGAGATATTTTCAACACATATGAAATGTATATCTTGAATTTTCTTGCAATATGGATTTCCTTAAAACACATAATTTGTGTCTATTATATATATATATATATATATATATAATATTTGTGAACCATTTCGAAGATTCGAGATTTCACCGCTCGATAAGCGGAAGATCCGTGGTTCAAACCCCGGCTATGGCATTGAATTTTTCAGTTTCTGATTCAACCTCTTAAACATTGCCCACACACAGCTTGTGTGTTTAAAAACACCAGCAGTAAGTTCGTTGGCATAAATAAATAATAAGAGTTTAATTTTTTTTCGGTGTTATTTTTCAGCAAATAATCTGCAATTTCCTACAGTGCCCAATCGCTCTGTAGAATAGAAGTTGCATCGACACCGCTGAGCTAGAATAAGTCATTCGTGGTAAAGAATTCACAACCTACAGATTTCTTCACAAAACATATGTTCAACAATGAAAACGTAACATCAAAAAAGGCTACGAAGGTCCAACAACTTCATTAAAAACGACACACGTGTACAGTGCCTGAACTTTGTTTGCATTTGCTAACAAAGAAAAGACAATCAGATTTGAATCATCCAATAGTCGAGGGTTTTCAGTCTTACATAATCCCAATCCAGATATGGCTTCTGACGACAGCTTATTGAAAGTTGTATCTTCTTTCTTTAAATTAAATTTTCAAAACTCTTACACGATAAAGTGGAAGATACGTTATGGCATATAATGTTACACTCGTATGACTTTCCCTACTAATTATTGTACAAACTATTTTAAATACACTTATCCCTCTATCTACTTCATATTACTGCCAATAAACATTTGCAGAAACTATGTTATTACTATTTTTTTCGTAGGTTCAAGGGGAATATGGCAATATAGTAGGGTTAAGTGACAAATATTTTAGGAGCTGGTCGCTATGTGGCGGCTTTGAAGTCCCCCATCTTTGCATGGCCAAGACATAAAATAATAAATAACGACCTCCAAATTGAGAGAAGGTTAAGTATTCAAGATTCAGACAGATAACAAGGAATATCTAAAAAATGATTAACTCTACAAACAAACGTTTTTGACATAACTTGGTAGTTTTAACACATTTTTGTGCAATAAGCTTTTAGTATCTTTTATAGCTTACCATTTATGCAAAAGTCGACACTGAAGAGGACTGCACAGGGAACACGTTTCGAAAAATTTTGTATTTAAAGCTTGCTCTAGGATGGGGATTTTTTTTTTTTTAAATCCTCGTGTCGTATCCTTGGATGATGAACGTAAATACCAAGTTTGGTGTTTAACCGATTTATCGTTTTTGAGTTATGCTGTTCACACACACACACACACACACACACACACACACACACACACACACGCACACACACAGACACACACACACAGACACACAGGAGTAATCATTAACTTCATTCCAGGTTTTGAACACGATTTTTCTGGTGCATTATTATCTCATAAACTCCTACAACACTGAGTGGTAGACGTCTGTGATTGGCTGAAAAGGCAGCCAAGCTTAGTTGCATTGGTGAACACATAATATTTTTACTTTCTCTACTACGTATATTAAGTACAACAGGTAGTGTATTCCACCCAAAAATTCGAAGACGAGATTTCGCCGGAAATAAATTTTTTGAGATCCCCTGAATCGAAAAAAAAAAGTATTTTTAGAGAAACGTCCGTATGTATGTGTCTGTCAGTCTGTGGACAGCCTAACTCAAGACCGAAAGGTAGGTTAAACACCAAAGTTGGTATTTAAGTTTAATGTCTTTTAAGGATGCGACACGAAGATTTAAGAAAATCCCTTCACTTTAAACTACCCTTTACATGGAAAATTTTTGGAAAATTTTGATTTTCTCGAAATTGAGAGTTTGATTAAAATGCGATACGTTAAAAATATTTTGATGGCAAACGAAATGTATATTTTGAATTTTCTGGCTATAGCCTATGTAGTCCTGTTTACTCTAGATGACTTTTGTATAAGTAGTAAACCGTAAGAGATAGACAAAATCTTACTGTAGAAAAATATAGATATTAGTAAAACACTCAATTTATGTACCAATATTTTTTTTGTAGAGTGAACCATTTCTGAGATATTCCTTCTTATTTGTGTGAGTTTCGGAAAATTTTTATTTTGGTCAAATGGAACATCGTTATTCATTTTTTGTATGCTATGCTGCAAAGAGAACGAAATTTGACCATCGCACTGTATTCCCATATTAATCTTACACTTACAAGGAAATAAGTAAGTTACTTTGTGTTTATGTCAACTAACATGAAGAAGATATAGGAATACGAGTTTTTAAGAAAGGTTAGTACAAGAGTAGAGAAAGTCATGTGAGCGCAACACACCAGATTTTTATATTTGTTAAAGTCGCGATTCTTGTAAGTTTACTTGTGAGCCCAAGAAACGTTATAGGTTTTCGTGAAATGGAGGTATTTTTGATTAGCTTAGTAAATTTGATGGTTAGACGTTTCGAAGTTTTAGGTTGGCAGCACTCTCTTACCCCACATGCCAGTTCATTATCTATTGATACAGTTCGTTAAACTGTTATATCTCATATTGCTCAATATGCAATGTTTGTTCTTTGGCAGACTTCCATCATCTGCAGCTAATACCATTTCTGAATGGTTTACTTCACACGCAGGCAAACGCACAAGCAATCGTTAAAACAATTTTATAACTTATTTTTCTTGAATATGTAGTTTTACTTTTATGTTGGCTGCTAAAGGTAGGGGGAAAATGTGAAGTTATTTTAAAACTGTTCGAGGATGACACTATTAAAAACATGACTTTCTCACTCTTTTAGAGACTCTTCCTACAAACCCTTATTTTTATTTTCTCTACTGCGTATAGTAAGTAGGGGAAGTATTGTATTCCATCTGTCGAGAGATTTCAACGGAAATATATGTTTTGAGGCCCCCTGAATCCAAAAAGGCATTTTTAGAAAAAGGTCCGCGCGTGCGCGCGCGTTTGTGTGTGTGTGTGTGTGTGTGTGTGTGTGTGTGTGTGTGTGTGTGTGTGTGCGCGTTTCTGTGTGTCTGTGGACAGCATAACTCAAAAATGAAAATTCGGTTAAAGGCCTAAGTTTGTATGTAAGTTTAATATCTTTCAAGGATGCGACACGAAGATTTTGATTAAAATGTCATATGTTTAAGATATTTTTATTTCAAATGAAATGTATATCTTAAATTTTGTGCCTATAGCCCCTGTAGTCGTATTTATTCTGGATGACTTTTGTATAACTGGTAAACCGCAAGACATAGGGTCATACACCAATAATAGTCACTCTATCTTCAAACACTTCCCTAATTTTATTCATGGACTCCTCTGCTGTATGGGCAGTAGCAGAATCTTGTTGAAACCACCCATATGATTTCTCTTCTTCTGTCAGTTCACGATAAAATGGGGTCAAAATGTCATTTTGGTGCCTCTCTGCATTTACAGTTTGCTCATAGACTATGCGACTATGCGTCTAGCACTAACAGCACACCAAAATTTGTTCATAATGAGGGATTCCTTGAACGCGATGTGCATTTTCAGAGGCCCAGTACCGACAGCCGCGCGCACAACGGCAGCCGGTAGTGGGGAATCCAGGAAGGTTGCGGGAGAGGGAAAACACCGTGTGCTGCATTAGATTTTAAATAAGGATTCCTGTATTAATGCGATTCTGTCAAACCATAAATTAGATTATATTACAGCATAACAGGTATAGTTCATTTTAAACTTAGACTGAGCTCGTAAGGAAGAACCGCAATACTCACCTTGTCTCAACACTGTCACATTCTTCATTGGCTGCAGTAGGAAGCGATTCATATCTAACTTCTGTGACGTCAGAATGTCTTCCACGTAGGGATTAGTAAATAACTTGATACGAGTTTGTTCTACTCGTACTTTACTGCTATGAATATCTTACCTGCAATGTCAATCTAATTTAAAATGAAATAAAAAAGAATGTAAAGGGAAATCCATGATGTGCCTTTTGTCCTTGGCTGGCGTTTCTTATTCTTACAGTGAACCTACTGGATTAATTAGCGATGTGTTATATATAATTTCTTCTGTCCGTCTGTGTGTGACTGAAATCCTAAATGGCTGGACCGATGTTTATGACATTTTGTGGGTGTGATTCGAGAATGGATTAGATTAACAATTTGACCCGATTGAACATGTTCTTTTTAATTAATTGATTAATTTATGTGTTGTTGATCTTTGGATGGTTTAGCTTCGCTTCGCAGTTGGATCCGTCGAGCAGCGCTGCGATCGCGTTTTAGACTTCCCGGTATTTTGTTCCACGATAGGGTTCTAGGAGGTTTTTGTCGCAGGTTAGCATTAACATTACATTAAAATTACCCGATTGACCAGAAGTAATTAAACGTGTACTTAAAAACTATACATCGTGCAAATTTGTAAGGTGCAGTATTGAAGTATTTTGCATGATTTGTCATGAATTACAATTATGTATACACGTCATTCTATAAGTATTAGCTTAACCTACAAATATAGTATACTATTATTTATTGAAGTGCGCTTTTAAAGTGTAATGAAACAGTATACATTGTGCAAATTGTGCTAGAGACCATTGTACCATTATAAAAGCAAAGGAGATGAATGAAAAATGTACATAGATAAATAAGCAGTTTTCCTGCATAATGCGGCATTTCCCGTCCAAATAAAGCACAACCGCTTCTGGGCATGACCCCCTTGCGTTTAATTAGCACATACTGATCACAACAAATCACTTGAGCGAAGCAAGCGTGCCTTCTTAAGATGCTTATGGTTCACTGTTAACAATATAGTAAAGTACGTTGAGATTAAAGAGGATGAAGTAATTGATTAGCGATGTGATATTGTCCATTGTAGATACAGCCTGGAACCCACACACCCACTCACCCTCTTTACTAGGTTTTCTTATACAGTAATATAATCACGCGACTACAACAAACATGGCCATCTTCCCGCTACAGAATATGCGCATTGACGAATTCTAACACACAGGAGAAACGAAATTCGCGGTATTAGCGATGTTTTGATTTTTCTTTCTTTCACAGTGACATGTTACTTTATTCACATAATTGTAGGATATAGAACGTTTGAATAGGACAACGTCTGTTAAATATAGTACAAAATATGCATAATAAAATGTCAGTTTGGACTTTTGATATTGCTTATAACTTTTTAAAGAAAATAATACAATAATGCGCTTTTTATGACATTTTTACACTTTGCGATATTAACATTCTTTTAAAGAAAAACTATTCACTATATCAAAATTCTCTTCCTTTAATTCCTAACGAATTAATTCTGTTGCTCAAGATCTGTTATAGGTAAATTTTTATTATACCCAATAAAATTGATATAAATTAATTAATATATCAGGAAAGTGATTAGATGTTGTAAATGCCTGTGCAAACACAATTACCTTTTTTCGGAGTACTCCTAAAGCTTTAGGAGATCAAAATTTCAGTCATTCTTATTTGAAATTTTAGCAACTATTCAACATTTTAAAGAAAACCGCACAAGAATTGCATTATCTAAACCTGAGATGAAATGTTCATGGTACTTTTAAAACTTCTATGACTAAAATAAACCTAGTGGTATAAACTTTAACTCATAAAACACACATATTATACTTACAACAGGTGCTTTAGGGTTAAAGACAAAACAAATAAGTGATTGGTTTAATGTTAGAAGATGTAATACATGTTGTTACAATTACATGATTTATTGTGAAGGTATAAAGGTTATAACAAATAATGCTAACTCAGCAGAACATAAAAATACTTTATCAGTCGGAACACACGTTGATTGCCGCCTGTGTCAGGAGCAGCTTCGGAGCAACCTGGTAAAACAACAGAGAGGAACATTGGTTTAAACCAGCACATTAGCTACAATGTGTAAACAGCATTTATCAATTATATTAACACCAGAGTTGTATCATATTTACTATTTCATGCGCAAAGACATTAAATTATCACATTCGTTCATGTGTTTTGTACACATTATTACTACATTATTCTTTTGTTTAATCAGTGCCACCAACTGTATCCCATGAATCGCTGAAAAACAATTTATTACACACTGCAATCGTTTAACAATCAAAGTTGCATTACATTTAATTTGGCAGTGTGTTTTTAAGACTTGTTCTTTTAATAATTAATGTACTTTTCCAGAAGAAAGGTTATTTGTTAAAGTTAAAAATAAAGTAAGATTTATTTGAGATTATAAACTGGTTTTCTATTCTCAACAAGAGAAGATCGAAATACATGTCATTCTTGGGTTTCGCTTTCTTCAGTTGGCAGCACTAATTCGAACTGCACTAATTGTAACGCATATATTTTAGGTTATTTTTTAAGTAGAGTTTAGCATTTTATGGTGAAATTGTTGTGATTTAGTATTTAAATTCATATATTATTTATGAAATAGTCCATATAAATATCATTCGACGGCCTGACCCTCCCATATACAATCTCTCGCTTGATTCTTCAAAGGAATTTCTTTAACCTGATATCTGATGATGAATGAGTGAAATGGTTGAAATGATGCCCAAATGAGCCCAAGGTCTATAGAGCTTAAAGTTACTGGACCTTTGCAGGATAAGATTAACACCGAAAATATCGTATATAGCTAATCAGGCCCTAACCGAGTTTCATGACCTCTTGAATGTGCGTATTCTCTTTATCACCTCCTCCATTTTCAATACTATGATTAGTAGAACTGTATTTTTATGTAGTATTACTTAACTAAATATGTACACAAATATGTAGTGAAAAGCAGCAAAATGTGTAATAAAATATGTAATATCAAATATTTAATTCCAATTTATAATTTTCTTAGTTACTACAGTCAAATCAGTGTTTATACATACATTATGTTTTTAGCATAATTGTTCAATATTTTCTGCGGTCTTTGAAATTCGTTTTCCACTGAATATGTTGCTATAGACAGAGAAAGATCTTTTGAGGTCACATGATGTAAATGGGGCAATTTCACACTAAGCTCAAGTTAAAATATTTGTAGACATACAATAAACTCTACGATCCAAGGAGATTCCTATATTACCATATCAATTACGAATAAACAAACTAACATCTTAAACAACAGTTTGACATAGCGTGTCGGAGAAGATATTTATGTTTAAGCCTTAGGTTAATTTTTGTTTAATTTTTTTTAATTAGTTTATTCGAAAACAAAATAAGAGAAGTAAAAATGTATGTTATATCGGTTATAATTAAAAGTTAAAGAAAGGATTTTTTTAAAAAATATACAAAATAGTGTGTAAAATATCTAATTATGAAGGAAACAGCTAACTCGTTTAGTAAGATTGACAACAGCTGGCGATCGTGAAAATTTGTGGCCATGGAGACTGAAAAAAGCTGAATGGCTTTTGTAACTAGAATTATATCATAGTGTTAAATAGATCTAGGTTTTATCCATTGTGAAAGTGAAATAATATAAAAGTTTAACGTATTTTTCCGCATTACTGAGTGCTATTTCGCAGCAAATACCCCACAATTTCGTTCAATCCCCATCGACCTCTAGAAATGGAGTTCCTGGGTTAGACCGAGGCTTGTAGACTCTAGAATCTAGAGGACGGAAAAAGGTAAATCATTCTGTACTAACATAATTTATAAACATTTCCAAGTGACACATCACTCACGGGAAAAAAAGACTACATGTTTATGTGCAGTATATGTTTAATGTTACCAGTATATGTAGAAAGCAATAAGAAGAAAATGTATTTCTGGGTTATCACATCACATTTGCATCTACATAGAGTTATACTTACCTCATGAAGGACAATCGGCCTGTGACGTGGCAACGAATGTGGTTATATCCAAGTTATTTGCTTGGGCAACCTCCCCAGCTTTCTCACGTATGTCGTCTGTCAGTTCGGGGCTGCGACCCATGACCCAGGCGTGGTCTGCAACACATCATATATCTGTTGAACATGCAACACAAAACTCCCTTTCTCTTAGAGTTCGTGTTGATAAATGCATTTATGCTCGACCATGTCACAATGCACCTCATTATATTCACCTCTTCATAACGACACTCATAACCACCAATCAAAAGAACCGCGTGTAGCACTGAATAATACTACGCCTGCTGCGCACATTCCCACGCGAAATTTTCGACTCCCTGTATGAAATAATTAGTGTTAATATTGTAAATAGCGTTGTAACACGTATTTGTTTTAGGACATATGTTTATAGTAACATTTATCCAACTCCTGTTGCAATATCAGGCACTTTTTAAACACCCTGCATATCTGTGTCAATGTGCCAAGGTCAACAGAACAATGAAAGTTGAAGGTGCAACTATCGATTCTTATATGTAAGAATAACAAATACATGCAGCGTAGATTATTACAAAAATTTTATAAATGTTTTAAACTTGACACATGGTCGAGGATAAATAGTCGTATGAAACTGAATATAATAGGTCACATGAATATTGTCAAACTCGCTACGACTCGTTTCATAAAATATACTCGCATCTTAATCGGTGCCATTGTATGGTGCGCTATAACTTCCTGAATCTGCTAGTCCAAGCGCGGTGTCAGGGGTGGGTGTAACTGCAGCTATTTGTGTTGCTAACTTGGGATAAGGATTCTTAGACAGGAGGTCGGGAACTTAGGTCAGTACAAAGAGAACAGAATTAACCATATTTGGTATTAGTTTTAGTTATAATGTGTTAGATAGCTACAGAGAAGTTTAAAATGTGTGTATACAGATGAAGAAGTTATGCCATACATGTTTAGAAGTGCTTTTTGTTTCGAAATATGTGGAGTAAATGTTTAGGGTAACTAGGGGATGTTTACTTACCATGCAATACCCCGTTACTAGTGGTCCAGCACGCCCAGGTAACTGCAAACTTATCATAATCGGTGCCCAGAATGTAGTATTTGGTTTTCCAGTCGCCATCTGTAAAGAATCAGAGTTAATAAATTATATAAGTCTCAAAGTCTCATTTTCAAGGATGAATTTTAAGTTTCCACTTGGAACTTGTGTTAAAACTGGTAGTAAAACACGCCCGTTTTTAGGCTCTCTTATTATGCAAGTGTTATAAAGGCGTGTACAATCACAGGAAACCCACCCTCAGAAATATGTTTTATTTGTGAAACAAGCGATATAATAGTAAGAGGGTAAAAAATCTTATATGTTGCACTCACATGACTTTCTCTACTCTTGTACTAACCATTCTTAGAAACTCTTATTCCTACATATTCTTCGTGTTAGTTGAGATAAACATTTGTACAAATTATCTTATTGCTTATTTTCTTGTAGGTGCAAGGGGAATATGGGAATACAGTAGGATTTCAAGATTTTCTTGAAGTTCTTCCTGACAGATGGTTAGAATATGTTGAACGCCAACTTTGGTATTTAACAGATCTTTTTTATTTGTTAGTCGTGCTATTCAGACAGCTACATGTAAATTTCAACATATCAACAAGACATGCGCGTTGATACAAAGAGCGCTAAAGAAAATCTCACTTCACCTTGCATCTGCGTCATATTGTTTATCCTTATACGAAGCGTTGGCTATTTCTTTATTTGCTTTAGGCTACGGTGCAAGGATGTGTCACACTTTTTGCTCAGTTACCAAAACGAAATATACTCTCGAACGTATTTGCTAAAAGAGAAAGAGGCAGTGAGTGCATTCAGTTAGTCATAATTGCTAGCCATACCTTATAGATTAGCGCAAGACACGCCTTTGAAGGTTTACAGTCTAAGGGGAAAACTTGATCAGCGCTCAGGTGTGAAGCTCATGCCTCAAAAGGTGCCAGAAAACGATACAAAATCCGCCGAAGAATTTCTTTGGTGCTCCTTGTACTAAAGTTGTTAGTAGATCTATTTATGACATTATTGTGTGTGGTACTGTCTACCCTCACTTATCCAGACAGCAGAACACCCCACATATTCAACAGAGGCGATAAAGCACCGCCATGTTTGTTTATAAACAGACGAACCACTTTCTGAATCATAAACAACAATATTGCAAACTTACATTTCTCTGGATAGTTGACCCAGGCTACGCCGTTCGTACCTTCTTCCTCGGTACGCCAATAATTGCCTTCCAGCACTGAGAACTCACTTTGTCTGAAAAACATTCACAAATCTTATTAAATAAAGCAGTACCTCTACCTAACAATACAAGTAAACAATTACATTCTATTATTGATTATATTAATGTTACAACAAATATATTATATTTGCAACATGTCGCAAACTCAATTAAAAACGCCATAACTACTAAATACTAATTGACAATTACTAAAATTGGTAGAATATTACTGTAATTAGAAACAGTAATGCAATACCATCCTTCTCTATTTTTCATTTTTTTTATAATTGTTCTATTCCTTATTTTTCTCTTTCTATATTACTCTGTGTTCATTTGTGTATACATATAACTGCATGGTGAACATTATGTTCCTAACTTACCCTGGTCTTACAAATTTCGTGGTGAAGGATATTGTGTCATTTGCTCTGTCTGCAATAATAATTCTAGGACAATGGTCATTTTGATCGAAATGATCCGTTGCACTGCGCATCAAAATATACCACGTTCCATGGAACTGAAACAAAATATATATTTAGGTCAAAGTTTCATAACCTCGCATATAAACAATTTATTTAACAACTACCAAAATAAAATCTACTAATGGTTCAAGTTTTATTTTATTAGATATAGCAGATGGAGAGAGTACTGCATTCCATCCAATAATTCACTACCGAGGTCCCAGCCAAAATACACGTTTTGACATCCCTAACCAAAAAAGTCATGTGTTCCACTCACATGACTCTCTATTCTTGTACTAACCATTCTTACAAACTCTTATTCTTCTATAGCTTATTTGCTTGTAGGTACAAGGGGAATATTAGAATACAGTAGGCTTTGAGCGATAGTCAAATGTTTTAAAGCTTTGAGATTCCGTTTTCTTTGCAGGACTAGCATAAAAAACTAATGGCGGTGTTCCATTTGAAGTTCTCCAAAATTCAGACAAAAACAAAGAATATCTCCGAAATGGTTCACTCTACAAAAGACTTTATTCAGACATAAATTGTGTGTTTTAGCGAGATCTGCATTTTTTGTATGGTAAGGTTTTGTCTATCTCGTATGGTTTAAGAGTTATACAGAAGTCATCCATAGTAAACACGACTACATAGGCTATAGACAGAAAATTCAAAATATACATTTCAATTGTCATAAAAAATATCTTAAAAATATGGCATTTTATTCAAAATCGTTCGTGCTATTTTCAAGAAAATCAAAATTTTCGAAAAATTTTCCATGTAAAGAGTGGTTGAGGGTGGGGCTATTTTCTTCAGAATCTTCGTGTTGCATCCTTGAAAGACATTAAACTTATATAACAACTTTGGTTTTTAACGGACTTCTCGTTTTTGAGTTATGCTGTTCACAGACTGACACACACACACACACACACACACACACACACACACACACACACACACACACACACACACACACACACACACACACACACACACACACACACACACACACACACACACACACACACACACACACACACACACACACACACACACAACATCGCATAACATCTCAAAAATTAATTTCAGTAAAAAATATTTTAATAAAAGTTGATTAGTTTATTGATTGGGGCCAGAATATATGTAAGACACAGTCTCGTGGTTTCTTATAGAGTTAAGTGGTTGGTGGCAATGTTTATCCTATCACAATTTAGAAGGTTTCTTTCTACAATAGCACTTGGAATTCTTGGTGTTTGGTTTTATTTATTCGTTTAAGACACTGCCGGTCTGGATGGCTTAGTTCGTTGGACGTGGTCTACTAATCCCAAGGTCGGGCTTCAAACCCGACCCAGACCGGTGGCTCCGTGTCAATAGAGGATAAAGTTCCGGCACATCGACGCCGCTGATATCATAGCGTCGTGTACAAATAACATATTTTGTTTATGTGGACTGCCCTGTACATATGTCAAATTCAGCAGGGAAGTCCAACAAAATATTCACTTATACAAAATATTAAATGTAGAAGACATATTTTGTATTTTTTCTTTAGAAAACTGTTTTTGCTATTATCATTATTGTATTATTTAGATGTAATTTTTTAAACTAAACTCTTGTGTTTTTATTCTGTTAATGCATTCTGCATCTTTATGATCACCTCTAATATAACACAGATGTTTTAGATAAAAATACTGCATCATTAACTAACAGAAATAAAGAATGCGCATTTACATCCATTTTGCAAATTAAAGCTATCTCAAGGTGCCAAGGACTTAATGCCTTTAGCTGAACAGGCTTTTGTTAATTCACAAAACATTAACAGTTGTGCTAGCAATGTTGAATGTTCATATATAATATAAGAGGCTAAAGCACAGATAAAGCTAGTTTACCATAAGGTCAACAGATGTCAGGAGTATACACATAGCCTGAAATCTCAAGATCTACAACGATATGCTTTAGGCCCTTTTGGTTTTAGCGCCGCACTTGTTAAACACGTCATATAAATGAGAAATAGAGAACTTTATCGACTTTTTGCTGTAACATCTAGCCAGAATCACAGCCAGTGTCAACTAATAAAATACATTCCAGGACAAAGCAGCTTGTTCTATCTATATTTAGGCAACTTTTTTTCTTTACTTGCTAAATTGGTGTTTGTGCTTGGATTAGGAACCACACAAATTCAGGAACCACACAAGTTCTTTAATATGTCATAAATGTGGTGTTTTAAAGACACTTAAAAACTACCCACCCGGATCGAATTTAAAATCCGATCCTGGGATGGGTGGACTAGCGTTAACCAACTAAACCACCCAGACCAATTTTGTGTAATTATTAAACTACAATGATTTATTTCAAATCACTTTTTGTAGTGCTAGAACTATGCAATTATAATTTATACATTTGTTGAAGTACTAAGCCACAATTCTTAATGTCGGTCTGGGTGGCTCAGTTCGTTAGACGCTGGTCCACTGATCGCAAGGTCGCGGGTTCAAACCGGCGATGGTTTTTAAACTGCTTAAAAACGACAGCTCCATATCAGCAGATTTACTGGCATGTGAAACAACTCCTGCGGGACAAAGTTCCGGCACACCGGCGACGTTGATGTGATTGTGACACTTGACAGTGTCGTTAAATAACAAAATAATTTAATTTACCATTTTTTATTATTTTATGCAAAGAAGGAATTACAAAGCTACCCGCTTTCTAAACATTTGACTACTGCTTCGGTCTCCTTCGTTATAGTAACATTTCTGCAAATGTGTATCTCGAAGTAGATAGAAAAATAAGGTTTTGTAAAATTTATTTGTGGAAGATTTGATAATGAAATTCATGTGAATGTATTATGTAAGAGTTTTTGTTTTATTTGCCATGTGCCGTTAAGTAGATTAATTAACCTCAAGATTTGCGTTTTCAAAGTTGGTACCACTGAAATGTTGTACTGTAATACTTGGAGTCTCCGATGTTAGAAAATTCAGAATGTTTGAGTACGTTAAAACTTGTATTTTGTTACAGCAAGTAGAATGTAAATGTTGGTACTTACATGATGGCAGTTATAGTCACTCATGGGGGTTTTCTGGGGGCACGTTCCATCCCCCAAGACAACGCCCCAAAGGGCCCCCAAGACCACAATACTAAGTACAGTTTTCATTGCTCGTGCTTTACGATCTGGCAAATTAACCAGGGGCACCGTGTATTTATAGGATAAGATGATCACCTTTGGCCCTAGAGTAGCTGACCTTTCCTAACATGGTTCACCAACACGTGACGCTACCAGTGTCATGCTGGACCAAGGCCAAGGGTACATTTGCCTTTGTGACAAAAGGTATCCACTTATTGCTTATGTATAGACCCCGGAGTCTTATGATCTAAACCATACTAAAATACCTAAAAGTTTATTAAAATGAGTTAAATAGTATACTCCGCACTTCTGAGGTCGAGAATGCATTTTGGAAATACGAGGTCCGCAGAGCTGAGATCTGATAACTTAGAGCTCGTGTTTTGTCGATTATTTTTTGCAATAACAAATGAAAAACTACACATAAATTATACTGGCAAATCCTTCTTAAGCACTCTTTTGTATATTTAATGTGAAAATCCACGTTCCAGCCCAATGTGTATTGAACAAATAAAAACAATTGAGGCGCTTCTTAATATTAACAATATTACCAATTGAGCATTTAATATTTAAATCAATAAACAATTGTATTGTTTTGCTAAGGATTCATTAATAACTTGTTTTTAGGTTACTATGCTATTGGGTGTTACATTTCTTATTGATATCGTAAGTATTAATAACCAGTTTTAGCCTTGTTGCAATAATAATTGTAAATGAATTGTAAATTTAGCTTACACTACCAAACACTCACGTATCAAGTATTCCAAAAATATTTTTAAATGAACCACGGATATACCTGATACATTTCGGCTGCTCTAACCACTAAGCTATCATGGCCAACATGTCGACACGACATTAAATTCTCCAAACTAGAAGCTCGGGACCCAAGTGCTTACTTGGAATATTCTAAGTCGCCATTAAGGTATGTTATCTCATATAATTGTGGGATTTACTGGGAAAATCGAATGAGTTGGAGAATTAAAATGACCTAAAACAATAACGAATGAGATAAAATTATGTCCTTTTATTGATGTCCTTGCACATTGTAACTGATTTCATTAATGTTACTTCATCTTTAATTTCCGGAAATACTTATTCCCCTACTACGTATGTATAGTAGAGGAAGAATAGCATTCCACTCAAAAATTCGATATCGACATTTCACCGGAAATACATGTTTTGAGGCCTCCTGAATGCAAAAAAGTACTTTTAGGAAAAGGTCCGTATGTGTGTGTCAGTATGTGGACAGCATAACTCAAAAACACAAAATCGGTTAAAAAAACAAAGTTGGTACCTAAGTTTAATGTCTTTTAAGGATACGCTACGAACATTTCGAAGAAAATTCCTCCACCCTAAACCACTCTTCACATGAAAAATTTTGATTTTCCCAAAAATGTCTAACGATTTTGAATTTTCTGGCTATAGCCCATGTAGTCCTGTTTATTCTTGATGAATTTTGCATAACTGGTAAACAGTAAGAGATAGACCAAATCTTACTGTAGAAAAATGTAGATCTTGCTAAAACACACAATTTTTGGTAGAGTGAAAAATTTCGGAGATATCTCTTGTTATTTGTGTGAATTTTGTAATGGTTAACATTTCGTCTTTATTCATTGTTTTATATCTTAGCCATGCAAGGGGAACGGAATCTCAAAGCTTTAAAAGATGTGACTATCGCTCAAAGCTTACCCTATACCCATATTCTCCTTGTACCTACAAGTAGGTAAACAATAAGATAATATTGCAAGAGTAGAGAAATTCATGTGAGTGCAACACATCAGATTTTTTTCTTTCACGTTTATTTATTGAAACCATCTTAGAGAAAAATAATGTTCTTAAACCCAGAAATATGTGTATGAATATACAATTATACCTATATTATTTAATGTTTCAAATGAATTAATAAAACTGCGATTGGAACCTTGTAGTACAAACAGTTTAGCTGATTTGGGGATAGCAAGGTTTCAACTGCAAAGCATCACTTACCCGTAAGTTACACTGTGGACTCCATGATCATAAAATCCTGAACTTAATACAAACTGTATCATAAATACACAGTGAGTAACAAACTGTTATTGGACTCTATAACATAAAGGCCTCATTTCTCAGAACCAGGTAGTTAGTAGCTAGTACCTTGTTATTCTAAACCAACCAATTGTCTTTACAATTTGGTATTTCTGAATGATCAATCTACACTGTATGTTTTCACCGTTCACAGTGAAATTATTCGTACCACATTCTTCCACTAACATTCTCAATGTGACGTCACGTGATGATTCTGACAGATTGAACTTTGTATAGTGCAGAACAGAACTGCAACGAAGTTTTTCTGTTTTTATCCGTTATTGGGTATGTGATATATATCCGTGTGCCAAATTTCATTCCAATATCTAACAGTATTTTTGATATATCAATTTTATTGGGTTTAATAACAATCTATCTCCTGCAACAGATGTTGAACTACAAAGTTGATTTCTTAAAGTTGTATCCCTTATTACCTTAGTAACAAATTAACAGATGGAAATATTCATATACTGAACAGTTTCACTTAAAAATGTTTTAATGCCGCAAAGTGTAAAAATGTCATAAAACGGCGCATTATTATATTAATAATTAAAAAAACTGTAACCGATATAAAAATTGCAATCTCTAGCTGGAGTTTTGTGGGAGAAGATAGATTTTGAATGTGAGAAACTAACAAAAGAATTGTTTCCGAAGGTATGGTGCATTTCTTGACCAAACTTGCTGAAATATCGCTCCAGTAGAACACTAAGCTACTCCAGCGTATAACGACGATGCAGTTTCTCCATTAGCAGCGTGCGTGCGTGCATGTTTACGAGAATGGACCAACATCTGTGGGTGTGTAAATAAACCAAGATAATAAAATATAAACTTTTTTAATGCGATTATTAGAAAACAAACAGACCTTGAACTCTCATACAGCGTTTTTTCCATTGTTTTTACGAGTGCATCATTACACAAAATAAGTCGATAACTTTATCAAAAATTGATTAAGAAAAAGTCAATGGTTTTAAAAGAACATAGAGGTCATATTTTATCAGTGATTACTGTAATCTGAACATGCATTCTCTGCATGCTCTGTAGACTTTAATTTCACTAATCATTACTGCTAATTAAAAAATGTAGCAGTCACAACAGTTTCTCTACTCACTCATTATTACTCGATATGGAGAGACTAAGGGGAAAGTGATCAAAAGAGGATCTCCAAGGGCAAATTTGCAAATTTTTGAAACAAAATTTTCAATAACCTCGAAAACTAATTAACATACTGAGACAAAATTGTTCTTTGGTTCTTTTTAATTTCTCTGCTACGTGTAGTAAGAAGGGAAAGTATTGTATTCCACCCAAAAGTCCGATGTCCAGATTTTACCATAAATATACATATTTTGAGGCCCCCTAAATCCAAAAACATGTTTAGAAAAACAACCGCGTGCGTGTTAAAAAATGAAAAATAATTAAAAAATGAAAAGTTGGGTAAAAACCAAAGTTGGTATTTAAGTTTAATAACTTTTAAGGGCACGACCCGAAGATTTTGAAGAACATTCATCCACCCTAAACTATACTTTAAATGGAACATTTCTCGTAAACTTTCATTTTCTCAAAAATGGCTCTACCGATTTTGATTAAAATGTCATATATTTAATGTTTGGGAAATGAAAAGTATATTTTGAATTTTCTGGCTATAGCCCATGTAGTCCTCTTAAGCTGAATGAATTTTGCATAACTCGTAAATCGTAAGAAATAGACCAAATCTTACTATATGTAGGTACAAAAATGTTGTTGTTAGCTAATGCTGGATTTCTGACAATGAAGTCATTAATCCAGGTACAAAAATGTAGATCTTGCTAAAATACAACTTTCACAACTCTCAAAGGGAACATCCTTATTAATTTTTTTATATCTTAACCGTGCAAAGTGAACGGAATCTCAAAGCTTTAAAAGATTTAACTATCATTCAAAGCCTACTGTATTCCCATATTCCCCTTGTACCCACAAGAAAATAATTTGTACAAATGTTTATCTTAACTAACATGAAGAAGATATAGGAAAAAGAGTTTGTAAGAATGGTTAGTACAGGAGTAGAGAAAGTCATGTGAGTGCAACACATCAATGTGATTTTGGGCATTTCTTATGGCTGACTATTTATGCAATAAAGAAGAGTTCAGAGCTACTGCCAGAAAATTCAGGATATACATTTGCTTTGTCATGAAAGTGTATTAAACATGTGGTATTTTAATGAAAATCGTTAGGGACATTTTTGAGAAAGTCAAAACGTTTACAACACTTTTCATATGAAGGGCAGTTTGGGACGAGGGTTTTTCTTGAAAATCACCATCTTGCTTCCTTGAGAAATGCACAAGTTAAACATGAACTTTGGTGTCTAAACGAAATTCCGTTTTTAGGTTATGCTGTTCATAGGCACGCATGTGTATTTTTGTAAAGAAAGTGCAAAAAGTATCGAATTGAAAGAAAAGGGTTACTATAAACCCTGGAGAAGAACACGTGTAGAAGATTAAGGGAACTGTTACCTGTAAAGTGTAGCTAATTTTAGTTCATTAAACCTTAAGAGCTTCTGAAAGCAATTTTATGATAGCTATTCTACTCAGGTAAAAGCTCACGTGACAGTTTATAAAGTTTATAATCTTCTAAGGAACAAAACGAATTACTAAGTAGTTTTCTTGTCGGAAAGACAATTTTAGCTACCAACTTGTGCTATAGTCCAAAAGAGCAATGCAGCAGGAATTGGCACAGGTAGATATATTAACATAATTTGTTTTATAGGGATAACGGCAGTTCAGGGATCTATGAAATTTAAATCTTTCACAGATTTCTGTACAAAGTTTTGAAACTTGCAATACATGTGTATCTGCACGTTATAAATATTTGTATCAAATTACAGTACTCTATCAGAATTTGTTAAACATTTATCATTACTATTGTTATTTTAATTACTATGAACGACTTCAATAATTCTTATTCTCAAGAAAAAAAGAAAATGAAAATTTATATATATTTGGCACATAGAGATATCTGGAATAATTAAAAAATAAGTAGATTCAGAAAATTGTTTTCCACCTATAAGTCTATATAAGTCAGATTTCGAAATGACGGTATAGTGGTTTAGAAGGCGTTAATGTTAGTAAAACGCGCCTACTAAACTACTGCTAGGTTTGTCGAGGGAGGATGTGACGTCACAGACCGGCCGCTATATCGCGACAGCAAAATTTGCCTTGCCATGTTGTGACAGACTGACAATGTATGCATCACCTGCGCAGCCTAGTGGAAGCGTGACCGACTGTGGAGCGAGAGGACGCGAGTTCGAGCCCAGGCACTGCAAAAGTAAGAAGGAATAAAAAAAATCGCCACCACCACCAGCCCCAGCACACCACCTCTCCAGGCCGAAGAGGCGACGGAGACAGAGAGTTTCCAAAAATTCTTTTTTTTTGGATTCGGGGTGTCTCAAAACATATACTTCGCCTACTTAGCAGTAAACAAAGTAAATAAAAATGCATTTTGAAGAGGTTTATGACGCTTATTAAGACAGAAGTGTTTTGGTGAGCCGTAAATATAACTGCGATTATGCAACATGGTGGAGTTCTTATTCTTCTCTTATAAAAACTGGCTATTCCTACGGGAATATGTTCTGGGACTATTAAAAAGGTATTCCAAGTTTTACATTTATGCATATAAATAGTTGTGTGATGATTATTTTCTGCGTGGTATTGTTTCCAGATAACGGTGATGTCCGCATTATACCTAATGAACATTACTTCCCCGGAAAAGGGAGTTCAACAAAGATGCCACATAGAAGATATAAGGCCCGTAAGGTTTGAGAAGATGGTGAGTAGAGAATGGCGCACGAGAAGTTATACCTACCTACGAGGTGTGAAAACGGTAATATCTTTACTGTTCCCGAGCAACAAACCCGGCCAGTAGAAGAACTTGCATAACCGCTGAATGAACTCGCCAAGTTCTGAGGTTTTGAAAACGTTAGTAGGTACATCTCCATTTTTACTTTTACTTGAGGCCCCCTGAATCCAAAGAAAGCTTGTTTAGAAAAAGGTCCTTCTGTGGGTTTGTGTGCCTCTGAACAGCAAAATTCAAAAACGAAAACTAGTTAAAAGCGAACGTGGGTATTTAAATTAAATATCTTTCAAGGAAGTGATACGAAGATTTTAAAGAAAATTCCTCCACCCTAAACTCCTCCGTTTTCCGTAAATGTTTATTTTCTCAAAAATGTCTCCAACGACTTTAATTAAAATACCATACGTTTAACGCATTTTTATGGCAAGTAAAATGTACTCGTATACTGGCTATACCCTATGTAGTCTTGTTTACTATAGATGAATTTTGAATAACTGGTAAGCCGTAAGATATAGACCAAAGCTTACTATATAAAAATATAGATCGTCTTCTTGTATAAAGAGAATAACGAAACATGAATCTTTCTCGAACTTATACAAACACGCGGCTGCCGGATAGTTCTCGAATGCTCTTGAAACTTTAATGCAAACAAATGGTGTTAAGCTGTATTTATTGTCTGATCCATACCTTACCATGAGGTATATTTCTAAATGTGTGTATGTTTCAGACTCTGTTTAAGGGTACGTGGAGGACACTGAAATGCATTCCAAGCACATATTGCAGCAATATTGCCTGTGCTGAATACCATTTCGAACAGAACGATGGGAAAGGTATTCTCCTACACGCCTCTAATTATAACATAAGGTAATTCACAATCACTATTATAGTTATTTGTATTTATTCTAGAAAGTTCTTGTAATTCTCATATCATCTTAGTATATGTGTATGTATCTATGTATAAAATATTCTCTCTCTCTGTCATGCATTAAGATAATTGGCAATGTAGGACGGTTAATTCCCGCTTAAGACAATGTTGTAGGGATAAACTTTCAAACCACGGACACCTAATTTAATGTGCTAAAAAGAAATGGTGCTTAACTGTGCCCTTGCCTTACACCTCCATTTGCTAGAATAGGTTTACTTGTAAAATTACTCGTATTTCGTTTTATTTTTATTCTTGTGTCAAATGTTGTTACACTCTGATACTATTAATTACATATTCCGAATAACCTCTGTTCTTCAGTATATTCCATAATTTTTCTCGTTTAACTCGACCAAAAGTGTTTTCACACTTCTTCAAATGATCAAATCCACGCTTTCTACACTGTCAATTGAATACATTTGATTACCACAAACAGCTACCATCTCCTCACTTATGCATGTGAAAATGTAGAAACTGTTTTATACAGAATACACCGTCTACTGACAAGTCTTAATTAGACAGACTGTACAGTCGCTTCCGACGGACGTGGGACTCGCCGAGGAGACGGAAGGGGTATAGGTTATCGACTACTCAGTCCAGGCCAGAGCCGTCTCATCAGTTTGATAGCTGTAGTACTAATGTTTTCCTGTTTCTACAAATGAAACTATCATGACGACTGGCTTCTTCGGGACTTTGCTGTAAAACACAGAAGCTTATTTATTGGGTTCTAGATCAATGAAGATAGGAATGTGACAAATGTGTCTGGAAAAATATTTTCTGCAGTAGGAGCGCAACAAACACTACATATTATTATAGACAATGTCTTACACGATATTAGGCAACGCGCACACACACAACTTATCATTTCCACTAAGCTTCTGGGTGTTTCTAATATCAAATGTTTATGATAATGACAATAACAACACCAGTAACAACAACAACAACAACAACAACAATAATAATAATAATAATAATAATAATAATAATAATAATAATAATAATAATAATAATAATAATAATAATAATAATAATAATAATAATAATAATAATAATAACAATAGTCAATTGAAGAACTGTATATCCAAAACAAATGATCACCTTTTGCTAACCAATTTTGTGAAATGATCCAGTATTATACCTATTATTATTATTATTATTATTATTATTATTATTATTATTATTATTATTATTATTATTATTATTATTATTATTATTAGCAAAACATTTATTATATTCGTTATCTTTTTAAAATATTTTTAAGAATATTTGCAAAACAACACTACCACAAAATGTCAACATTAATTTCTTTAAACACCCGGGGAAAGGATGTAAAGATTTCCTTAGTTTGGATAGAATAATTAAGTATAATAGGCCAAACTGTTTCGTTTCTTACTTCCTCAACGCGAACCACCCCATCTGCCTCATCTTATACAACTGCACGAATATGTAAAAACACACGTGCAGTGACCCGCCCCAAGGACAGGCTCTACTACTCGATAAAAAATTCTCTTTCCGTTTCCTCTCAACACCTCTCGCCTATCGCAACACATTTGGAGCCGACTGTACCACTATGACTATTCCAGTTTAAAATTACCCATACTTAGATAACTTAAGGTTCTTTTATTGTCAACTGAGTTAGTCACATTTTTGTAGTAATGTATATCTAAAATAATAAAAGAAAAACCTTTTGAATGCCTCTCCTAGCTTTTCCTTCTTCCTGCGAATGCTATCCTTTCCTTTGTATATAGTTTGTAACGCGCGATAGTAATTAAACACATGGCATTTTCAAATACATAAGTATACGCTGGGGAGATAGCCCAATATAGGATCACATAGGCTACATCAGATCTGTATAAAGTATAGGCTGGGGAGATAGGCTAATATAGGATCACATAGGCTACATCAGATCTGTACATAAGTATAGGCTGATGTGATAGGCTAGTATAGGATCACATAGGCTACATCAGATCTGCATAAAGTATAGGCTAGTATAGGCTACACCAGATAGGTATATAAGTATAGGAGGTAGAACTGGAACTTAAAAATTCAATGCCACAACTGGGATTTGAACCACAGACCTTCCGCTTGCCGGGCGGACGCTCTACCACTCAGCTATTGTGACAAACTGCCAGAATGGCATTAAATTCTCAAGCCAGTTCGTATTTTTCCTGGTAAACCACAAAGGCAGTCTCACATCAGAGACAATTACCCCAATGGTGACTTACTATTGCAAGTACTTTATATCCCAGGATTAAATAACCTTCACATGGTAATTATTATTTATTTATGCCAACAAACTTACTGTTGGTGTTTTTAAACACACACGGCTTGTGTGTTTAAAAACACCAACAGTAAGTTTGTTGGCATAAATAAATAATAATTACTATATAAGTATAGGCTTATGTTATAGGCTAGTATAGGCTCACATAGGCTACACCAGATCTGTATATAAGTATAGGCTGATGTGATAGGCTAGTATAGGCTCACATAGACTCCACAACATCTGTATATAAGTATAGGCTGATGTGATAGGCTAGTATAGGTTTGTATAGGCTAGTATAGGCTACACCAGATCCGTATATGTGTATAGGCTGATGTGATAGGCTAGTATAGGCTAGTGTAGGCTAGTGTAGGCTACACCAGATCTGTATATATTTGTATAGGCTGATGTGATACGCTAGTATAGGTTAGTATAGGCTACACCAGATCTGTATATTTGTATAGGCTGATGTGATAGGCTAGTATAGGTTTGTATAGGCTAGTATAGGTTACACCAGATCCGTATATGTGTACAGGCTGATGTGATAGGCTAGTATAGGCTACACCAGATCTGTATATATTTGTATAGGCTGATGTGATACGCTAGTATAGGCTACGGCAAATCTGTATATGTGTATAGGCTGATGTGATAGGCTAGTATGGCTTTGTATAACTTAGTATAGGTTACACCAGAACTGTATATGTGTATAGATGATGTGATAGGCTAGCATAGGTTTGTATAGGCTAGTATAGGTTACACCAGATCTGTATATATGTATAGGCTGATGTGCTAGGCTAGCATAGGCTAATATAGGTTTGTATAGGCTAGTATAGGTTACACCAGATCTGTATATGTGTATAGGCTGATGTCATAGGCTAGTATAGCCTAGTATAGGTTACACCAGATCTGTATATATGTATAGGCTGATGTGATATGCTAGTATAGGCTAATATAGGTTAGTATAGGTTACACCAGATCTGTATATGTGTATAGGCTGATGTGATAGGCTAGTATGGGTTTGTATAACTTAGTATAGGTTACACCAGAACTGTATATGTGTATAGATGATGTGATAGGCTAGCATAGGTTTGTATAGGCTAGTATAGGTTACACCAGATCTGTATCTATGTATAGGCTGATGTGCTAGGCTAGCATAGGCTAATATAGGCTAGTATAGGCTACATCAGATCTGTATATGTGTATAGGCTGATGTCATAGACTAGTATAGGTTCACATAGACTACATCACATCTGTATATAATAGGTATAGGCTAATGAGATAGGCTACTATAGGCTCACATAGTCTACACCAGATAGGTACATAAGTATACCTGATGAGATAGGATAGTATAGGCTCACATAGGCTACACCAGATAGGTATATAAGTATAGCCTGAGGAGATAGGCTAGTATAGGCTCACATAGCCTACACCAGATAGGTACAAAAGTATAGCCTGAAGAGATAGGGTAGTATAGGCTCACATAGCCTACAACACATAGTTATATAAGTATAGCCTGAGGAGATAGGCTAGAATAGGCTCACATAGCCTACACCAGATAGTTATATAAGTATAGACTGAGGAGATAGGCTAGTATAGGCTCACATAGCCTACACCAGATAGGTACATAAGATTAGCCTGAGGAGATAGGCTAGTATAGGCTCACATAGCCTACAGCAGATAGGTATATAAGTATAGGCTGATGACATAGGCTAGTATAGGCTCACATAGCCTACACTAGATAGGTATATAAGTATAGCCTGATGAGATAGGCTAGTATAGGCTCACATAGCCTACACCAGATCTGTATATAGGTATAGCCTGATGAGATAGGCCAGTATAGGCTCACATAGCCTACACCAGATAGGTATATTAGTATAGGCTGATGACATAGCCTAGTATAGGCTCACATAGCCTACACCAGATAGGTATATAAGTATAGCTTGATGATATAGGCTGGTATAGGCTGGTATAGGCTCACAAAGGCTACACCAGATCTGTATATAAGTATAGCCTGATGAGATAGGCTAGTATAGGCTCACATAGCCTACACCAATAGGTATAAAAGTATAGGCTGATGACATAGGCTAGTATAGGCTCACATAGCCTACACCAGATCTGTTCATAAGTATAGGCTTATGATACAGGCTAGTATAGGCCCACATAGCCTACACTAGATCTGTATATAAGTATAGGCTGATGACATAGGCTAGTATAGGCCCACATAGCCTACACCAGATAGGTATATAAGTATAGGCTGATGACATAGGCTAGTATAGGCTCACATAGCCTACACCAGATCTGTATATAAGTATAGGCTGATGACATAGGCTAGTATAAGCTCACATAGCCTACACCAGATAGGAATATAAATATAGGCTGATGACATAGGCTAGTATAGGCTCACATAGCCTACACCTTATAGGTATATAAGTATTGGCTGATGACATAGGCTAGTATAGGCTCACATAGCCTACGCCAGACAGGTATATAAGTATAGGCTAGGACATAGGCTAGTATAGGCTCACATAGCCTACACCAGATCTGTATATAAGTATAGGCTGATGACATAGGCTAGTATAGGCTCACATAGCCTGCACCAGATAGGTATATGAGCATAGCCTGAGGAGGTAGGCTCAGATAGCCTACACCAGATAGCTACATAAGTATAGCCTTAGGAGATAGGCTAGTATAGGCTCACATAGCCTAAACCACATAGGTATATAAGTATAGCCTGATGATATGGGCTAGTATAGGCTCACATAGCCTACAGCAGTTAGGTATATAATTATAGCCTGAGGAGTTAAGCTAGTATAGGCTCACATAGGTTACAGCAGATAGGTACATAAGTATAGACTGATGATATAGGCTAGTATAGGCTCACATAGCCTACACCAGATAGCTATATAAGTATAGCCTGAGGAGATAGGTTAGTATAGGCTCATATAGCCTACACCAGTTAGGTACATAAGTATAGCCTGAGGAGATGGGCTAGTATAGGCTCACATAGCCTAAACCACATAGGTATATAAGCATAGCCTGATGATATGGGCTAGTATAGGCTCACATAGCCTACAGCAGTTAGGTATATAATTATAGCCTGAGGAGTTAAGCTAGTATAGGCTCACATAGGTTACAGCAGATAGGTACATAAGTATAGACTGATGATATAGGCTAGTATAGGCTCACATAGCCTACACCAGATAGTTATATAAGTATAGCCTGAGGAGCTAGGCTAGTATAGGCTCACATAGCCTACACCAGATAGGTATATGAGCGTAGCCTCAGGAGGTAGGCTAGGATAGGCTCAGATAGCCTACACCAGATAGCTACATATGTATAGCCTGAGGAGATAGGTTAGTATAGGCTCATATAGCCTACACCAGATAGGTATATGAGCGTAGCCTCAGGAGGTAGGCTAGGATAGGCTCAGATAGCCTACACCAGATAGCTACATATGTATAGCCTGAGGAGATAGGCTAGTATAGGCTCACATAGCTTACAGCAGATAGGTACATAAGTATAGACTGATGACATAGGCTAGTATAGGCTCACATAGCCTACACCAGATAGTTATATAAGTATAGCCTGAGGAGATAGGCTAGTATAGGCTCAGATAGCCTACACCAGATAGCTACATATGTATAGCCTGAGGAGATAGGTTAGTATAGGCTCATATAGCCTACACCAGATAGGTACATAAGTATAGCCTGAGGAGATAGGCTAGTATAGGCTCACATAGCCTAAACTACATAGGTATATAAGTATAGCCTGATGATATGGGCTAGTATAGGCTCACATAGCCTACAGCAGATAGGTATATAAGTATAGGCTGATGACATAGGCTAGTATAGGCTCACATAGCCTACAGCAGATAGGTATATAAGTACAGGCTGATGACATAGGCTAGTATAGGCTCACATAGGTTACAGCAGATAGGTACATAAGTATAGACTGATGATATAGGCTAGTATAGGCTCACATAGCCTACACCAGATAGTTATATAAGTATAGCCTGAGGAGCTAGGCTAGTATAGGCTCACATAGCCTACACCAGATAGGTATATGAGCGTAGCCTCAGGAGGTAGGCTAGGATAGGCTCAGATAGCCTACACCAGATAGCTACATATGTATAGCCTGAGGAGATAGGTTAGTATAGGCTCATATAGCCTACACCAGATAGTTATATAAGTATAGCCTGAGGAGATAGGCTAGTATAGGCTCACATAGCTTACAGCAGATAGGTACATAAGTATAGACTGATGACATAGGCTAGTATAGGCTCACATAGCCTACACCAGATAGTTATATAAGTATAGCCTGAGGAGATAGGTTAGTATAGGCTCATATAGCCTACACCAGATAGGTACATAAGTATAGCCTGAGGAGATAGGCTAGTATAGGCTCACATAGCCTAAACTACATAGGTATATAAGTATAGCCTGATGATATGGGCTAGTATAGGCTCACATAGCCTACAGCAGATAGGTATATAAGTATAGGCTGATGACATAGGCTAGTATAGGCTCACATAGCCTACAGCAGATAGGTATATAAGTACAGGCTGATGACATAGGCTAGTATAGGCTCACATAGCCTACACTAGATAGGTATATAAGTATAGCCTGATGACATAGGCTAGTATGGGCTCACATAGCCTACAACAGATCTGTATATAGGTATAGCCTGATGAGATAGGCTAGTATAGGCTCACATAGCCTACACCAGATAGGTAAATAAGTATAGGCTGATGACATAGGCTAGTATAAGCTCACATAGCCTACACCAGATAGGTATATAAATATAGGTTGATGATATGGGCTAGTATAGGCTCACAAAGGCTACACCAGATCTGTATATAAGTATAGCCTGATGAGATAGGCTAGTATAGGCTCACATAGCCTACACCAATAGGTATAAAAGTATAGGCTGATGACATAGGCTAGTATAGGCTCACATAGCCTACACCAGATCTGTTCATAAGTATAGGCTTATGATACAGGCTAGTATAGGCCCACATAGCCTACACGAGATCTGTATATAAGTATAGGCTGATGGCATAGGCTAGTATAGGCCCACATAGCCTACACCAGATAGGTATATAAGTATAGGCTGATGACATAGGCTAGTATAAGCTCACATAGCCTACACCAGATAGGAATATAAATATAGTCTGATGACATAGGCTAGTATAGGCTCACATAGCCTACACCTTATAGGTATATAAGTATTGGCTGATGACATAGGCTAGTATAGGCTCACATAGCCTACGCCAGACAGGTATATAAGTATAGGCTAGGACATAAGCTAGTATAGGCTCACATAGCCTACACCAGATCTGTATATAAGTATAGGCTGATGACATAGGCTAGTATAGGCTCACATAGCCTGCACCCGATAGGTATATGAGCATAGCCTGAGGAGGTAGGCTCAGATAGCCTACACCAGATAGCTACATAGGTATAGCCTTAGGAGATAGGTTAGTATAGGCTCATATAGCCTACACCAGTTAGGTACATAAGTATAGCCTGAGGAGATACGCTAGTATAGGCTCACACAGCCTAAACCACATAGGTATATAAGCATAGCCTGATGACATAGGCTAGTATGGGCTCACATAGCCTACAACAGATCTGTATATAGGTATAGCCTGATGAGATAGGCTAGTATAAGCTCACATAGCCTACACCAGATAGGTAAATAAGTATAGGCTGATGACATAGGCTAGTATAGGCTCACATAGCCTACACCAGATAGGTATATAAGTATAGGCTGATGACATAGGCTAGTATAAGATCACATAGCCTACACCAGATAGGTATATAAATCTAGGTTGATGATATGGGCTAGTATAGGTTCACATAGCCCACACCAGATCTGTATATAAGTATAGGCTGATGACATGGACTAGTATAGGCTCACATAGCCTACACCAGATAGGTATATAAGTATACGCTGTGGAGATAGACTAGTATAGGCTCTCATAGCCTACAAGAGATAGGTATATAGGTATACGCTGATGAGATAGGCTTCTATAGGCTCCCATAGCCTACACCAGATAGGTATATAAGTATACGCTGAGGAGGTACGGTAGTATAGGCTCTCATAGCCTACACCAGATAGGTATATAAGTATAGGCTGAGGGGATAGGCTAGTATAGGCTCTCATAGCCTACACCAGATAGGTATATTAATATAGGCTGAGGAGATAGACTACTATAGGCTCACATAGCCTACAGCAGATAGGTATATAAGTATAGGCTGAAGACATAGGCTAGTATAGGCTCACATATCCTACACTAGATAGGTATATAAGTATAGCCTGATGAGATAGGCTAGTATAGGCTCACATAGCCTACACCAAATCTGTATATAGGTATAGCCTGATGAGATAGGCTAGTATAGGCTCACATAGCCTACACCAGATAGGTATATAAGTATAAGCTGATGATATAGGCTAGTATAGGCTCACATAGCCTACACCAGATCTGTATATAAGTATAGCCTGATGACATAGGCTAGTATAGGCTCACATAGCCTATACCAGATCTGTATATAAGTATAGGCTGATGACATAGGCTAGTATAAGCTCACATAGCCTACACCAGATAGGTATATAAGTATACGCTGAGGAGGTACGGTAGTATAGGCTCTCATAGCCTACACCAGATAGGTATATAAGTATAGGCTGAGGGGATAGGCTAGTATAGGCTCTCATAGCCTACACCAGATAGGTATATTAATATAGGCTGAGGAGATAGACTACTATAGGCTCACATAGCCTACAGCAGATAGGTATATAAGTATAGGCTGATGACATAGGCTAGTATAGGCTCACATAGCCTACACTAGATAGGTATATAAGTATAGCCTGATGAGATAGGCTAGTATAGGCTCACATAGCCTACACCAGATAGGTATATAAGTATAAGCTGATGACATAGGCTAGTACAGGCTCACATAGCCTACACCAGATCTGTATATAGGTATAGCCTGATGAGATAGGCTAGTATAGGCTCACATAGCCTACACCAAATCTGTATATAGGTATAGCCTGATGACATAGGCTAGTACAGGCTCACATAGCCTACACCAGATCTGTATGTAGGTATAGCCTGATGAGATAGGCTAGTATAGGCTCACATAGCCTACACCAGATCTGTATATAGGTATAGCCTGATAGATAGGGATAGTATAGGCTCACATAGCCCACACCAGATCTGTATATAGGTATAGCCTGATGACATAGGCTAGTACAGGCTCACATAGCCTACACCAAATCTGTATATAGGTATAGCCTGATGAGATAGGCTAGTATAGGCTCACATAGCCTACACCAGATAGGTATATAAGTATAAGCTGATGACATAGGCTAGTACAGGCTCACATAGCCTACACCAGATCTGTATATAAGTATAGCCTGATGACATAGGCTAGTATAGGCTCACATAGCCTATACCAGATCTGTTCATAAGTATAGGCTTATGATATAGGCTAGTATAGGCACACATAGCCTACACTAGATCTGTATATAAGTATAGGCTGATGACATAGGCTAGTATGGGCTCACACAGCCTACACCAGATCTGTATATAGGTATAGGCTGATGACATAGGCTAGTATAAGCTCACATAGCCTAAACCAGATAGGTATATAAATATAGGCTAATGACATAGGCTAGTATAGGCTCACATAGCCTACACCAGATCTGTATATAAGTATAGGCTGAGGGGATAGGCTAGTATAGGCTCTCATAGGCTACACCAGATAGGTATATAAGTATAGGCTGATGACATAGGCTAGTATAGGCTCACATAGCCTACACCAGATAGGTATATAAGTATAGCCTGATGAGATAGGCTAGTGTAGGCTCACATAGCCTACACCAAATCTGTATATAGGTATAGCCTGATGAGATAGGCTAGTAGAGGCTCACATAACCTACACCAGATAGGTATATAAGTATAGGCTGATGACATAGGCTAGTATAGGCTCACATAGCCTACACCAGATAGGTATATAAGTATAGCTTGAAGATATAGGCTTGTATAGGCTCACATGGGCTACACGAGATCTGTATATAAGTATAGCCTGATGAGATAGGCCAGTATAGGCTCACATAGGCTACACCAGATCTGTTCATAAGTATAGGCTTATGATATAGGCTAGTATAGGCACACATAGCCTACACTAGATCTGTATATAAGTATAGGCTGATGACATAGGCTAGTATAGGCTCACATAGCCTACACCAGATCTGTATATAAGTATAGGCTGATGACATAGGCTAGTATAAGCTCACATAGCCTACACCAGATAGGTATATAAATATAGCTTGATGACATAGGCTAGTATAGGCTCACATAGCCTACACCAGATCTGTTCATAAGTATAGGCTTATGATATGGGCTAGTATAGGCACACATAGCCTACACTAGATCTGTATATAAGTATAGGCTGATGACATAGGCTAGTATAGGCTCACATAGCCTACACCAGATCTGTATATAAGTATAGGCTGATGACATAGGCTAGTATAAGCTCACATAGCCTACACCAGATAGGTATATAAATATAGGCTGATGACATAGGCTAGTATAGGCTCACATAGCCTACACCTGATAGGTATATAAGTATTGGCTGATGACAGGCTAGTATAGGCTCACATAGCCTACACCAGATCTGTATATTAGTATAAGCTGATGACATAGGCTAGTATAAGCTCACATAGCCTACACCAGATAAGTATATGAGCATAGCCTGAGGAGGTAGGCTAGGATAGGCTCAGATAGCCTACAGCACATAGGTACATAAATATAGCCTGACGCGATAGGCTAGTATAGGCTCACATAGCCTAAACCACATAGGTATACAAGTATAGCCTGATGACATGGGCTAGTATAGGCTCACATAGCCTACACCAGATAAGTATATATGTATAGCCTGAGGAGGTAGGCTAGTATAGGCTCACATAGCTTACAGGAGATAGGTACATAAGTATAGACTGATAACATAGGCTAGGATAGGCTCAGATAGCCTACACCAGATAGCTACATAAGTATAGCCTGAGGAGATAGGCTAGTATAGGCTCACATAGCCTAAATCACATAGGTATATAAGTATAGCCTGATGACATGGGCTAGTGTAGGCTCACATAGCCTACACCAGATAGGTATATCAGTATAGCCTGAGGAGTTATGCTAGTATAGGCTCACATAGCTTACAGCAGATAGGTATATATGTATAGGCTAATGACATAGGCTAGTATAGGCTCACATAGCGTACACGAGATAGGTATATAAGTATAGCCTGATGATATGGGCTAGTATGGGCTCACATAGTCTACACCAGATCTGTATATAGGTATAGCCTGATGAGATAGGCTAGTATAGGCTCACATAGCTTACAACAGATAGGTATATAAGTATAAGCTGATGACATAGGCTAGTATAGGCTCACATATCCTACACCAGATCTGTATATAAGTATAGCCTGATGAGATAGGCTAGTATGGGCTCACATAGCCTACACCAGATCTGTTCATAAGTATGGGCTTATGATATAGGCTAGTATAGGTCCACATAGCCTACACTAGATCTGTATATAAGTATAGGCTGATGACATAGGCTAGTATGGGCTCACATAGCCTACACCAGATCTGTTCATAAGTATAGGCTTATGATATAAGCTAGTATAGGCCCACATAGCCTACACTAGATCTGTATATAAGTATAGGCTGATGATATAGGCTAGTATAGGTTCACATAGCCTACACCAGATGTGTATATAAGTATAGGCCGATGATATGGGCTAGTATAGGTTCACATAGCCTACACCAGATCTGTATATAAGTATAGCCTGATGACATGGGCTAGTATAGGCTCACATAGCCCAAAACACATAGGTATATAAGCATAGCCTGATGACATGGGCTAGTATAGGCTCACATAGCCTACAGCAGTTAGGTATATAAGTATAGCCTGAGGAGATAGGCTAGTATAGGCTCACATAGCCTACACCAGATAGGTATATGAGCATAGCCTGAGGAGATAGGCTAGTATAGGCTCACATAGCCTACACCAGATAGTTATATAAGTATAGCCTGAGGAGATAGGCTAGTATAGGCTCACATGGCCTACACCAGATAGGTATATGAGCATAGCCTGAGGAGGTAGGCTAGGATAGGCTCAGATAGCCTACACCAGATAGCTACATATGTATAGCCTGAGGAGATAGGTTAGTATAGGCTCATATAGCCTACACCAGATACTTACATAAGTATAGCCTGATGAGATAGGCTAGTATAGGCTCACATAGCCTACACCAGATAGGTAAATAAGTATAGGCTGATGACATAGGCTAGTATAGGCTCACATAGCCTATACCAGATAGGTATATAAGTATAGGCTGATGACTTAGGCTAGTATAGGGTCACATAGCCTACACCAGATCTGTATATAAGTATAGGCTGATGACTTAAGTTAGTATAGGCTCACATAGCCTACACCAGATAGGTATAAAAGTATACGCTGAGGAGATAGACTAGTATAGGCTCTCATAGCCTACAAGAGATAGGAATATAGGTATACGCTGATGAGATATGCTTCTATAGGCTCTCATAGCCTACACCAGATAGGTATATAAGTATACGCTGAGGAGGTACGGTAGTATAGGTTCTCATAGCCTACACCAGATAGGTATATAAGTATAGGCTGAGGGGATAGGCTAGTATAGGCTCTCATAGGCTACACCAGATAGGTATATAAGTATAGGCTGAGGAGATAGACTACTATAGGCTCACATAGCCTACAGCAGATAGGTATATAAGTATAGGCTGATGACATAGGCTAGTATAGGCTCACATAGCCTACACTAGATAGGTATATAAGTATAGCCTGATGAGATAGGCTAGTATAGGCTCACATAGCCTACACCAAATCTGTATATAGGTATAGCCTGATGAGATAGGCTAGTAGAGGCTCACATAACCTACACCAGATAGGTATATAAGTATAGGCTGATGACATAGGCTAGTATAGGCTCACATAGCCTACACCAGATAGGTATATAAGTATAGCTTGAAGACATAGGCTGGTATAGGCTCACATAGGCTACACCAGATCTGTATATAAGTATAGCCTGATAAGATAGGCCAGTATAGGCTCACATAGCCTACACCAGATCTGTTCATAAGTATAGGCTTATGATATAGGCTAGTATAGGCACACATAGCCTACACTAGATCTGTATATAAGTATAGGCTGATGACATAGGCTAGTATAGGCTCGCATAGCCTACACCAGATCTGTATATAAGTATAGGCTGATGACATAGGCTAGTATAGGCTCACATAGCCTACACCAGATCTATTCATAAGTATAGGCTTATGATATAGGCTAGTATAGGCACACATAGCCTACACTAGATCTGTATATAAGTATAGGCTGATGACATAGGCTAGTATAGGCTCACATAGCCTACACCAGATCTGTATATAAGTATAGGCTGATGACATAGGCTAGTATAAGCTCACATAGCCTACACCAGATAGGTATATAAATATAGGCTGATGACATAGGCTAGTATAGGCTCACATAGCCTACACCTGATAGGTATATAAGTATTGGCTGATGACAGGCTAGTATAGGCTCACATAGCCTACACCAGATCTGTATATTAGTATAAGCTGATGACATAGGCTAGTATAAGCTCACATAGCCTACACCAGATAAGTATATGAACATAGCCTGAGGAGGTAGGCTAGGATAGGCTCAGATAGCCTACAGCACATAGGTACATAAATATAGCCTGACGCGATAGGCTAGTATAGGCTCACATAGCCTAAACCACATAGGTATACAAGTATAGCCTGATGACATGGGCTAGTATAGGCTCACATAGCCTACACCAGATAAGTATATATGTATAGCCTGAGGAGTTAGGCTAGTATTGGCTTACATAGCCTACACCAGATAGGTATATGAGCATAGCCTGAGGAGGTAGGCTAGGATAGGCTCACATAGCCTACACCAAATCTGTATATAGGTATAGCCTGATGAGATAGGCTAGTAGAGGCTCACATAACCTACACCAGATAGGTATATAAGTATAGGCTGATGACATAGGCTAGTATAGGCTCACATAGCCTACACCAGATAGGTATATAAGTATAGCTTGAAGACATAGGCTGGTATAGGCTCACATAGGCTACACCAGATCTGTATATAAGTATAGCCTGATAAGATAGGCCAGTATAGGCTCACATAGCCTACACCAGATCTGTTCATAAGTATAGGCTTATGATATAGGCTAGTATAGGCACACATAGCCTACACTAGATCTGTATATAAGTATAGGCTGATGACATAGGCTAGTATAGGCTCGCATAGCCTACACCAGATCTGTATATAAGTATAGGCTGATGACATAGGCTAGTATAAGCTCACATAGCCTACACCAGATAGGTATATAAATATAGCTTGATGACATAGGCTAGTATAGGCTCACATAGCCTACACCAGATCTATTCATAAGTATAGGCTTATGATATAGGCTAGTATAGGCACACATAGCCTACACTAGATCTGTATATAAGTATAGGCTGATGACATAGGCTAGTATAGGCTCACATAGCCTACACCAGATCTGTATATAAGTATAGGCTGATGACATAGGCTAGTATAAGCTCACATAGCCTACACCAGATAGGTATATAAATATAGGCTGATGACATAGGCTAGTATAGGCTCACATAGCCTACACCTGATAGGTATATAAGTATTGGCTGATGACAGGCTAGTATAGGCTCACATAGCCTACACCAGATCTGTATATTAGTATAAGCTGATGACATAGGCTAGTATAAGCTCACATAGCCTACACCAGATAAGTATATGAACATAGCCTGAGGAGGTAGGCTAGGATAGGCTCAGATAGCCTACAGCACATAGGTACATAAATATAGCCTGACGCGATAGGCTAGTATAGGCTCACATAGCCTAAACCACATAGGTATACAAGTATAGCCTGATGACATGGGCTAGTATAGGCTCACATAGCCTACACCAGATAAGTATATATGTATAGCCTGAGGAGTTAGGCTAGTATTGGCTTACATAGCCTACACCAGATAGGTATATGAGCATAGCCTGAGGAGGTAGGCTAGGATAGGCTCACATAGCCTACACCAGATAGGTATATCAGTATAGCCTGAGGAGTTATGCTAGTATAGGCTCACATAGCTTACAGCAGATAGGTATATATGTATAGGCTAATGACATAGGCTAGTATAGGCTCACATAGCCTATACTAGATAGGTATATAAGTATAGCCTGATGATATGGGCTAGTATGGGCTCACATAGTCTACACCAGATCTGTATATAGGTATAGCCTGATGAGATAGGCTAGTATAGGCTCACATAGGTTACAACAGATAGGTATATAAGTATAAGCTGATGACATAGACTAGTATAGGCTCACATATCCTACACCAGATCTGTATATAAGTATAGCCTGATGAGATAGGCTAGTATGGGCTCACATAGCCTACACCAGATCTGTTCATAAGTATAGGCTTATGATATAGGCTAGTATAGGTCCACATAGCCTACACTAGATCTGTATATAAGTATAGGCTGATGACATAGGCTAGTATGGGCTCACATAGCCTACACCAGATCTGTTCATAAGTATAGGCTTATGATATAGGCTAGTATAGGCCCACATAGCCTACACTAGATCTGTATATAAGTATAGGCTGATGATATAGGCTAGTATAGGCTCACATAGCCTACACCAGATTTGTATATAAGTATAGGCCGATGACATAAGCTAGGATAGGCTCACATAGCCTACACCAGATAGGTATATAAGTATAATATGAAGAGACAGGGTAGTATATGCTCACATAGCCTACACCAGATAGGTATAAGAGTATACGCTGAGGAGGTACGATAGTATAGGCTCTCATAGCCTACACCAGATAGGTATATAAGTATACGCTGAGGAGGTACGGTAGTATAGGCTCTCATAGCCTACACCAGATAGGTATATAAGTATAGGCTGAGGAGATAGGCTAGTATAGGCTCTCATAGCCTACAACAGATAGGTATATAAGTATAGGCTGAGGACATAGGCTACTATAGGCTCTCATAGCCTACACCAGATAGGTATATAGGTATACGCTGGTTAGATAGGCTTCTATAGGCTCTTAGCCTACATCAGATAGGTATATAAGTATACGCTGAGGAGGCACGGTAGTATAGGCTCTCATAGCCTACACCAGATAGGTATATAAGTATAGGCTGAGGAGATATGCTACTATAGGCTCTCATAGCCTACACCAGATATGTATATAAGTATAGTTTGACGAGATAGGCTACTATAGGCTCTCATAGCCTACACCAGTAAGGTATATAAGTATACGCTGAGGAGGTACGGTAGTATAGGCTCTCATAGCCTACACCAGATAGGTATATAAGTATACGCTGAGGAGGTACGGTAGTATAGGCTCTCATAGCCTACACCAGATAGGTATATAAGTATAGGCTGAGGACATAGGCTACTATAGCCTACACCAGATAGGTATATGGGTATACGCTGGTTAGATAGGCTTCTATAGGCTCTCATAGCCTACATCAGATAGGTATATAAGTATACGCTGAGGAGATAGGCTAGTATAGGCTGTCATAGCCTACAACAGATAGGTATATAAGTATAGGCTGAGGACATAGGCTACTATAGGCTCTCATAGCCTACACCAGATAGGTATATAGGTATACGCTGGTTAGATAGGCTTCTATAGGCTGTCATAGCCTACATCAGATAGGTATATAAGTATACGCTGAGGAGGTACGGTAGTATAGGCTCTCATAGCCTACACCAGATAGGTATATAAGTATAGGCTGAGGAGATATGCTAGTATAGGCTCTCATAGCCTACACCAGATAGGTATATAAGTATAGGCTGAGGAGATAAGCTACTATAGGCTCTCATAACCTACACCAGATATGTATATAAGTATAGTTTGACGAGATAGGCTACTATAGGCTCTCATAGCCTACACCAGTAAGGTATATAAGTATACGCTGAGGAGGTACGGTAGTATAGGCTCTCATAGCCTACACCAGATAGGTATATAAGTATAGGCTGAGGAGGTACGGTAGTATAGGCTTTCATAGCCTACACCAGATAGGTATATAAGTATAGGCTCTCATAGCCTACACCAGATAGGTATATATGTATAGGCTGAGGAGATAGGCTACTATAAGCTCTCATAGCCTACACCAGATAGGTATATAAGTATAGGCTGAGGAGGTACGGTAGTATAGGCTCTCATTGCCTACACCAGATAGGTATATAGGTATATTCTGAGGAGGTACATTAGTATAGGCTCACATAGCCTACACCAGATAGGTATATAAGTATACGCTGAGGAGACAGGCTAGTATAGGCTCTCATAGGCTACACCAGGTAGGTATATAAGTATACGCTGAGGAGAGAGGCTAGTATAGGCTCTCATAGCCTACACGAGATAGGTATATAAGTATACGCTGAGGAGATAGGTTAGTATAGGCTCTCATAGCCTACACCAGATAGGTATATAAGTATGGGCTGATGAGATAGGCTAGTATATGCTAACATATATTACACCAGATAGGTATATAGGTATAGGCTGATGAGATAGGCTACTATAGACTCTCATAGCCTACACCAGATAGGTATATAAGTATGGGCTGATGAGATAGGCTAGTATATGCTAACATATATTACACCAGATAGGTATATAGGTATAGGCTGATGAGATAGGCTACTATAGACTCTCATAGCCTACACCAGATAGGAATATAAGTATACGCTGAGGAGACAGGCTAGTATAGCCTACACCAGAACTGTATATAGGTATAGCCTGATGAGATAGGCTAGTATAGGCTAAATAGGCTACACCAGATCTGTATATAAGTATAGGCTGATAAGATAGGCTAGTATAGGCTAAATAGGCTACACCAGATCTGTATATAAGTATAGGCAGATGACATAGGCTAGTATAGGCTCACATAGCCTACACCAAATAGGTACATATGTATAGCCTCAGGCGATAGGCTAGTATAGGCTCACATAACTTACTCTAGATAGGTACATAAGTATTGCCTGAGGAGATAGGCTAGTATAGGCTCACATAGGCTACACCAGATAGGTATATATGTATAGACTGAGGAGATAGGCTAGTATAGGCTGACATTGCCTACACCATTAAGGTATATAGGTATAGACTCAGGAGATAGGCTAGTATAGGGTCAGATAGGTATGTAAGTATAGGCTAGCATAGGCTCACATTGGCTACACCAGATCTGTATATAAGTATAGGCCGGGGAGATAGGGTAGTATATGCTCACATAAGCTACACCAGATCTGATTAAGTATAAGATGGGGAGATAGGCTAGTATAGGATCACATAGGCAACGTTAGATCTGTATAAAGCAAGTATAAGCTGAAGTGATAGACTAGTATAGGCTCACATAGGCTACACCGGATCTGCATATAAGTATAGGCTGATGATATAGGCTAGTATAGGCTCACATAGGCTACACCAGATAGGTACATAAGTATAGACTGATGACATAGGCTAGTATAGGCTCACATAGCCTACACCAGATAGGTATATAATACATACAGGTTAATGACATAGGCTAGTATAGGCTCACATAGGCTACACCAAATCTGTATATAATTATAGCCTGATGAGATAGGCTAGTATAGGCTCACATAGCCTACACCAGATCTGTACTTAAGTATAAGCTGATGATATAGGCTAGTATAGGCTCACATAGGCTACACCAGATAGGTACATAAGTATAGACTGATGACATAGGCTAGTATAGGCTCACATTGCCTACACCAGATAGGTATATAGCTATAGGCTGATGACATAGGCTAGTATAGGCTCACATAGCCTACACCAGATCAGTATATAAGTATAGGCTGATGACAGAGGCTAGTATAAGCTCACATAGCCTATACCAGATAGGTATATAAATATAGGTTGATGACATAGGCTAGTATAGGCTCACATAGCCTACACCTCATAGGTATATAAGGATTGGCTGATGACATTGGCTAGTATAGGCTCACATAGCCTACGCCAGACAGGTATATAAGTGTAGGCTGATTACATAGGGTAGTATAGGCTCACATAGCCTACACCAGATCTGTATATAAGTATAGGCTGATAACATAGGCTAATACAGGCTCACATTGCCTACACCAGATAGGTATATAGGTATAGCCTGAGAAGATAGGCTAGTATAGCCTTCACCAAATAGGTATATAAGTATCGACTACTATAGGCTCACATAGGTTACACCAGATCTGTGTATAAGTATCGACTGAGGTGATGGGCTAGTATATGCTCACATAGGCTACATCAGATAGGTATATAAGAATAGCCTGATGACATAGGCTGGTATAGGCTCACATAGCCTACACCAGATAGGTATATAAGTATAGCCTGATCAGATAGGCAAGCATAGGCCCACATGGCCTACACCAGATATGTATATAGGTGTAGACTGATGAGATAGGCTAGTGTAGGTTCACATAGACACACCAGATAGGTATATAAGTATAGCCTGAGGACAGAGGCTATTATATGCTCACATAGCCTACACCAGATAGGTACATAAGTATAGCTTGAGAAGATAGGCTAGTATATTCTCAGATAGCCTACACCAGATAGGTAGATAAGTATAGGCTGAGGAGATAAGCTAGTATAGGCTCAGATAGGTATATAAGTATACGCTGAGGAGATAGGCTAGCATAGGCTCACACAGCCTACACCAGATTGGTTGATAAGTATGGCCTGAGGAGATAGGCTGGTATAGGCTCACATAGCGCACACCAAATAGGTATATAAGTATAGCCTGGGGAAATAGGCTTGTATAGGCTCACATAGCCTTCATCAAATAGGTATATAAGTATAGGCTGAGGAGATAGGCTACTATAGGCTCACATAGCCTACACCAGATAGGTAGATAAGTATGGGCTGAGGAGATAGGCTAGTATAGGCTCACACAGCCTACACCAGATTGGTAGATAAGTATGGCCTGAGGAGATAGGCTGGTATAGGCTCACATAGCGCACACCAAATAGGTATATAAGTATAGCCTGGGGAGATAGGCTTGTATAGGCTCACATAGCCTTCATCAAATAGGTATATAAGTATAGGCTGAGGAGATAGGCTACTATAGGCTCACATAGCCTACACCAGATAGTTATATAAGTATAGCCTGGGGAGATAGGCTAGTAGAGGCTCACGTAGCCTACACCAGATAGGTATATAAGTATAGCCTGGAGAGATAGGCTAGTATAGACTCACATAGCCTACACCAGATAGGTATTTAAGTAAAGGATGATGACATAGGCTAGTATAGGCTCACATAGCCTACACCTGATAGGTATATAAGTATTGGCTGATGACATATTCTAGGTTAGGCTCACATAGCCTACACCAGATAGGTATATAAGTATAGGCTAATGACATAGGCTAGAATAGGCTCACATAGCCTACACCAGATAGGTATATAAGTATTGGCTGATGACATAGGCTAGTATAGGCTCACATAGCCTTCACCAAATAGGTATATAAGTATAGACTGATGACATAGGCTAATATAGGCTCACATAGCCTAAACCAGATCTGTATATAAGTATAGCCTGATGAGATACGCTAGTATAGGCTCACATATCCTACACCAGATAGGTACATAAGTATAGACTGATGACATAGGCTAATATAGGCTCACATAGCCTAAACCAGATCTGTATATAAGTATAGCCTGATGAGATACGCTAGTATAGGCTCGCATAGCTTACACCAGATAGGTATATAAGTATAGGCTGATGACATAGGCTAGTATAGGCTCACATAGCCTACACCAGATCTGTATATAAGTATAGCCTGATGAGACAGGCTAGTATAGGCTCACATAGCTTACACCAGATAGGCATATAAGTGTAGGCTGATGACATAGGCTAGTGTAGGCTCACATAGCTTACACCAGATAGGTATATAAGTATAGCTTGATGATATAGGCTGGTACAGGCTCACATAGGCTACGCCAGATAGGTATATAAGTATAGGCTACTATAGACTCTCATAGCCTACACCAGATAGGTATATAAGTATAGGCTGGTGACATAGGCTAGTATAGGCTCACATAGCCTACACCAGATAGGTACATAAGTATAGACTGATGACATAGGCTAGTATAGGCTCACATAGCCTAAACCAGATCTGTATATATGTATAGCCAGATGAGATAGACTAGTATAGGATCACATAGCCTACACCTCATAGGTGTATAAGTATAGGCTGATGACATAGGCTAGTACAGGCTCACATATCCTACCGAGATAGGTATATAACTGTAGCTTGATGACATAGGCTAGTATAGGCTCACATAGCGTACACCAGATAGGTATATAAGTATCGACTGAGGTGATGGGCTAGTATATGCTCACATAGGCTAGACCAGATCTGTATATAAGTATCGACTGTGGTGATGGGCTAGTATATGCTCACATAGGCTACACCAGATAGGTATATAAGAATATCCTGATGACATAGGCTAGTATAGGCTCTCATAGCCTACACCAGATAGGTATATACGTATAGCCTGATCAGTGAGGCAAGTATAGGCTCTAATGGCCTACACCAGATATGTATATTGGTATAGACTGTTGAGATAGTCTAGTATAGGCTCACATAGCCTACACCAAATAGGTATGTAAGTATAGGCTGAGGTGATCAGCTCACATAGCCTACACCAGATAGGTATATAAGTATAGGCTGATGTGATAGGCTAGTATAGGCTCACATGGGCTACACCAGATTTGTATGTAAGTGTAGGCTAGTATAGGCTCACATAGGCTACACCAGATCTGTATATAAGTATTGACTGAGGTGATAGGCTACTATAGGCTCACATAGGTATATAAGTATAGGCTGAGGAGATAGGCTACTATAGACTCTCATAGCCTACACCAGATAGGTACATAAGTATAGACTGATGACATAGGCTAATATAGGCTCACATAGCCTAAACCAGATCTGTATATAAGTATAGCCTGATGAGATACGCTAGTATAGGCTCGCATAGCTTACACCAGATAGGTATATAAGTATAGGCTGATGACATAAGCTAGGATAGGCTCACATAGCCTACACCAGATAGGTATATAAGTATAATATGAAGAGACAGGGTAGTATAGGCTCACATAGCCTACACCAGATAGGTATAAGAGTATACGCTGAGGAGGTACGATAGTATAGGCTCACATAGCTTACACCAGATAGGTATATAAGTATAGCTTGATGATATAGGCTGGTACAGGCTCACATAGGCTACGCCAGATAGGTATATAAGTATAGGCTGAGGAGATAGGCTACTATAGACTCTCATAGCCTACACCAGATAGGTATATAAGTATAGACTGATGACATAGGCTAGTATAGGCTCACATAGCCTAAACCAGATCTGTATATATGTATAGCCAGATGAGATAGACTAGTATAGGATCACATAGCCTACACCTCATAGGTATATAAGTATTGGCTGATGACATAGGCTAGTATAGGCTCACATATCCTACACCAGATCTGTATATAAGTGTATGCTAATGTGATAAGCTAGTATAGGCTCACATAGACTACACCAGATCTGTATATAAGTGAATGCTGAGGTGATAGGCTAGTATAGGCTCAACTAGGCTACACCAGATCTGTATATAAGTATAGACTGAGGTGAAATGCTAGTATAGGCTCACATAGACTACAATAGATAGGTATATAAGTATAGGCTGATGATATAGGCTGGTATAGGCTCACATAGGCTACACCAAATCTGTATATAATTATAGCCTGATGAGATAGGCTAGTATAGGCTCACATAGCCTACACCAGATCTGTACTTAAGTATAAGCTGATGATATAGGCTAGTATAGGCTCACATAGGCTACACCAGATAGGTACATAAGTATAGACTGATGACATAGGCTAGTATAGGCTCACATAGCCTACACCAGATAGGTATATAATACATACAGGTTAATGACATAGGCTAGTATAGGCTCACATAGGCTACACCAAATCTGTATATAATTATAGCCTGATGAGATAGGCTAGTATAGGCTCACATAGCCTACACCAGATCTGTACTTAAGTATAAGCTGATGATATAGGCTAGTATAGGCTCACATAGGCTACACCAGATAGGTACATAAGTATAGACTGATGACATAGGCTAGTATAGGCTCACATTGCCTACACCAGATAGGTATATAGCTATAGGCTGATGACATAGGCTAGTATAGGCTCACATAGCCTACACCAGATCAGTATATAAGTATAGGCTGATGACAGAGGCTAGTATAAGCTCACATAGCCTATACCAGATAGGTATATAAATATAGGTTGATGACATAGGCTAGTATAGGCTCACATAGCCTACACCTCATAGGTATATAAGGATTGGCTGATGACATTGGCTAGTATAGGCTCACATAGCCTACGCTAGACAGGTATATAAGTGTAGGCTGATTACATAGGGTAGTATAGGCTCACATAGCCTACACCAGATCTGTATATAAGTATAGGCTGATAACATAGGCTAATACAGGCTCACATTGCCTACACCAGATAGGTATATAGGTATAGCCTGAGAAGATAGGCCAGTATAGCCTTCACCAAATAGGTATATAAGTATCGACTACTATAGGCTCACATAGGTTACACCAGATCTGTGTATAAGTATCGACTGAGGTGATGGGCTAGTATATGCTCACATAGGCTACATCAGATAGGTATATAAGAATAGCCTGATGACATAGGCTGGTATAGGCTCACATAGCCTACACCAGATAGGTATATAAGTATAGCCTGATCAGATAGGCAAGCATAGGCCCACATGGCCTACACCAGATATGTATATAGGTGTAGACTGATGAGATAGGCTAGTGTAGGTTCACATAGACACACCAGATAGGTATATAAGTATAGCCTGAGGACAGAGGCTATTATATGCTCACATAGCCTACACCAGATAGGTACATAAGTATAGCTTGAGAAGATAGGCTAGTATATTCTCAGATAGCCTACACCAGATAGGTAGATAAGTATAGGCTGAGGAGATAAGCTAGTATAGGCTCAGATAGGTATATAAGTATACGCTGAGGAGATAGGCTAGCATAGGCTCACACAGCCTACACCAGATTGGTTGATAAGTATGGCCTGAGGAGATAGGCTGGTATAGGCTCACATAGCGCACACCAAATAGGTATATAAGTATAGCCTGGGGAAATAGGCTTGTATAGGCTCACATAGCCTTCATCAAATAGGTATATAAGTATAGGCTGAGGAGATAGGCTACTATAGGCTCACATAGCCTACACCAGATAGGTAGATAAGTATGGGCTGAGGAGATAGGCTAGTATAGGCTCACACAGCCTACACCAGATTGGTAGATAAGTATGGCCTGAGGAGATAGGCTGGTATAGGCTCACATAGCGCACACCAAATAGGTATATAAGTATAGCCTGGGGAGATAGGCTTGTATAGGCTCACATAGCCTTCATCAAATAGGTATATAAGTATAGGCTGAGGAGATAGGCTACTATAGGCTCACATAGCCTACACCAGATAGTTATATAAGTATAGCCTGGGGAGATAGGCTAGTAGAGGCTCACGTAGCCTACACCAGATAGGTATATAAGTATAGCCTGGAGAGATAGGCTAGTATAGACTCACATAGCCTACACCAGATAGGTATTTAAGTAAAGGATGATGACATAGGCTAGTATAGGCTCACATAGCCTACACCTGATAGGTATATAAGTATTGGCTGATGACATATTCTAGGTTAGGCTCACATAGCCTACACCAGATAGGTATATAAGTATAGGCTAATGACATAGGCTAGAATAGGCTCACATAGCCTACACCAGATAGGTATATAAGTATTGGCTGATGACATAGGCTAGTATAGGCTCACATAGCCTTCACCAAATAGGTATATAAGTATAGGCTGAGGAGATAGGCTAGTATAGGCTCACATAGCGTACACCAGATAAGTATATAAGTAAAGGCTGAGGAGATAGACTAGTATAGGCTCTCATAGGCTACAGTAGATCTGTATGAAGTAAGTATAAGCTGATGTGATAGACGAGTATAAGCTCACGTAGGCTATACCAGATATGTATAGAAGTATAGACTGACGTTATAGGCCAGTATAGGATCACATAGGCTACACCACATCTGTATATGAGTATTGGCTGACGTTATAGGCTAGTATAGGCTCACAAAGGTACACCAGATCTGGTTATAAGTATAGGCTTGTGTGATAGACTAGTATAGGCTGACCTAGACTACACCACATGTTTATGTAAGTAGGGACTGATGTGATAGGCTAGTATAGGCTCACATAGGCTATACCAGATCTGTATATAAGTATAGACTGATGTGATAGGCTAGTATAGGCTAGCATAGGCTACACCAGATCTTGTATATAAGTATAGACTAATATGATAGACTAGTATAGGCTCACATAGACTACACCACATCTGTATATAATTATAGACTGATGTGATAGACTAGTATAGGCTCACATAGGCTACACCAGATCTGTATATAAGTATAGGCTGATGTGATAGGCTAGTATAGGCTCACATAGACTATACCACATCTGTATATAAGTATAGACTGATGTGATAGGCTAGTATAGGCTCACATAGGCTACACCAGATCTGTATATAAGTATAGACTGATGTGATAGGCCAGTATAGGCTCACATAGGCTACACCAGATCTGTATATAAGTATAGACTGATGTGATAGGCTAGTATAGGCTCACATAGGCTATACGAGGTCTGTATATATGTATACACTGATGTTATAGGCTAGTATAGGCTCACATAGGCTACACCAGGTCTGCATATAAATATAGGCTGATTATTTATTTATGCCAAAAAACTTACTGTTGGTGTTTTTAAACACACAAGCCGTGTGTGTGCGAAGTTTGAGGGGTAGAACTGGAACTTAAAAATTCAATGCCACAATTGGGATTTGTAGCACAGACCTTATGCTTACCGGGCGGCTGCTCTAACTACTGAGCTATTCTGACAAACTGCCAGAATGGCGTTTAATAATGATTACCATCTGAAGGTTAGTTAATCCTGGGATATAAAGTACTTACAATAGTAAGTCACCATTGGGGTAATTTGTCTCTGATGTGAGACTGCCTTTGTGGTTTGCCAGGAGAAATATGAACTGGTTTGAGAATTTAATGCCATTCTGGCAGTTTTTCACAATAGCTCAGTGGTTAGAGCAGCCGCCCGGTAAGCGGAAGGTCTGTGGTTCAAATCCCAGTTGTGGAATTGAATTTTTAAGTTCCAGTTCTACCTCTCAAGTATAGAATGATGTTATAGGCTAGTATAGGCTCAACTAGGCTACACCACATCTGCATATAAGTATAGGCTGATGTGATAGGCTACTATAGACTCTCATAGCCTACACCAGATAGGTATATAAGTATAGACTGATGACATAGGCTAGTATAGGCTCACATAGCCTAAACCAGATCTGTATATATGTATAGCCAGATGAGATAGACTAGTATAGGATCACATAGCCTACACCTCATAGGTATATAAGTATTGGCTGATGACATAGGCTAGTATAGGCTCACATATCCTACACCAGATCTGTATATAAGTGTATGCTAATGTGATAAGCTAGTATAGGCTCACATAGACTACACCAGATCTGTATATAAGTGTATGCTGAGGTGATAGGCTAGTATAGGCTCAACTAGGCTACACCAGATCTGTATATAAGTATAGACTGAGGTGAAATGCTAGTATAGGCTCACATAGACTACAATAGATAGGTATATAAGTATAGGCTGATGATATAGGCTGGTATAGGCTCACATAGGCTACACCAAATCTGTATATAATTATAGCCTGATGAGATAGGCTAGTATAGGCTCACATAGCCTACACCAGATCTGTACTTAAGTATAAGCTGATGATATAGGCTAGTATAGGCTCACATAGGCTACACCAGATAGGTACATAAGTATAGACTGATGACATAGGCTAGTATAGGCTCACATAGCCTACACCAGATAGGTATATAATACATACAGGTTAATGACATAGGCTAGTATAGGCTCACATAGGCTACACTAGATCTGTATAAGTATAGGCTGATGACATAGGCTAGTATAGGCTCACATTGCCTACACCAGATAGGTATATAGCTATAGGCTGATGACATAGGCTAGTATAGGCTCACATAGCCTACACCAGATCAGTATATAAGTATAGGCTGATGACAGAGGCTAGTATAAGCTCGCATAGCCTATACCAGATAGGTATATAAATATAGGTTGATGACATAGGCTAGTATAGGCTCACATAGCCTACACCTCATAGGTATATAAGGATTGGCTGATGACATTGGCTAGTATAGGCTCACATAGCCTACGCCAGACAGGTATATAAGTGTAGGCTGATTACATAGGGTAGTATAGGCTCACATAGCCTACACCAGATCTGTATATAAGTATAGGCTGATAACATAGGCTAATACAGGCTCACATTGCCTACACCAGATAGGTATATAGGTATAGCCTGAGAAGATAGGCTAGTATAGCCTTCACCAAATAAGTATATAAGTATCGACTACTATAGGCTCACATAGGTTACACCAGATCTGTGTATAAGTATCGACTGAGGTGATGGGCTAGTATATGCTCACATAGGCTACATCAGATAGGTATATAAGAATAGCCTGATGACATAGGCTGGTATAGGCTCACATAGCCTACACCAGATAGGTATATAAGTATAGCCTGATCAGATAGGCAAGCATAGGCCCACATGGCCTACACCAGATATGTATATAGGTGTAGACTGATGAGATAGGCTAGTGTAGGTTCACATAGACACACCAGATAGGTATATAAGTATAGCCTGAGGACAGAGGCTATTATATGCTCACATAGCCTACACCAGATAGGTAGATAAGTATACGCTGAGGAGATAGGCTAGCATAGGCTCACACAGCCTACACCAGATTGGTAGATAAGTATGGCCTGAGGAGATAGGCTGGTATAGGCTCACATAGCGCACACCAAATAGGTATATAAGTATAGCCTGGGGAGATAGGCTTGTATAGGCTCACATAGCCTTCATCAAATAGGTATATAAGTATAGGCTGAGGAGATAGGCTACTATAGGCTCACATAGCCTACACCAGATAGGTAGATAAGTATGGGCTGAGGAGATAGGCTAGTATAGGCTCACACAGCCTACACCAGATTGGTAGATAAGTATGGCCTGAGGAGATAGGCTGGTATAGGCTCACATAGCGCACACCAAATAGGTATATAAGTATAGCCTGGGGAGATAGGCTTGTATAGGCTCACATAGCCTTCATCAAATAGGTATATAAGTATAGGCTGAGGAGATAGGCTAGTAGAGGCTCACGTAGCCTACACCAGATAGGTATATAAGTATAGCCTGGAGAGATAGGCTAGTATAGACTCACATAGCCTACACCAGATAGGTATATAAGTAAAGGATGATGACATAGGCTAGTATAGGCTCACATAGCCTACACCTGATAGGTATATAAGTATTGGCTGATGACATATTCTAGGTTAGGCTCACATAGCCTACACCAGATAGGTATATAAGTATAGGCTAATGACATAGGCTACTATAGGCTCACATAGCCTACACCAGATAGTTATATAAGTATAGCCTGGGGAGATAGGCTAGTAGAGGCTCACGTAGCCTACACCAGATAGGTATATAAGTATAGCCTGGAGAGATAGGCTAGTATAGACTCACATAGCCTACACCAGATAGGTATATAAGTAAAGGATGATGACATAGGCTAGTATAGGCTCACATAGCCTACACCTGATAGGTATATAAGTATTGGCTGATGACATATTCTAGGTTAGGCTCACATAGCCTACACCAGATAGGTATATAAGTATAGGCTAATGACATAGGCTAGAATAGGCTCACATAGCCTACACCAGATAGGTATATAAGTATTGGCTGATGACATAGGCTAGTATAGGCTCACATAGCCTTCACCAAATAGGTATATAAGTATAGGCTGAGGAGATAGGCTAGTATAGGCTCACATAGCGTACACCAGATAAGTATATAAGTAAAGGCTGAGGAGATAGACTAGTATAGGCTCTCATAGGCTACAGTAGATCTGTATGAAGTAAGTATAAGCTGATGTGATAGACGAGTATAAGCTCACGTAGGCTATACCAGATATGTATAGAAGTATAGACTGACGTTATAGGCCAGTATAGGATCACATAGGCTACACCACATCTGTATATGAGTATTGGCTGACGTTATAGGCTAGTATAGGCTCACAAAGGTACACCAGATCTGGTTATAAGTATAGGCTTGTGTGATAGACTAGTATAGGCTGACCTAGACTACACCACATGTTTATGTAAGTAGGGACTGATGTGATAGGCTAGTATAGGCTCACATAGGCTATACCAGATCTGTATATAAGTATAGACTGATGTGATAGGCTAGTATAGGCTAGCATAGGCTACACCAGATCTTGTATATAAGTATAGACTAATATGATAGACTAGTATAGGCTCACATAGACTACACCACATCTGTATATAATTATAGACTGATGTGATAGACTAGTATAGGCTCACATAGGCTACACCAGATCTGTATATAAGTATAGGCTGATGTGATAGGCTAGTATAGGCTCACATAGACTATACCACATCTGTATATAAGTATAGACTGATGTGATAGGCTAGTATAGGCTCACATAGGCTACACCAGATCTGTATATAAGTATAGACTGATGTGATAGGCTAGTATAGGCTCACATAGGCTACACCAGATCTGTATATAAGTATAGACTGATGTGATAGGCTAGTATAGGCTCACATAGGCTATACGAGGTCTGTATATATGTATACACTGATGTTATAGGCTAGTATAGGCTCACATAGGCTACACCAGGTCTGCATATAAATATAGGCTGATTATTTATTTATGCCAAAAAACTTACTGTTGGTGTTTTTAAACACACAAGCCGTGTGTGGGCGAAGTTTGAGGGGTAGAACTGGAACTTAAAAATTCAATGCCACAATTGGGATTTGTAGCACAGACCTTATGCTTACCGGGCGGCTGCTCTAACTACTGAGCTATTCTGACAAACTGCCAGAATGGCGTTTAATAATGATTACCATCTGAAGGTTAGTTAATCCTGGGATATAAAGTACTTACAATAGTAAGTCACCATTGGGGTAATTTGTCTCTGATGTGAGACTGCCTTTGTGGTTTGCCAGGAGAAATATGAACTGGTTTGAGAATTTAATGCCATTCTGGCAGTTTTTCACAATAGCTCAGTGGTTAGAGCAGCCGCCCGGTAAGCGGAAGGTCTGTGGTTCAAATCCCAGTTGTGGAATTGAATTTTTAAGTTCCAGTTCTACCTCTCAAGTATAGAATGATGTTATAGGCTAGTATAGGCTCAACTAGGCTACACCACATCTGCATATAAGTATAGGCTGATGTGATAGGCTAGTATAGGTTCGCATAGCCTACACCAGATAGGTATATAAGTATAGGCTGAGGTGATAGGCTAGTATAGGCTCACATGGGCTACACCAGATTTGTATATAAGTGTAGGCTAGTATAGGCTCACATACGCTACACCAGATCTGTATATAAGTATTGACTGAGGTGATAGGCTAGTATAGGCTCACAAAGGTATATAAGTATAGGCTTCGGAGATAGGCTGGTATAGGCTCACATAGGCTACACCAGATCTGTATATAAGTGTATGCTAATGTGATAAGCTAGTATAGGCTCACATAGACTACACCAGATCTGTATATAAGTGTATGCTGAGGTGATAGGCTAGTATAGGCTGAACTAGGCTACACCAGATCTGTATACAAGTATAGACTGAGGTGATAGGCTAGTATAGGCTCACATAGGTATATAAGTATAGACTGAGGTGATAGGCTAGTATGGGCTCACATAGGTATATAAGTATAGACTAAGGTGATAGGCTATTATAGGCTCACATAGGCTACACCAGATCTGTATATAAGTGTATGCTGAGGTGATAGGCTAGTATAGGCTCAACTACTCTACACCAGATCTGTATATAAGTATAGACTAAGGTGATAGGCTATTATAGGCTCACATAGGCTACACCAGATCTGTATATAAGTGTATGCTGAGGTGATAGGCTAGTATAGGCTCAACTACTCTACACCAGATCTGTATATAGGTATAGACTGAGGTGATAGGCTAGTATAGGCTCACATAGGCTATACCAGATAGGTATATAAGTATAGGCTGAGGAGATAGGCTAGTATAAGCTCACATAGCCTACACCAGATAGGTATATAAGTATGGGCTGATGTGATCGGCTAGTATATGCTCAAATAGGCAACACCAGATCTGTATATAAGTACAGCCTGCGGAGATAGGCTAGTATAGGCTCACATAGGCTACACCAGATCTGTATATAAGTGTAGGCTAATGTGATACGCTAGTATAGGTTCAGATAGGCTACACTAGTTAGGTATAGCCTGAGGAGATAGGCTAGTATAGGCTCACATAAGCTACACCAGATGGGTATATAAGTATAGGCTGAGGAGATAGGCTAGTATAGGCTCACATAGCCTACACCTGATAGGTATATAGGTATATAGGTATAGGCTACACCAGGCAGGAATGAAGTGGGAATGTTCCAGAGGAAGTGTTAACACAACATAAAATGTATATATAAAGCCAGTATCTAATTACTGCAGTGAAGTTCTTATAAAAGCAACAAAAAAAAAAAAAAAATAGTCGAGGCTACCAATGGCAGCTTTGGAAATACTAACCAACCAATACCTTATTGAATATGAAATAGAAAAGGCGGCTCTTATTCAACCTGAAAAGTTGATCAGACTCCCATTCAATACATGGCACAAGAGAAATTTTACACATACACTTAAGACTCAGGAGAGCTTTCTTTCCAAAATTCAAGACATCAAGTAGAATGTATACCTTCCTAATTCAAAAGAAAACTTCATATCTAAAGTCAATCTGGCATCAGTTAAGAAAAGTGATACTCCAACTAGTGTTCTAAAATTATTGGCATTAGTGACAATCCATACTAGATTTCCAGAACACGAATGGCTCCATATTTATACTGGTGGATCATTGATATCAAACCAAGATGGAGCAGGGGCTGGAGTCACGTGTCACCTCTTTTCCTATTACAAATCTTTAAGTTATGGAACTACTAACTTTGATGGAGAAATCGAAGCAATTCGAATGGCCCTACAAAATCTTTTGTACAGAATTTCACATTTTCAGCAAGCAGGTTATTCTCTCAGATTCCAGGGCGGCAATTATAGCAATAACTTCCAAGTTGTCACCAAAAAACCAAACAATTATAGAATGTTGGAAAATCCTTACCCATCTAACAGCACTTCAAAAACACCTAGTCTTCCAATGGACACCAGCTCACTGTGGACTGAGTGGTAATGGGAAAGCTGATTTTCTTGCTAAAAGGGTATGAGTATGTAGAGAAATCTATAATTAATCTACCACTTTATGGAGCTAAAAGATAAGTCAACTCTGAATTCAAAAAAAGTTATTGTAAAGCATTACATCAAAGAATAAAAGATGGGAAGTACCAAACATTCAAACACTAATTCCTGAGTATCCTCGAAAAACAGCAGTTGCAATCTTCAGGTTGATCACAGGACATGATTGTCTGGCAAAATATTTAAACAGAATTGGGATATATTCTTCACCACTCTGTCCTCTGTGATCTGCAAGAGGAACTGGATCGAGACCACCTTCAAATATGCCCGGCCACTTCTAGTGCCCCATCCATCAGTGAAAAATATTGGAGAGCAAGAGGATTAATGACTTCATTGTCAGAAATCTAGCATTAGCTAACAACAACATTTTCAAATAGATTTGTGTACAATGCATACTTGTTTCTATTTACAGCTCTGGCAAAGCATTGACGATAGAAGGCAAAATACAAATCATAGGCCCAGGAAGATTCGCAATCGAAGCAGATTATCGTAAGTTCAATAATAAATTCTTACTGTTTCTACATTTTGATCTCAGAAAACAGCAAATGTTGTGTAAATATTCATATAACTTTCTCTACCCATTACAAATTCACATAAATCCATACACAAAGCTTTAAGACACTTCATGTGGAGATGTAAGAAGGATGATAAAAGTATCACTGAAAGGTTCTTGAGTTTTTCCGGCAGTGAGAGGTTATACAAGAGTACAACACACTCTGTCAGCATACCGCGATGACTGTTTCCAATAGCTGGTCTAGGTTTTTGAAAACAAGTCTTATAACTTAGCGGTGTCCAACCTTGTCTCTTTGGAGACGTTTACGCAATTAGCTGCTATTACCCACCTGGAAGGTGAATTACGCATTTGGCGTTTAGACTCACACAATGACGAAAACAAACAGGCGATTTCATGGCATTTTCTAAAGTTATAACTTGAATTTTCTGGAAATGTCCTCAGAAAACCTCTTTTAATCTGGAAATCTTTTTTCATAAATGGTAAACAGCATGAGTCACACAAAACCTGCGTTAAAATACACAATGTATGTCAAATGCTTCTTTTTTTACTTTCAATGAACCATTTCCGAGATATTCTTTATTATTTGTTTGAATTTGCCAGTAGTTATACTTTTCTCAAATGGGAATATGTTCTTCCTTTTTCGTTTTTTATTCATTGTTCTTGCAAAGAGAAAGCAATTTGAAAGGCATCGCATAGCAAATAGCTCTTAAAGCATTTTACTATCGCCTTGTACCTGCAAGAAAATTTGCAGGAAGGAAATTTCTGAAAATGCTTATATCAATTAAAATAAAGTAGAGGAATGGTGTGTATAAGAGTGAGTATAGCTCTACATTTATTTGTGAACACTTTCTCCAAATTGAACTACATTAAAAGTGTATCGTAATATGTTGATATAAACATTTGTACAAATTATCTTATTGCTTATTTCCTTGTAGGTACAAGGGGAATATTAGAATACAGTAGACTTTGAGCGATAGTCAAATCTTTTAAAGGTTTCAGATTCCCTTCTCTTTGCACGGTTAACATGTAACAAAATGAATCACGATCTTTCATTTGACGAATGTTAAAGTTTTCCAAAACTCACACAAATAATAATGAATGTTTTCGAAATGTTTCATTCTATTAAAAAAGGACATAAATTGTAAGTTTTAGTATGATCTACATTTTTACATAGTAAGATTTGGTCTCTCTCTTACGGTTTACCACTTATGCAAAAGTCATCCAAAGTTAACAGGACTACATAAGGTATAGCCAGAAAATTCAAAATATACATTTAATTTGTCATGAAAATATCTTAAATATGGGCACTTCAATCAAACTCGTTTGAGCCACTTTGGAGAAAAAAATTGTATGTAAAGGGTAGTTTAGGGTAGAGGAATTTTCCTCGAAATCTTCGTGTCGCATCCTTAAAATATATTAGACTTAAATACCCAATTTGGTTTTTAACCGACTTTTCGTTTCTGAGTTACGATGTTCACACACAAACGGACACACTCTCTCACATTGATGTTTTTCAAAAATGTGTTTTTTATTAAGGGGCCTCAAAACATATTTCCGGTGAAATCTCGACATCAAATGTTTGAGTGGAACACCATACTTCCTCTACTAACTATACGTAGCAGAGAAAGTAAATAGCACGCAGAAATTGTGGAAAAATAAATCATAGTGGTAAGAGAAAGCAATGTGAATATATACATCAGATTGATTTATGTTTTGTATATATTTTAAAGTGTATTAAAATAGTAATTTATCTGTTTCAGCGCATTTAAGAGGCGCATGGAATATGATGGGAACAGACTACAAGAATTATTGGATAATGCATGGTTGCATTCGGGGGAAATGTAAGTACACATTGCGTGGGCGATTTAATTTAGTACTAGTAACGCCTGTTCCATAATTATCTCCTAACTGTTACGTGCATTCATTGGTCACTCTCGTGAAATAGTTTGTTGTGCGATTCAAAATAGTTCCTTACTTGACATGATCATTTATCGTAGTGCAGGATTTTTAGCGCAAGTTATTGTGCCTGAACTGTTCCGTGGCGAGCGTAAATGACTTCGCGGGGACGCACCTCACAGTGTGTGGGTCTGATGTACAGTCCTAAGTATATGAATTGCCTTACATACAATAATCGTACATATTTTACCTTATTAGGAGAGAGTTCTTCGGGACACACAATTGTTAATTGTTTCTGATACTTTCTCGATTAATTTAATCCCTTCGGACATTTGTAGACCAAACCTTCCAGTTGAGTTAATTCTTCATGTCATAAGAGGTAGAACTGGAACTTAAAAATTCAATGCCACAACTGGGATTTGAACCACAGACCTTCCGCTTAAACTTTGCCCACACACGGCTTGTGTGTTTAAAAACACCAACAGTAAGTTTGTTGGCATAAATAAATAATAATTCTTCATGTCATATTAATCTTTAATGAATTGTGACAAACCATTTGAACTCGACTGATTCTTGTTTGAACTGCGTTCAGTATTTTCCTTGTGTGCTTTACTATTACATGTGTTTCAAAATAGTAGTTTTTAATGTGTAATAATGTGAAATTACACTTGCTACCGGCCACGAAATATCAATTCTGGATTGACATAAATGTGAATACAAAATTATGTCTTGTAATGCAGTGTGGTGTTTTAAGTGATCTTAGACTGAAATATGTGACACATGGATCATTGTATTGGAACCTGAAGAAGTGAATGGCTTTACTGCTAAGTGAATAAAATTAATTGCCCAGAAGTAATTTTTTTCTACTGAAATAAAATTTTAAAGGTTTAAATTGTACTAACATTTATAATTTTTGTCTTAAAATTCGAGATGGTGTGTATACATCCCAATAATTATAGAGGTGTTAATGTTGCGCAGATTTCGCGTCAAGGTAAAGAGCATAAGGACAACAGACTGTGGGATTGAATAGGCGAATGTTTTCTTTATTAATATGACTTCCGCTTCCTGATGTATGTGTTCACATCAACGACGAATGAAAGTCCAAACTAGGCCAGGGCATGAAAACTGGTTTCAGAACGAGTCTGTGTGTTTTTAGATACTGCAAATAACGAGAGAAAGTTTTTTTAAGCTTTCCGAGCAGTTATCACGAGAGCTGAGCATGTAGTTGTTGCTGTCAACATACCTGACCTTCCGCTTGTCACACACGTCTAAGTTGCGTGCTTGGCAAGCATATGTTCAGAAACACACACACTGGAATCTAATTACTTAGTATCACTTTGTGGCTAAATTACTAATTTTAGGAACAAATGGAAATACACCAATAACTCATGTTTTGAGTATCTGCCTCTCTATGCTAATTGCAGATAAGTAAACGATAAAGTAGTTGTGAGATATTGATAATTAAAATTTATGGAATCACGCATTATAAGGAAGTCAACATGTACAGGGCTTTAAGTTTCAGTTTAACGTTAAGAAGTCATTGCTGAAGTCTGCGCACTCATGCACCTTACATCTTGTACAGGGGAACACCATAAATATTGTGTAAACTTGTAAAGGTATATTTTGTCAGTTTTAATGAAAATTCATATAATTTTCGGTTCTGTCGTATAATTAATTACTTTGTTTCTGTTGCAGCTTATTTCGTGATCAATAGCAGAGAGGACAAACTTAAAGATTCGGTAAAACCCGAGGTGCAAAACCATTTGACAAAGTATGGTTTGAATTTAAGCCGGTTTTCTGTGGCGGCTTCACCTCCTAATGGCAAAGACTGTAAAAGCTTGGTGGCAAAAGTGGGCCAGGAAAAGAAATTTCAGGAAGTACCGCAAGCCAAAGAAGAACCGGTTCCTAACCAGGAACAGAAACAGAAAGGCCAGAAAGAGCAAAAGCAGCAAACCAAACAACAGCCCTTAGCCAAGAGTCAAACTCACCCAACCACCACCACGACCACTTCCTTCAAATAAAATCAGCCAAAATGAGTGTTATTTTTAAGTTTATTACAAGAGTCCTTCAAAGATGACGAACTCTTATTACTGGAAGTGCTGATTTATTCAATAAGGAGGCCTTGATTGCAAATTCGCGCAGCCGAAACTTTAAGAGGGAAGATAAAGTGAGGGTATAGGACACTTGCTGCTGTTTCTTGAAGATCCCTTTACTTTCCTTTTCCTAAGAGAGCATTTGCTCCTAGTTGTAAATACTGAAAGTGTTTGAACATTTATTTTCCTTTCTTAAAGCAATGCACTGCTAAAACTTTCTAGAAATAAAGAAAAAACTCAAGCTTTTTTACTTATTTATTAACCTTTGCTGTTACGTATTGACTTGCATGTTTTTTAACCTCATGCCTGTGGCTTTTAAAGTGAGAAGTATACATTTCAAGGAGTTGCAAATCTTTAACGCCAGGTTTCTCCCACTTGAATATTTCAGCATTTTCTTTGTTACAAGATGCTCCATGAAGGAACATCTACAAATGTATACCAACAAACTGAGATTAAAGTTTTGCATAACATACAACTTTGTGCACTGAAGTGTATAGTACTGGGCCAAATTTAAAAGTCACTTCAAACAACCTATTCCTACTGAAGTTTCAATCCCTAAAGAAAAACTCTGCACCATTTCCTACATATGGGCAACTGTATTCCCATATTCCCCTTGTACCTACAAGGAAATAAGCAATAAGATAATTTGTACAAATGTTTATCTCAACTAACACGAAGAAGATATAGGAATAAGAGTTTGTAAGAATGGTTAGTACAAGAGTAGAGAAAGTCATGTGAGTGCAACACATCAGATTTTTTTATTGAAGTCCAAGCAATCTGAGGACAGAGTTGCACTTCCACCAATTTGATTTCACTTTGTTTGTAAGTGATTCCATAATTTCATTTACATTATCCGTACTTTCTGAAATCAATACTGACAGAAAAAAATGTTAGCGGCGTAAGTTTAACAAAATTACAATTTGACAAATCCCTTGCTAACAACAGTGCGGTAAATGATAACAAAGTTAGATTTATTATTTCTGTCACTTTATTTTTCTGCTAAAACTAAAGCACAAAAAACGCCGGTTGTTTTCTTTTCTTCTTCTTTTTTGGTAACAGTGTGTTCTATCCTCTCGCAACCTGGACGGATATTCACTGTCTTTCAGTTTTCTCTGTATAACAAACTGCTGACTTCAATGATCACACTCACCAAAACTTGTTTTTCACAATAATCACTACGACAAAATGCACTGCTAACAGTCTCGTTCAACACTCACAATTTCGAAACAAAGGAACTACAGCTGTTCCTTTTGTAGAATTGCCCCTTCTGTCTCCGTCGAGAATGACGTAGCATGGATTTTTCTAGAAATTAACCTTTTCTCGAACTATTCACATGCAAGCTGGCAGTCGGAAGTCTTGCGAATACTGCAATATAGCTCCAAGACTTATTTAGCTTCTTGCTTCACTTGCGTTGAAGTTTATATTTAAAAACAAATCACAAAGGTTTATTAAAGTGCATACGGATATTAGTGAAGTTCAAAGCAGTAACAATAGTGAGTGAACATTTCACACATCCCCTTGTAAATGACGAGCAAGTTCAAACATTAAATATGGTCAAAATGAAGACTTGGTAATTTTTCTTTACACCTACCCTTCCCCAGAAATAAAGACTCTTACTCAAATAATAACTAGCCAGGGAAAATACTACTTTAAGTGCCAGAGTTACAGCCAATAATGCACCATTCTCAACCCAACAAAAGTAACAACGGATTGTGTTTGCCGGACACCGTAATTGTTGTAGACAATCAGGAGATCGACTTATGAAAGGATTCAGCAGTCAAGGTGTTTAAGACAACTGCCATTTCTACGTGGAACTTCTAGAGGTCACTGCCGTCTGAACAGGTACATATTATTGTTACATAACTTTGTAACGTAATACACGTTATATGTTAACGCCAATCGCAAACCATTCTTCGCATATACGTATATTCTTTAAAGTATGGTGCATTTTTGCAATAACAATTTTAAACTCGATTTTTTTTTTATCAAACAGGCTAAAATATTACTTCGGTGTTCCTTTAAGGCATAAGTTTGTCGACGTTTCGCCCGTCCTATGATGTGGCTTCCTCAGGGCACCAAGATAATCTCAATATTGGACGTGGAAGTTTACCAAACATATACGTAAGTTTGCTGTTGAATGCATTATTCCATTTTCTCCACCCTAAGTTATTCAATTTACGACATATAGACTCATCTTGGCAGCTAGTAACCAGATTTATACCTCAAGGCTAAACGTGCTAGAAGCCAGTTTTTATCACTTTTTTGGTGTTACCTACTGTAAAACACGATTTATTTGGAAACAGTTGATAAACAAACTGCCAGAAAAGTAATCTCCATGCAGACAGTGTACTTGAGGATTTGTCATACTCCCATAGTGAACACTAGTCCTATCAAATGCGATGAAGAAATATATTACACAGGTAAGAGCTTCACATTACTGAAACATTAATTTCAAACTTTAGCTTAGAAATAACTATAAAAATATCGCAAGAACATAAAACTTATGGCGTCTTTTCGCTTTAATTTCTTGGTCCCTTAAGTTCTATACTAAGCAATGTAAAAAATCACGTGTAACTCAAATTTAATTTTCTGTAATACGAAGTTTTTGTTCAGAAATGTCAGTCGAAAAGTAATATAAACGTGGAAATTTAATACAATCTCCTCCGTGTATTTCTTCAAAAGAGGCCATCACTCCCGGGGTTGTTTGCTTTGTCGGAAAGCACTTTGGGGGTGGAATAGCTTTCCCAGCTGCCGGCCTTGAGCTTCTACACCTGCTCCTACATCCCCTTGTTGAAAACACGCGCGTCTTGATCTTCCTCTGTCTCTTAGTGACAATAAGACTTACAATACCTTAACCTTTGCGGAAATAGTCGCCGTCATTCGAGAAGTTGAAAAGAGTTTGCAGAAACTACCAGAAATAGTGAAAGAATACTCGATACCACCGAACACTGTCAGGTGAAAACGTAAAGAGTCGAAAAACAGTGAGACAGTTGGAAAATTCTGATGCAAATATGCTCTTGTATTGCTAAAATATCAATTTTGTAATTCGAATTTTTAGATACTTCGAATTTGGCCCCTACAGCGTACAATAGTCATCCAGAATGAACAGGACTTCAGAAAACATTTCATTTATCATGAAAATACATTAAACATATGGAAATTTAATAGTTTCATAAAAAGTTGGCCTAGATCTTTTAAAAGTGACTGTATGACATCACGACATGCAAATGCATGGTTAGTTAGCATTTTAAAAAAGGTGAAGTATTGGAAAATTAAAACGAATGACTATGTTAGCTATGTGTTCATACTTTCAGGTACTGATACTCTTTGTGGTGAACGTCGCTTCATCACAAATTATTTGTCCGCCACCAAGCATCAAACCTGTATTTTTTCCTCCACAGGTAAAATATATTTTGATATTTTACTATTTAGATTAATTAATTTTCCTGCAGAGGTAAAACACAGTTCTTTAACTTTTAGTGCATAGTGCTCTCTATGGTCGCAAGTTACAAAAAATGTCATTGGTCAGTTAGAAACAAATAAATTCCATTTTCTAGCGGATCCTTCCTCTTGCCATTGTCGTTCTCTTTACCGTTGTTGTAAAAGTCTATGTAGTAGAGTATATAAATAAAATAATAGAGAAATGAAGAAAGTTACAGTAGGTTGTAAATGACAGATATGTATACATGTTTTACAGATGATGCTTGGAGTTTGGAGAGTTACCTTTTGTAAGGATCCTGATGTGTGTGTGAATCCTATATGCGGAGAATGTGCTATCAGATATCAAGATGGCCGCGTAGCTGCATTTTGCTCTGCTTCCGGCACACCGTGAGTATTCTCCTACTTTCTCAATACAAAATACTTTCAAAATCGTTAGAACCAATAAAAATTTTCGTAAAATGCTCCATGTAAAAGGCTAGTTCAGGGTGAGGTTATTTTCCTTAAAATCTTCGTGTCGCATCCTTGAAAGATATTAAACTTAAATACCAACTTTGTTTTTTAAGCAGCTTTTCGTTTTTGAGTTATACTGTTCACACACAGGTACGAGCGCGCGCGCACACACACATACACGGACCTTTTTCTGAAAAGGCTTTTTCTATTCAGGGAGCCTCAAAACATATATTTCCAGTAAAATCTCGACATCGAATTTTTGAGTGCAATGCAATACCTCTTCTACTTATACGTAGTAGCGAAAGATATTGATAAACGAAATACAGTTATGTCCTAATACTCAGGACTCTGACACGGAATTATTACTACAAAGGTCAACATCTGGGTTTGGTCAACTTTGTTTTGAAAACTCGTGTTATTTAGTTGTAAGATAGGGATGAAGTAGTGTATATATACTTGCAGGTCTGGTTATATGTTCAGTGAGGTTATGGGTATCGTGACGATCACAGCTCCAGGGATATTTACCATCTGTCCCTTAGGGGCAGTTCTACCACCAAGAAACTACACAGCAACAACAGGTGAGAAACACATGACAAATAACTACTTTCAAAACAGTATTTGGTTTACAAAAACAAAGGAAAACAATCGAACTTACAAACTCTTAGTCCAAATATTTCCACAAATTATCTTGCTCAAGAAGTTAAATCAGAAACTGAAAAATTCAATGCCATAGCCGGGATTTGAACCACGGATCTTCCGCTTATCGTACTTTTTCCCAGCTTGTGTGTTTAAAAACACCAGCAATAAGCTTATTGGCATAAATAAATAATTATTATCTTATTGCTTATTTTGTCGTAGGTACAAGGGAAATATTAGAATACAGCAGGCTTTGAGTGATAGTCAAATCTTTTAAGATTCCGTTATGTTGCACGGCTAACATATAAAAAATGAATCACGATCTTCCATTTGACAAAAGTTTGAGTTCCATAACACACACAAATAACAAGGAATATCTTCGAAATGGTTAATTCTTAAAAAATGTTTTAACGAGATCTACATTTTTGTATAGTAAGATCTGATATCTGTTCCGGTTTAGCAGCTATTTAAAGAACTTCAAGAGTAAACAGCAGTACACAGCCAATAGCTAAAAAATTCAAAATACACATTACATTTGTTACACAAATATCTTAAACATATGGCATTTTAATCAAAATCGTTAGAGCCATTTTCAAGAAACTAACATTTTCAAAAAATTTTCCCATGTAAAGAAAGGGTAGTTTAGCGTGGGGCTATTTTCTTCAAAATCTTCGTGTCGCATCCTTGAAATATACTAAACTCAAATACAGCATAACTCAAAAAGGAAAAGTCGGTTAAAAACCAAGATTGGTATATAAGTTTAATATGTTTCAAGGATGCGACACGAAGATTTTAAAGAAAATAGCCCCACCCTAAACTGGAACATTTTTTCGAAAATTTTGATTTTCTTGAAAATGGGTCGAAGAATTCTGATTAAAATGCCGTATGTCTAAGATATTTGTATGACAAATGACATGTATATTTTGAATTTTCTGACTTTTTTTGTAGAGTGAACCATTTCGGAAGTTTTCTTTCTTATTTGTTTTAGTTTTGGAATTTTTCGCCAAATGAAAGATTGTTATTCATTTTGTGTATGTTAGCTGTACAGAGTGGAATCTCAAAGCTTTAAACTATCTGATTACGCTCAAAGCCTACTGTATTCTAATATTCCCCTTGTACCTACAAGGAAATAAGCAATAAGATAATTTGTACAAATGTTTATCTCAACTAACACGAAGAAGATACAGTTTGTAAGAATGGTTAGTGCAAGAGTAGAGAAAGTCATGTGAGTGCTGCACGTATGAAACATGTGACTTGTGTGTTGCAGGTGTCCCATGCTGGGTTGTGCATGTGTTGTATATTAATAAACATTTCTGTGTGTTGTACTCCTGTCATACAAATGCCCTGGGTGTTACAGTTCGTAAGTATAAAAACCTTCTTACTCAAAAGTATTGTTTGCAATTTGTGTATGAATATTTTTAACTTTGTGCTAACAAATAGCTCTATGATTTTGTAACGTATCAGTAGCATTATACATACGCTGCTTGGTATGTCGAGTATTACGGTGGGTATCACCAGCTAGATGCGCAGTAGACTTCCACGCAAGTGACGTCAGCTGGTGCAGCCGGCCAGAGCTTGCTCTGATTGAAATGGCAGTGTTTATGATAGTCCAGCTCGTTTTACAACACTGAAATATTTAAATGTGAGTGATGTAACGTTCAGTAGCAGTATATGTTTGGAATCAAAATATAGTCAACACGTAAGAATTGTTTTTCTAAAATAAGGGTCTAGATAGATTTCATGATCATCCCTTACCAAGTACCGTGAATCAGAGAATAAAATCCTAGCATCTTGGACGCAATTGTTCCGATAAAGAGGCAGAAGACCGGCAGGAATATCAGGATTATGGGTTCTTTTCCTGTGTTAACCATCTCAACTAGATCAGATACAAGAAACAAACAGTAACACAGGCACAACTTCCCAAAATGTGCAACTTTTGGTAAAGTTTAGGTTCAATTTAAATCTAATGGTTACAGCTTAGTAAGCGATTTATTTGATACGGAAAATCTGCATCTTTAACTTGAAGCAGCTATTATTGTGATAACGTTGACCACGACTGTACAGCACATGACGTCACGGAGAGCGTGTGCTTCAGAGAAACCTGCACGTGATACCTACCGTATTATTCAACATACTGTGATATCTATTTGATAGAGTATTCTACAAAATGCACAGCCATCACATAATTATAGAACTCCACTTAAACTTGACGCACATTTGCTCGTCACCACCAGAACGGAAACTTGAAGCAGTCCTAATGAAGCGGTAATGTCTCTGGCACGATTCGATAGGTCACGTGTTCAGCGAATGCTGAGAAGGATTTCCATATCGTCTGAATTTCCTTTCCCTCCATTTGCTACGTTAATCATTTCATTTCATTTCATTAGGTTTCTTTCAGGGCTGGTTGCGAAGGCGAGCGTCACCTAACTGCCGATTAGTCATTCTTGGAGCTAAAGAAATAAACAGATAAGGTTGTCACTCCCCCTAACAGTCGAGTAATGTGTAATATTAAAGCGCGTTCCACCCTTAGAAGACAGTACACGTTAAATGGAGCGCAGTGTTGCAACATGTACTAGTTGCGAATCTTTCTCCGCGCGCGATCCCGAGGTGGCCTGAGTCCTGTACTTAGTCCTTCAATAGCTGCTTGACGAGATGGGCACTTTTAACTTTGGTATCCCTCCCTGCCTTTGTCACTGTATGACCTAAATTTACAAATGACTCGTCTGTATAAACAATTGATTTCTCCTGGTCCCTAAACCTTTTTACGTCTTTTAGATATTTTTGTCGCTATCTCATGATATCGATATCGTCTCTTTCTATTAATATGCACTTGTTACCCCTTCTTTCATATTCGGACCCCAAATCATGTAAGAACCGACTAAGTGTGGCCCTTGAGAAATTTGGTAGGGTCTCATCACTGTTTACCCGTGACAAAATTATATTCAGCGTGGGTGGAATATTTGCAAACAGTAAAGAATGAACAATTCGCCGCACTCCACATTGCACTATTCACTATATACTTCTTTTTTTTCAGCCCTTTTTGCATTCTTTTTCGATGGCGTTCTTAGAGGTCCTTTCATTACTTCCTTTTTAATCCTATACACTACTGCTTCTGAACACCAGATAGCCTTAGCTGTTTCTTTTACTGCCTTACTTACACGCATTTTACTTGAAAAATAATCTAACACCATAATTATTTGGCGTTCCTTACTTCTTAATTTATCAACATATCGTCTCTTCCTAGCTTTCCCCTCCATAACTACAAATATTTACGAAACTATTAAACAAATAACGCAATAACAGCTCATAGATTCCACACAGTTACACACCGACTTCTTTCGAACTAATGCTAGTGCTGCTCCTTATGCTATCTTCTGTGTCAGGTCTGGCGCGAGAATACGCTGAATAGATGAATACCTTTTGTTTGCCCTACTCGATGAAAGAAAGAAGTTACAGCCTTTTGGTTTATTTTAAAAACTTTCTCCAACCCTCGTCAACATTTGTTCTCGCTGGTTCCCTGATGTAAACTCAATAACAAAAAAGTTTCACACTGCGTAACGTTTGCAGTGCACAGCTATAAAATTTTCCGAAAACATTTAATTTAAAAAATTGTAACACTTAACTGAGTAAACATAGAGAATTCAAAGTAGGCAGGTAGTAGCACTATAGTTTACTCTACCTAAGAAAAAAATATAGATGCATTCTAGCAGTTAGTTTGTTAGTTAGTGCGTGATGAGTGTAGAAAAAGCAAATATCGGACTTCTATTGAAAAAAACGTTTTTTGAAGAAATATGAGCCTATAGAAATGTATAATGACTCTAAAAAGGATATAAACTAATAGAGAAAAAAATTCTGCGTAGGATAATGTGTTCAAAACTGAAATTTATAACAACTGAATATTTATACCATGCTATTAGGAACCTGGCAACAGCGCGAGGGTAGAAAAGGATGCGGCTAATGACAACTTGTATGCGCTAGATAGAGACAGAGATGTCCCATTTAACTCCATACTGTCATCTAAGAGTGGAACAAGGTATATATGCCGTATTCAGGCAATTTCATAGGTGCGTTCGATCTAAAACTAGAATGTTTAAATTAACGTGGGGTCTCCTAGACCGTTAGCGAACACAAGTCCAATACTCATGGAAATTTTCTGCTTGATTCCGTTCGGATCGTGAGGGACCAGTGTGCGTCAAGCATTATACCTCTGTCTTGTGTAAACACTTGTGATTTTGTTTTAACAGCGGGCATATGGATAGCCACCAAAGACAGCCACAAGAACATAGTACATCCAGATGAACTGCTTACGGCGACTCAAGTCCTCATCGCTAGCGGTTTGGACTTTAATCAACTCAAGCCAGTGCATAACATACAGTGCAAGAGGTTATATAAACGAAATGGATAGTAACCGACACTTGGCAAAATAAAATAAAAACCTTTACTCCTAAACCTGTATGATATTTAATTCCTCATGTTTAATGGAGAGTCAGCGCCGTGGCCGAGAGGTTAAATCCCCAGTCTCTCACCAAGATGATAATGGCTTAATTCCCAGGGACTATATGTGGAATTTTTGGTGGACAAAGCGCCAGATTTTCTTCAAGTTACCCGGTTCACCTCCCGCATTCATTCTACCAACTTTTCTTCCTCATTCCTCGTTTCAGACTGATCATGGAGTTTGTCTGTTAAATCATCACATTTCATACCATCTCATTCCTCACTTTGGATTGATCACAAATCCTCGGTGATGAACAAGGAGAAAGATTCCATCAAGAAATCAAAGAGATGGAGAGGAGATATCAGGGTTGGTGGAATGTTGCGATGCTAGCGGAGTACTGTTGGTGCGTGAACAGGTAAATCGCTCAACCAGGCTATATACTTAAATCAACGCAGCAGTCTTCCGGGCAAAGAAAATGTTAACTTCATACCTTCTTTTACAGGTATGTAGGTATTTATTTTATGACGCACCTTTTTTAACATCAAACATAACATTTTTCATTATAATACTTACCGATTTGTAGAAAAACCTTACGTGATAGAGAAAACCTGTTATCACCATTCAATTTACCACTTCGAAATTAGTTAGATCTCAAACTAGCGTGGGAATTTTTTTTCAGGCTAGTGTAATTAATAAACTGGGTATTGATTAACTATTCATATTTCTTTAATAATGACAGATTAAGGTTCTATTGTCAGGTGGAAATACCGCTCTAGATATCAATGTCATCGCATAGCAACCCTCTTTTAAAACATTTCACTATCGCTTAAAGATTGTCGTATACCGACATTTCTCTTGTACTTACAAGAAAATTTGCAAAAAGAAAAATACTTTCTGAAAATGCTTATGTCGATTAAAATGTGGATTCAAATTTACAAGAATATTGTGTATAAGAGTGAGTATAGCTCTCCATATATTTGTGAACAGAATTTCTCCAAATTGAACTATGTAAATTAAAAGTCTGTAGGTATCGCAATATGTTATGCGACAATCACTTGGTGTATCTTCTAAGGCTTTGTCAAATATTCACTTCTATACGTAAGCAGTAACAAACAAACAGCGGCACAGTCCGTATAAAGTGAAAGGAGCTAAATCCAACCTTCCCTCTTACGGAAGCTCAGAGATTTAGAGAATATTTGAAGTTATTTTTCTATGTTTGGATGATATTCGTGACTGCTTATGCTATGTGATATAGCTATCGGTTACGGAAGTCAGAAAAGACAAACTAAAAAGGAAACAAATAATGGTCTATTGGCACGTGTAACAGGACAAAATTGGAGATTTAACTGTTCCGCCCTCGTTGATGACCAAATTTGTAATGTAGTTACGCAGTAATATAACACGAGACCCGTTAAAGCAATTATCACAGAAAAAGCAAAAATGAAAATGGTGGTCCATAAGTTATATAAGAGCCGAATTAGCAAGTTTTTGACAGTGCCCGGTGGACATTGCTGATGTACCAACATGGAACAACAAATCACAAAGGTAATTAATGATTACATAACTTCATTATCATGCAGGTTCGTTTTTCACTACTAGTAAATTAGAATGCAATAATAATTATCGAGGGGTTTCACTTTTAAGCGCCACTTATACACGTTTTACAAATATTTTAGCAATGTATATTGAACCCTATGTTGAGCAAGTCCTTCGCGAATATTAGTGTGATTTTAGGAAGAATCGATCACTAACTGATCATATATTTACACTCAGACAATGTTTAGAGATATTTTGTGAAAATAATATTGCGGTACATCAGTTACATGTAGATTTTAAACAAGCATTCAGAGTAAATATTTTACATGATATGACAAATCTTGGCATCCCATTAAAATACACCAATTTAACCAAAATGACTGTGACTAAAGCAGTAAACAAGGTGAAAATACAAAATAAACTAATAGTTTTCTCACACATAATAGAATCAGTGTTAACTATATTATGTAATATTAGTTTAGAAAAAAATAATTATAAATATTAATAAGGGTGGTTCAGTTTTCAACAGACCCTTCCAATGTTTGGCCTGTGCTGATGATGATTGTCTTTACGTGATTATCTTCCCCCTATGTAGCACTTACACCCCCTACAATCTGAACATTCCTAAGATCTAGGATTTGCTTATCCTTTTTCTTGGTGACTTTTCATTGACTGTTTACGGTTGCACTCAAACAACATGGATTTTGGTCTGAGGGAAGACATTAGTAGCTTCAATTTAATATACGGAATGGGTTTTGGTGCAAAACATATAGTGGGAAGATAGTTCACATAAAAACCCGACAGATGGCGTCAATATTGCAAATTGTATATCAGGGAGGGTTAGACCACTGTTGCGCTGAGTCTCTAAGTTATTGTAAACTAGATGTCCCGGTAAAGTTGGTACCACCTGAAATTAATGTGATCAATCTTTCAAGTCCAACTCATTGAGATCGACGATACTAGAAGCATCGTATACGGTGTGAATGTTGTTTGGTTATTCAATGAACTTCCTTTTGAATTGTTTTCACAGTCAGTCAAATTTGTTCAACTTACGTCGAGAACTTTACAATATTCAAATCATCAAACTAGTTCCTCGAGTTTCTCTAAAACAAAATTGTATCAACTTTTTGTTTATCTCTAAGTTTTCAAAGTTAATTTACCAAATTAGAATGACTGATTAAAATGAATATTCGCAAAATTTAATTAAATCCATTTAACCAAATCCGCTAACTTTTTTTTTACGAAAAAAGATTTTAAATATAGTTTCGGTTATTTTCTGGACCATCCCAACATCGAGGCGAATAGAACAAAAAAGAGATTTAAAACGGTAAATCCGTTTTTGCGAGACAAACGCACGGCAATCCATATCTGTGTGTGTGTGTGTGTGTGTGTGTGTGTGTGTGTGTGCGTGTGTGCGTGCGTGCGTGCGTGTGTACAGCATAACCTCTGGCCGTGCAAAGAAAATGGAATTTCAAAGGTTTAACTATCAGTCAAACCCCATTGTCCCTGTATGAAAATTAGTGATACGACAATTTCTGCAAATGTTTAACTCAATTAAGATGAAGACGATAGAGAAATAAGGGCTCGTAGGTATGGTTAGTACAAGAGTAAAGAAAGTCATGCGAATGCAACACATAAGATTTTATATAATAAAAGATTAAGATTGGGGATGACGTCATACCTCTTTACCATTATAATTTTATACCTGTCTCTTATATTTTCAGATATCTCTGTTGTTGATGTGCATCATCTCGAGCGGTTTATCAGGAAAGGAGTGTCCACCAAAATCTCTGAAACCTGAACCTTTATCGTCCGAGGTAGATAACCTTACTCATCAATTTTATATTCTTATATTAATTGTATATGGCACACATTAACTTAGAAGTATAGCAAGGGTGTGCTCTTTCACCCACATTGTTTAATATTTACGTATGATGAGTAAGTTCACTAGAAAACTTGGCCGACAAAAGGGTTGTCGTCTGTCTACATAATTGTTAACTCAATTATATGCATCGGTAAATTATTTATGGTTATTAAGGGACACTGGGAGTGAAATTTGAAAGTTCCACATTTCTTGATAGATTTTCTGAAGCTGTATTTATATTATATTAGGATGTACACCAAATTTCGTTAACATTGGATAATTCGTTTATGATATATGTTATTTTATGAATTTAATAGGCACATTTTCAAAATGTGGCTCGCGTCTATTCACTTTCCAAAATTGATTTATATTGGCAGAACTGGTACTCTAAAACATGGGTAATAATTGTATGAAGAGATATTTCAGATACGTTTGCTGATTATGCTGTACATATCTTTTTAATAACAAAGAAATTTTAATCTTAAAAATTATTGATTTTTTTTTCATACAAAAAATGTTTTTGGAATTCATGTTAATGATAACGTCAATATTGAATCATAGTTTTGTTAAGCTGCTATTTATGAATACTTTTGGAAATTTTCATTGAATTTGAAGCAAAACTCAGGCACGACCTTCTTTTGGAATGTGCAGAAATGTAGTTTTGAGAAAAACAGGCTTTTATATAGGAGCATCCTGTGTACGTTAAGGGAAGAGCACTATTTGAAAGGGCCGTAATGACCACATGGAGTGGGGGATATGAAAAATGTTAGTTGATCCAAATGCACAGGTGTTCCAGGAACATTTTAAGGTTAAAAATACAATTTTAGTTTTTGACATTTTTGACCAATATTTCACTCCCAGTGTCCCTTAAATGCAGCAACGGGCTCAGTACTGAATCCTGTGGAACTCCATAGTGAATAATGCACCATGAGCTGGTGAACAAACCGTACCTTTATGTGCTAATGTGTGTTCCAGGAGGCGGACCGCCACCACATGGTGAATTATTGCTACGGTCGCTACTTTTGTTCTGGCATCAAATGCCCTAACTGCTATTACAAACCCAACAGCGAAAAGAAAACGGAATACATCTTCCTTTCCGCTATCAGTATAAGGTAACGTAAATCCCCTTCTTTCACCAATCAATGTTAAACTGATATAAGAAAACACCGAAGTGACAGTTTAGCCTCTTTGGTTAAAAAATCTATTTTGGATTTTTATTCCAAAAAATGTACCATAACTTAAAAATATATCTGCGAAGTTTTAATTCCCTAGGGGGGCACATATTTTGAACACCATTTTTAAAGTGGTGCGCCTCTGTCTTTTAAAAGGATATGCCTGCACTTTCCATTTCAACTTTGAAGTTATTTTTCTCGGAAACAATGTTTGTTACTTTCTCATACTCAAAATCTCTCTTCTCTCACAAAAATCTAACTAGAGATCTAAAACTTTTTCCCAATATAGTTCAGAATATACGTAAGAAGATCGTCGATTGAAATTTTCATGTTGCTTATATATTTTAAAAAATATATAATAATGCACTGTTCTTACATTTTACACTTTTAGGTATTAAACATTCTTTAAAGAAAAACTATTCTTTCCCTGATTACCCTCCCCTTATGTAGGACTTACACCCCCTAAAACATACAAAATAGTGCCTAGGGTCAGACGCCTGTCGGGGAGCACAGGAACCGATGGACCGGACAGAGTGAACACCTGGAAGCGGGTGGTCAGTATGAGAGTGAGAAAGAGGATCATATGAAATAATTGTTCAATGAGTAGAGGGGGAAACCGGAGAACCCGGAGAAAACCCGCCCTGGCGTCGCTTCGTCCACCACGAATATCACATGCCGGTCCCTGGGATTGAACCCCGGCGGCCTAGGTGGTAGCGAACGCTCGGTTTCAGCCCCGCCCTAAGAAAAACTATTCGTTATATCAAAATGTTCTTCCTTCAGTTTGTTACAAAAGTAAGAAAAGGTATAATTTAAAAAATCTGATGTGTTGCACTCACATGACTTTCTCTACTCTTGTAATAACCATTCTTACAAACTCTTATACCTATGTCTTCTTCGCGTTAGTTGAGAAAAACTTTTGTACAAATTATCTTATTGCTTATTTCCATGTAGGTACAAGGGGAACATGGGAACAGAGTAGGCTTTGAGCGATAGTAAAATCTTTTTAAGTTTTGAGATTCCATTCTCTTTGCATAACATAAAAAAATTGAATAACGATGTTCCATTTGACAGAAGTATAAGTTCTCTAAAACTCACACAAATCAAGGAATACCTTTGAAAAGATTCACTCTACAAAAAAATGTGTTTGGACATAAATTGTGAGTTTTAGTAACATCTACATTTTTTATATAGTATGATTTGGTCTATCTCTAACGGCTTACCAGTTATGCAAAAGTCATCAAGAGTAAATACGACTACAGGGGCTATAGCTAGAAAATTCAAAATATAAATTTCATTTATAATAAAAATATCTCAAACATATGGCATTTTAATCAAAATCGTTATTGCCATTTTGAAGAAAATCAAAATTTTTGAACAAGTTTCCATGAAAAGGGGAGTTTAGGGTGGGGGAATTTTCTTCAAAATCTTCGTGTCGCATCCTTGAAATACGTTAAAGTTACTAAATACCAAGTTTGGCTTTCAACCGACTTTTCTCTTTTGAGTTATGCTGTCCACACACCACACACGGACTTTTTACTAAAAGTGCTTTTTTTTTTTTTTTTTTTTTTTTTTTTGATTCAGGGCGCCTCAAAACATGTACCTACTTCTGGTGAAATCTTGACATGGGTGGAATGCAATACTTCCTCTACTTACAAGAGAAAATAAGTCAACTCTGTTCAACATTGTTGGATTATACTCAATAACATTGATATAAATTAATATCTCAGGAATGTGATCAGATATTGGAATTAAATTTGGTACACACATTTTTAGTTGCTAGTAATGTCTGTGCAGAAAATTAACTTCAATACTTTGGAAAATCACCTTTTTCAGTTCGGTGTGTCCTTAAGTCATGCAATGTGACAGTTATACCTTGTTGAGAGTGTTTTGAGACAGTGAAAGATTATTTCTCCTTCTTCCACTATCTCAAAAGACTGAACAAAGTGTATATATTCACTTCAGATACCAGTAATATTATACAGAGAAAAAGATCTGATTTTAATGTGCTTGGCTGTTTCTTCACAGCACTGGAAAACTAGAGGAAGCAAAGGGAGAAATTAAAATTACAGGCTGTGGTCAGTATAGAGTCTGCGGTATTCCAGGTAAGTAATACTGATACAGGAATCCTAAGTCGCGAGGCCGCATAACTGGCCGGGAGGGATCGGGGCACTGACCACGTTCCACCCCACCATTGTAACTGTAAAAGGAATTGTTTTTAAGTAGCTTTTAACAATGCAACAGTTGGATGGACAATTGAACAATTATTACAGTCCACACTATTCTCATCAATAATGTAATATCCAAAGTAAAGATTGTAAGCTTTCTTCGCCTGAGAGGATAGAGCTTTAATGTAAAACCTGCATATATGTGGTATATCGCTACAAGATCATGCTATTAATGGAATGTTTCCATTTCACCACACTCCCGTTAGGCCAGGTACCTGCAGCCCTCCGTGTCACGTTTGGATCACTTCAAACATGAAAATAACTTCACTAAGTAACAAAAAGATACATTGTAGTATAATTTTATCTTCTTATGACATATACAATATTGGTCGTTTCTTTGAAGTTAGCTCTGTGGTGTTTTTTAAAGCAGTCTTCTGCCAGCCCTGACTTCTACTTTACTAGTTTTACACAAGTTTGTGTTTCTTTAACGTTTCACCTCCCTAACAATAAACAAACACAAAATGTTATTTCTTACAGGTCTCCCGTGTGACAGTGAGTTTTTTCACCTGGGAACAACGAAGGACTACTCGATTCAATTCGCCTGCATTCCAGATAAAAAGGGTGAAATGCAAGGTGAGTGAAAAAACATACAGTTTCACACAATATTAATTCTACCCACATATTAGACATAAACGACACCTACTTATTAGGGATACAGAGAGAGAATTGTGTTTTGCATGAATATTTTATGTCGAGATTTTATCGGAAAGAGGTGTTCTTAAACTACCCTAATAAAACGTGAAACATTTTAATGTCTTGCAGTCACATGAACTTCTCAACTCTTGTACAAATTATTCTTTACCTACTGTTTATTCATTGAGATAAACATTTGTACAAATTTGCATGGCTAAGAGAAAAAAGGATAAAAACGAATATTTCGGAAAATAGTTTCCACCACACATGCACAATGACACAAATTGTGTGTTTTAAGGATATCTACATTTTTGTACAGTAAGATTTTGTCTATCTCTTACGGTTTACGAGTTATTCAAAAGTCTCCAGAGTAAACAGGATTACATACGCTATAGCCAGAAATTTAAATATATACATTACGTTTCTTACAAAAATATCTCAAACAAATGGCATTTTAGTCAAAATTATTAGAACTATTTTTCTGAAAACCAAATTTCGGAAAAACGTTTCCGCGTAAAGGGTAATCTAGGTTATAGGAATTTACTTCAGTCTTCGTGTCGCATCCTTGAAGGATTACTTAAATACCAACTTGCGTTTTTAACGGGCTTTTTGTTTTTGAGTTATGCTGTACACAGACACACACACACACACACACCACTGATCTTTTTCCTTCACGCTAAACTACGCTTTAGATGGAAAAGTTTTTGTATATTTTTAGTTTCTCGAAAATGGCTCTTAACGATTTTGATTAAAATGCCGTATGTTTTAGAAACTTTTATGACAGATGAAATGCATAATTTGAATGTTCTGGCTACAGCCTACGAGATGTAGTGTATTTTACTCTGGATGACTTTTGCTTAGCTGGTAAACCGTAAGAGATAGACCAAATTTTACTGTAGAAAAATGTAGATCTCCCTAAAACACAATTTATGTCCAAATAATGCTCAAAGTACTGTCGATTGGAATATCGTTATTCATTTTTGATATTTTTATATGTTACTTTTTATGTGTTAAGTTCCAGTTCTACCTCTTAAACATTGCCCACACACAGCTTGTGTGTTTAAAAACACCAACAGTAAGTTTGTTGGCATAAATAAATAATGGTTATTGTTTGTTTGCTTGTTTCAACAGAGGCATCTTGGATATGTATGAGAGAGGGTGGAAATATGTCGGAGTCGGCTTTGACCAAAGTGAAGGAGACGTTGAAAAAAAATGGACTGGAGTTCGATAAATACGAGAAGATTAATAACAAAGAGTGCAAAAAGATGTACTAAATTACATCTCCTGAACTTAAGAAAAATAAAAATCATTGCGTTTGCAACGTGTTCTGTTCTTGCCTAACAATGTTCATCCTACCCTCCCTACACATCTCCATTGCTCCCTTTCTCACTATGTTTGACGGTGTCCTAGTGGCAGGTTCAAACCTGGCCCAGATCTAACACTTGTTGTTGTTGTGTTTAACGCCCGCTTTTACTACTACGGCACCGCAGGCGGTGACACTGATGGCACATGGAATGAATATAGAGCACCGGTGGAATGAGATGGCGGGGTAAACAGGAGCACCCGGAGAAAACCCGCCCCAGCGCCGCTTCGTCCACCACGAATACCACATGCAGGTCCCTGGGATAGAACCCGGGCCGCCTAGGTGGTAGGCGAGCGCGCTAACCACTCGGCCACGGCGCCGCCAATCTAACACTTAATTCTGCATTTCCATATAGACAGTTGTAGCAATTTTTGTAAAAGAGGGAGAAGGGAAGGAAGTGTGATTGTGTTTGGTAAAATAAAGGGAAGAGAAAACAGCGTAAATGTAATTTGTTACATTTATATTTCAATCATAGAAAACTGTATGAATTGTCTGTTGAACTGCGAGTAGAGAAGTATATGTGGATATAATACGTTACATAGTAAAATGGGTTGCACGAAGTCTTGTCCACACACAAAAACGTGCCGAATGATCGGTGATACATTGACCTAATTTTGGGAAGGAAGTTTGGGTTGTGAATGTGGTTGCCCCTGAGCATCCCTGTTAGTGGTGTGCATAAGAAAGTCAGGAGCAGTGTGAGAATTTCTACAATAGCAGCAGCCATAGCACAGCCCGGCGAATGACAATCAGCTTCAAAAGGTGAAATGTTTCTTACTAAATCTGTGTGATATTTCTGTTGGATATGAGGTCTATGATGGCCATCAAGTTTCACTGAGCCCGATAAGGACTTGCATCTGATTCTGTAGAATGTTTTGAGGTGTAGGATGTTTTTGAAGGTGAACTAAGAGCTCGGTGAAGCCTTCATCCAGGTACCGTACCAAAGTGGTGCGGGTGAACCTTAGGTCTGCTGACGCAGATGAGCTGTAAACAATGAAAGCTGAACTGGTGAGCAAAGTTTTGGCAAAAACAATAATCAATCACCAATGCTGCGAACATGCAAGAAGAATGAATGGTAGATGGAATAAGGTAAGTTAGGCTTCAAAGGAATGGCTACCAACAATAGTTTTTGCTAAACCCTAGGTAGTTTCCCAAAATTCACCATAACCATTTAGTGAAAACTTCCAGAAATGGGCGTTAGGAGGAGTAGTGAGAATAATATTTTAAGGTAAGGGAAATAAATTGTGCGTTTTAGCGAGATATACATGTTTTGTACAGTAAGATTTTGTTTATGTCTTACATCAGTCTATAGCCAGAAAATTCGAGATATAAATTTATTTGTCACGCAAATATCTTAAATTTATGGGACTTTAATCACAATCATTAGAGACATTTTTGATTAAATCAAAATTTTCCATGTAAAGGGTAGTTTTGGGGTGGAAGAATTTTTTTAAAAATCTTCGTGTCACAGGCTTGAAAGATGTTAAGCTTAAATAACAACTTTGGTTTTTAACCTACTTTTCTTGTTTGACTTATCCTGTTCACAGACTAACAGAGACATTTTCTAAAAATGTTTTTTTTATACAGACGGCCTCAAACTTCCAGTAAAATCTTGACATCGAAGTTTTGGGTGGAATATTTAGGTTAGCATTAGAAGAAAAAAAAGAGCCAATAAGGTGTCTGAAGATTTAAGATATTTACATGTCACACTTCCCATTAAAGTGTTAAAAATAATTAGTTGTTGTGCAATAATTACTATGTCCTTCGTTTTCAAAATGGTCAATCGCGTGTCTGTTGTGCCTTTATTCCATATTCGTTTGTTTTAAGCGGTTTTAAAACACGTTTTACTGCTTTGTTAATGGCCAATGTTGCAAGACAATAGCACGATATAGACGCAGCACGAGTGTCATAAAAAGCCTGAAAACACTATATCAGTCCTCAGAAGTGACCACATCGGCAGATCCTTCTCAGACCACTGTGAACATCGATCATGAAGCAACAAGTAGCACAGGTAATGACTGACGTGCAAGTAACATATCAGGCAGAATTAATACTCGAAAATCTCAGTGCTTTATTATAGTTAAATATTTACTGAGTCAAATGCATAAAGTCACAGTCAATTCTTTTCGTGCAACTTTGGAAGCGAATGCCAGGATAATAAAAACCTTAATATGTGCTCTTCCGCTGAACAATCTAAGAGTAAATTCGCTTTTCATAATAGCACTTCCATTTATAATGTAGAGCTGTGTGCAATATAGTAGTAACGCGGTCCGGAGATCGGGATTCAGATTTAACCCCCCCCCCCCCCCGAAAATATATATTGTTTCTTATTTATTTGTTATTTGTGAAAGTTGAGTTTAAAATTTTCTTCAGAGTGGTAGTGGAATACACTTTTCGTTACCCCTAGCCAGGACCTTGGTCGCCGCATTCCTAGCGTTGACCTTGACCACTATATTGCTAAGAATTTCCCGAAGTAACGTGATAAACAAGATGATTCTGTGTATGTAGGAACAGTCGGAGCTTCTGTCGGTTCGTCACGTGCTGTTACAGTGTTTTCCTCTGCAACTGCCTGTCAGACTTGCAGAGGTTTTGGCGGTCGATAAACAAGCGCTGGAAAGATTTTTGGAAGTTTTTAGCAAAGGTAAACATGAACATGAAGATCAAAAAGTTTAGATACCTATCGAAATTTTATACTGCCAGAACATAAGCAGCCAGCAGACCAAAAGTTCGCAAAGTTCTAGTAAGATTTGGTCTATCTCTCAAAAGTCAAGCAGAGCACTTAAGACTTCATGGGCTACAGCCCGAACATTCAAAAATACATTTCATTTAGCATAACAATATCTTAAACATATGGCATTTTTATCAAAATTGTTAGAGCTAGTTTTGAGAAAATCAAAATTTTCGAAAATTTGTCATGTAAAGTGTAATTTAGGGTGGAGAAATTTTCTTCAAAATCTTCGCGTCCTATCCTTAAAAGATATTGAACTTAAATACTCACTTTGGTTTTAACCGAATTTTCGTTTTTGAGTTATGCTGTTCACATGCGCGCGCGCCTTTTTCTCAAAATGCTTTTTTTTTTTTTTATTTAGGGGGCCTCAAAACATATATTACCGTGAAATCTCGACATCGAATTTTTGTTTGGAGTACAATACTTCATCTACTGTAGGTAATTAGTAAACATATTTTGTAGAAGAGTGAGGAATTAATGTAAATATGTCACAGAGGACTTTTTAATATTATACTTGTATCTTATGTTTTCAGATAGTCCTGTTGTTGATGTTGGCGATCTCCAGCGCTAAAGAATTCAAGGAGTGTCCACCAAAATCTGTCAAATATGAACCTTTTCTTCCTGAGGTAACGTCATTTAACAATACGTGTATTTCTGTTAGTACTGAGGTCTTGTCTAACGATTGTTGGTATTACCGTATTTTGTACATAGAGGGGTTGCTGGGAAAATAACAGATCAGTTTGAAGTTTACTAAAACCTAGATAAGGACTCTCCCTCCCCCAGTTGTTTATTTTATATCTAAATTAAATTATAGACGAATGGAAAGAGATAAAGCCAGAATTAACAGCCCACAAAATTAATAAGGTTTCTTAACTGGAGTAACGCTAAGAGGTTAGGATGCAGTGGAATGGTTGAGGATATACATATTAAATGGCTACAACATATCCACAGAATGTCAAATTCGAGTTTACCAAAGATAATACATTCAAAGCTCAGGTTAAAGAGATCTAGGAAGACCTTTCAACCGTTGGAAAGACTAGTTGGGGCCATAGCACTCAATGAGTCGCCAATTGTATCCCATAAATCGTTTAAAAAATTATTACACACTAGATGGCGCGGTGAATTTCGTACCACCTAAACTTTATTTGATTGTAACTGTTCAACTGTGATTATCCATCCTAATCCACCTTCCAAATCCAATTCATTGAACTAAGTAGGCTAAAAGTATAATTTCAGCTGCACTATAACGTTTGCTTACAGGGAATATCAGCATGAACCTCTGATTCCACGAGTTTCGCTAAAACACATTTTGAGGTTATGTGTTAATTCCTCCAGTATCGCTAAAACAAAACTGAATGCAGTTTATGTTTATTTCTAAGCCTGCAAAGTCAATTTACCTTAATAGAATGACTGAACAAAATAAATGTTCGCAAAATGTAATTAAATTCGATTTAACCAAACTCCACCATTTTTATACGAAAAAACGACTATAAATGTAGCAGATGCAGCTGTGAAATGATAGAAAGTAAGTTGAAAGTAATCCGAAGTGACAATTCGCATACGAAATTACCAACTTGGACTTTTTCAATTTGTCGCCTGTTTCTTTGGGTTTTTCTTAATGCTCTTGTTTTCTAAACCATCCCAGTATTCAAGGGAACAAAGTAAATTATTCAAATAGGTCGAGCCATTTTCGAGTTTTTGCTAGACTGACGCACAGCAATTAATATACGGGCTTATTTATTGTTATAATTATATTAACAATCAAAATAGCACTCTATTTTGGTTTGACAACTCTCTTTTAACAATGTTTCTTTTAATAGTTGACGTATTTTCCCAGAAGAAACAACATTTGTTAATGTTAAAAGTAATGTGAGGTTCATTAGAGATTATAAACTTGTTTTCTGTTATCACAAGGGAATATCGAATAACATATATTTATTGGATTTAGTTTTCTTCAGTTGGTAGTGCCGAATAAGTCTAACTGCACTTTCTTGCCTTACGTGTTTTATGTAATTTAACAGTTTTTGATCAGATATAGTATCATATGTTATTTATGAAACAGTGCATATAAATGTAATTCGACAGTGTGATACTCGCTCCTCTCGAGAATTTACCAGTTAGGTGTCTGACGGTATATTGCTTCTCTAACTTAGAGGGTGAACCTAACCTTTTCCCTGTGTGACAACCTCAAAAAATGTCCGCGCAAAATAGATGGCTTAAATAGACTATTTTTGTGGATATTCCCGAAGAAGTCTCAGATTATGCTAAAATACCTGTACTTAGTTCGTTACCCGGTTGACGTTCAGATGTTGCGGATTTGTTAGAAGAGAAAGTGAAAATAGCAAAGGAAATTGTAAGCGGGTTTTGTGATGGATCTTTAACAACAGTAATGGAATCGTCTGTTGTGAAATATGCTTCAGTGTCAGAAGGAGTAAAGGTTAGTTGCAATAATTGTGAAATTACTGTTAATATTTACAATAAGGGGGAGGAATCTATTCAATGAAACTACAATAGTAAGCAAAGTATAGATAGAGCGCAAGCAAAATAGAGTCGATGTGCGCATGCGTCAGCAGACCTATCTCCCTTCCACACCACCCGTGCATCTCGTGACACGTTTCTCTCCCTTCTCGCGTTCCCTTGTATGAATGCGAGAGCAGACGGCGCAGTGAAGGAGAGGCAGCCCAAAGGACAGTGGAGGGGGAAAGCAGAAGAGCTTCAGATTCAGTAAGCCACGCCTCCAACTTTATTTAGTTCGCGGTCTATCTATACTTGGTTTACTTCACGATGTTTTTGTTGTTTTATAGGATAGGTGAAATGTACACATGAAGTCTATAGGACAAGATAAAAATAATTATATCCCTGTGTGGAGGGGGAGGGGGGAGAATTGGAGCATGGCTTTACAACAGAGTCCAAATTTGGTGTTTCGACAATTCTTGGTTAAAAACTGAGTAGGTTAATCCTAGAACGTTTGATAGAAGCTGTTCGTGTTTGTGTGTGTGTGTTACAGGAGATAGAAGGCAACTGGACGGTGACTCACTGCCACGGTTCATACTATTGCGGCGGTTACAAATCTATTGTCTGTGACTACAAGAACTACAATGAAAAGGAGAAGGAGTATGATGTCAGTGTATACGCTATAAACAGGTAATGTAAACCTTCTAAACGACGACTATATGGGAATATCAGAGCACTAAATATATTAACCTTATTTAGTTCATATTAGGATATTTGGCGAATACATATTTTGTTTGAGTTCTAACACGAACTTGAAACTGAGTTTTGGTTATTCGCACCGGACCAAATATTTTAAGTTTTATTCCACATAAAAACATATTTTCTGATTGTTATGTAGATAACTATTTTTGGATATTTACATACAAGTATTACACAAAAATCGCATAAAGGAAACGTCTTTTTAAAATAATTGTCATATATTTACATAAAATAACATAAAAGCAGGAGAAATGCAACTTTTAAACAATGAGCATCTATTTAATAATGAATTACATAGGCGAGATGTCGCAATATGTTATTAATTATTGTAAGAACTAATTTGTCACCTATACTACCCAGTCAGTTGGAAGAAAATAAAAAGAAATCAAGCTTTCTCCAGCTACATGAGCTCGCAATTTCTTCACTACCATGTACTTGATTAAGCATCTGTTACCAGTTCACAGTCCGCTAGTCTGATACTAATTATTAAACTGTATACTCAATTACTCATTTGTAAATATGCAAAGTTATATAATCTTGTAGTTGTGGTGTTGGGAAGTAGCATCACAGTGGCTTAAACATACCGAGAGGGGTCAAAAGGACCCTTTTTCGTTTTTTACTCTTAAATACCTTACAGAGATCGGTCTAAAGAAGACTAAACTTCCTTTTAAGACTTTTATTCGTTTCGGAGCTACTTCCATCATTTGATATCTGCGCTTTTCGCTCAATCCAATTTAAATAATATAAGGTCAAATTCACCCCTTTAAATTAATACCTATGATTATTCTATGTTTTTCTATACTTGAAATTTATTTTATACATTTAATATTGAAGCTATTTTAGTTTATATTGCAACAATGAAAGGCAATGAAATTTTATTACCTTCGGTTCCCTGATTTCATCACTGTCTCCTAAGGGTGTTCGGCACAGTAGAGCTGTGTAGCTCGAAGTGAGTTAGGTGTCCCCTCTGTGCCCGTACCCTTTACCCTCTTGCATAGATTGACGTGAATAATCAACAACAATGAGCAATAAGGGTGTCCTTCACTTGCGAACGTGGCAGTGACGTGCATGGGAAATGTTATTTACATGAAGATGAGATGCTTTATTATTATTAACATTATTATTATATTTTTATGTCTTACCATGCAAACAGCACGGAATTTCAAAGCGTTAAAACATTTGACGATCACTTAAAACCTAATAGAATCCCATATTACCCTTGTACCTACAAGAAAATTAGTAATAAGACAATTTCTAAAAAGGTTTATCTCTATTGAAATGAACTACATAGAGGTATAAGTGTTTGTAAGAATAAAGTATAACTTTCCTAAGAATGTTGACAGTAAAGAGTACTCGGGGGGGTGGGGGGATTTTCTTATGAATGTTTTGTGTTGTATTCTCACTAAATGCGAACTTGAATACTAAGTTTAGAATTTAACCGACTTTTCCTTTGTCAGTTATGTATCTTATTACTGTTTGTTCACAGAGAAGGGAAACAGGAGGAATCAAAGGGAAAACTTAAAATCACGGGCAATGATCAGTATTTGATCTGCGGTGTTGCTGGTAAGTAGAATTTGACTATTCATATAAAACCTTACTTTGTGTTTAATATTACTATCCCTTCGCACGTTATCAGCTGTGTGAAATTTCTGAACGGCGAGCTCTCGGCCATCTCAAACTCATGTCCACTTCACTCATGAACCCATAATCAATAACGCTTGTGGTGAACGTTTCTAGTGTTATATGATTATTTGTTGCAGGTATGCCATGCAACAACAGATTCTTCCGATTGTCAGGGATGAAGAAGAAATATATTGTAGAGTATGCCTGCATGCCAGATGATAAGGGCGATATGCAAGGTGCGTATAAAATATTCAATCTACGAATGAATTAGAAATAAACGAGTTTCTGAATCACATTTGTTGGAACTAGAAACATTAGACATTTTTGTATTCCAGCCAACAATTTGATGTGCAGATTTCACCGGAAATACAAGGTTTTAAGCTCGCTGAATAAATACCTTGTAGCTCAAGTCTGTGATACAAGCAGATATCCCTTGACAGAGTTGCAGAACGCAACGGACAATTCCTATGACTTCGTTCTGCTTGAACGATGTTAAGTAGTTCCCGCGTTTGAACCAGCATGTGTAGTCCGTGATAATAGACAAAAACAGTTTAAAGCTATTGAAAAGCTCTTAGAATATTTTCTAGTTGACTCACACGGTCTTTATTTTCTAGGGAATAAGCTCACTGCTGCTATTATATAAGATTACGGATTACAGATTCTAAAGTACCATAACAAAATACATACAAACGTAAGGGCACGTAAAGTTTCATTGGCATTTGCTCTTGTTGTGTTTTATTATTACCAGGGGTGGGATATTTATGGCCTAAAATGTTGTTGTTGTGGTTGTTTTCTAGTGCCTTGCATCTGGCAATGAAGCCATTAGCATTCGTGCTTTCCAATACTTTTGAACTATAGTTTCTTCTGATCTTAATGCTTCACAGGTCTTCAAGTGGTCTTCGTTCATTTCTGCTGGATCGTTACACAGGACACATATTGGTGAGGCTGAGATACCTATTCTGTAGAGATGACTTGCCAAGCAGTCATGATTTGTCAATAGTCGCAAGGCTGCAACAGCTGTTTTCCTTGGTCTCTGGGGGATTATATCTGGGTTGGAAAGTAGTGTAATCCATTTTTTATCTTTGGCATTTGTTTCTATTTCTTGTAGGTATGAATGAGAAATTTTTTTAATGATCAAGCGTTTTATTAAGGAATATGAGAAATTGAATTTAGATTTTTGTTTTATTGTTGTGCCTTTCTTTGCAAGTGAGTCTGCAGCTTCATTCCCCATGACTCCACAGTGTGCTGGAATCCATTGGAGATGAACAGTCTTATTAACTTTTTGGAGTTGTGTTAACATTTTGTAGCATTCTCTAATTTTTGTTGACTTCTTTGTAGTATTTGAACATATTCCCTGAATTGCAGCTTTAGAATCTGAAAGAATTACTGCCTTGTTAAATTTATTTAAGGGAAGATTTAATAATTGTCGGAGAGCAATGTGTATAGCCTCTATTTCTCCATCATAATTTGTTGTGTCTCTGCCAACAGAATGATAAAAGGAAAAATGTGAACACGTAACTCCAGCTCCAGTAAGGTTTTCCTTGGAGGATCCATCAGTATATATGTGCAGCCATTCTTCTGTGGGATACATAGTATTGATTGTTTCCAGAGCTAGAAGTTTTTGTATTTCTTTTGGTGTGTCTGATTTACTTATTTCCTCTATTAATTCCAAATTGAAGGTAGGTTGCAATAATTCCAATGGATTTTCTCTTATAAGTAGATTTTCTCTGGTGTTAGGAATGTTCAATTTGGATTTAATCTGTGTTACCTTTTGTAGGAAACTACTATGAGTTTTAAGGATTGAAGGGGGGAGGTTCTCTTCTGTCCATTTAGAGTTTGGCAGTCGTAACATTTTCTCGTGTTGGAGCAATGCTTGTTCCTCTATTTTTGTTGTTATTGATGGGGTCCGTGTTAAGGCAAGCATGGCATCAATAGGTGTGGATTTAACTACTCCAGTGATTAGGCGAAGAGCCTGATTTTGTATTTGTTCAAGTTTATTGATGTTAGCATTTGCTGCTGTTATTAAAGCTTCAGAACAGTACAAGAGGTTTGGTTTAATATACATTTTGTATGTTGTGTTAAGGACTCTCCTTGAGCAGCCCCATTTAGCACCAGCTAACCTTTTCAGGATTTGCAGTTTCTTTTCAACCTTTTCTGAGATGTTTGTTATATGTTTTTTCCAAGTTAGCTTTCTGTCGAAAGTGATGCCTAAGTATTTGGCATCATCAACTGCTTTGAGTGGTTTACCATTATAATTTATGTTAATATTAACTGGTTTGTATTTTAGTGTAAATAATTCATAATTTGTTTTTTCCACATTGATAATCATGAGGTTTTTGGAGCTCCATTCATGTACTTTGTTTAGGGCTGTTTCTATTCTGTCTTTAATTAATTCAGGTTTTTTTGGAGAGCCTGAAGTCCAAATGACTACATCGTCAGCAAATAAAGCAATTTTGGTTTCTAAGGTTTTTATTATTGATGGAAGGTCATTTATATATATGTTAAAGAGTGTTGTGCTCAGAACAGCACCTTGTGGAAGTCCTCGGTGTGTTTGTTTATATTTGGAAATGTATGGCCTAAAATGATGGAAATATGCAAGCACTTATGACCGACAAATTAGAAAATATAACGATAAATATAAACTATTGTTTTGTGAATTTTGGAAATCTTAAAATATTCTATGCTGTTTAATTTAACATTATATTGCAAATGTACTTTAAAACCCTTGCATACTCAACAATTTTATTGTTACATTTTGAATTTATTTAATTGCTAATTCCAGAGCTAACCCTCAGCTCTGCACAGACTGAAATAACTGACACATTTTCAAGGGCGATCAGAAAGAAAAATTACAGTAGCAAATTACATATTTTAAAGTTTTCAAAAGGAAATTATTACATTTTTGATAATTCTAATTATTGCTACAATTGGCATGGGCAGAAGACCCGACAACTGCTATACTGAACTATCCTTGTTTTCTTTGTATCTGTCACTTCCTATGCATCTGTCTGTCTCTTTGCATACAACACAGCTTAGCCTCCAAATTCACACAAATATACATTTCTAAGAAAGATAATTGTAAGCAATATTACGGACCAGAATTTAGAGATCCGAAAGATATCTTTGGGATGACTGCGAGCACATATGCGAATCTGGAATAGAAATATCAAAATATGACAAAAATACAAAAATTTAAGATAAAATACGACCATGAACTGACAAATGATGACAAAATGACAATAACATTAAAAAGGCAAAAAATGACAACTGCACAATTTTAATCACCATTGATAAAATCACGCCTCGCTTGTATTTTTCATGAAAAACAAAAACAAAACTATGAAATGTCATAAACGTCCAGGCCCTGGTCATTAGTAGCAACTATTTATCATCATCATCATCATCATCATCATCATCATCATCATCGGTATTGGGCGATATATTGAATGTTCGGGTGCTGGTTTTTTCTGAGAATATTGAATAAACTTCAGTGTATTTTTAGTTGTTTTTTTTCAGATTTTGAAATGGTCGAGTTAGTTTTATTATTTAACTTTAAAAATTTAGTCGTATAAAATATAATATTAATAATAATTAATACAATTTTCTAATAAATACCTCATGAAATACTGCGATTTATCTTTAATTTGAGCCAAAGATCAAGTAATTTGCTTGATTACAGTCGGAGGTATGATTGATCGAAGGATGAGGACCACGCGCTCTTGAGACATTTCAAAAATTAATATCTACCAAAATAATTTTTTTTTAAAAACGAACAAACAAGGGTCAAATGTATTTTGTTCCAAAACACTAAAACATTTTTTAAGAAGATTTTGAGATATTAAGGTCAATTTTTATAATATTTTGTGCGATTTGACGAGGAAGACTCATGTGTGCATAAAATAACATTTTTTTTCGTTTCATTCTTTCATTATGTTATCATCTGCTGCGGATGGTAATGTAGCAATATCCAGTCCTCTTTCGTATTAGCATACTAGGAAAGGGATAGGAAGTTTGTTTCTCAAGGTACAGTTACTATCAATTTTTAACACTTAATTTAAAATTAGTTTAATATTTGAATGTAACACATGATTAATATGATGTGATCGACTAAATGAAAATAAATTCCAAATGATAATTCACTATCCATCAACTCAAAAACACTACCGTTGTTTGCACAGTATATACTGTACTGCATATATTGGTTAACATTCGTAAACTGGGATAAACAATCTGAGTATAACATTCCTATGCATGCGCTAAGTTCCTCCATAGTGCGCATCCTACTGTAGTTTCCAGTAAAGTAATGCGACAACACGTACCAGTGCACAACTGCTGACATGGCCAACATGAGCTCCAGCACACTGCAATAATTACACTTTAGTAAATAGGCACAGAAATGGTGTAGATCATACCACAACATGTTTACTTTTACCTTATTTTGATATTTATTTATTGCTTGTTTGTTTCAACAGAGGCAGCTTGGATAAGTGTCGAAAAGAGCGTAAAACTCACAGATGAACTTTTATCTAAAATAAAGGAAGAATTGGAAAAACATGGCATGAAGTTGGAAGAACATTTCAAGGCGATCGATAACAAGGAGTGCAAAAAGCAGAAGAGCTGAACATGGCAAAAATGAAAATCAATGATTTGTGATTAGTACTGCAACTATGCAAATAAATTTACTGTAGTTCTTTGTTTTAGTGGTATCCACGACTTCGCTTTTCATTGTGTTTATTAAGGTGTTCTTCCTCTCTCACACGTATTCCTCCTTCCTTTCTCACACCCAAGTCTCTCTCAGTGCAACGTAGACTCGGAAACAGTAAGAGTGTTATATAGTTCCACTTTCTCTACTACTTATAGTGAGAAGCTCAGGTATTGTGTTCCACTCAAAAATTCGATATCGAGGTTTCACCGCAAATATGTTTTGAGGCCCCCTGAATAATAAAAGTATGTGAACAGTGTAATTCAAAACAAAAAGTCGCTCAAAATCTAAAGTTGATATTTAAGTTTAAAACCTTTTAAGCGTTGCACAGGAATATTTTGAAGAAAATTCCTCCACCCTAAACTGCCCTCTATAATATGTCTCCTACCTACGCTGTTCATTTCATCACACTGCAACCTCAAGATGTCCTTGTAAGCTTCAATGTCGTCTCTCGTCACTATGGTTCTCGTAAATGATGCCATCACACTACTGAAAATCTTCCAGACGACATATTGGCACTATTTCGTCACGTCCTTACCACTTCCTATTTGCTGCACAATTTCCTAGAAAATCGGCGATTATATGTCCAAATGGGAAACTCCTCCACGGAGCCAGTAATGCGGGCTGGCGTCCCACTAGGGGCAATCATGTCCCCCTTTTTGTATACCTATACTATTTACTAATGATTTCTCAGTGGACGCCAAAAGTAAGGTCGCCAAGTATGCTGACGACACCGCAATATATAACCACAATTTCGGCATTGCACAAATGCAAAGATACACAAACAACTTCCTCCCATGGCTCCATGATTGGAAAATATAAATTAACCCCAATACCTACACAAATTTGCATGCCCTTATCACTGTCTTATAGGTTAACACATATACAAACATTCAAGGAGAGCTAAATTAAACTGCAACGTAGGGAGCATTTTGAATGGTGAATGATGTTTTGTCAAAAAGCAGCTTTTGAATTCGAGTCACACATGGCTGTGCGTAAAAAGATAGAGCGCTGACGTAAGCGATTATAACAACAGCTTTATTGATCACCAAAATTGTTGTTGTTGTTTTTTTCTAGTGCCTTGCATCTGGCAATGAAGCCATTAGCATTCGTGCTTTCCAATACTGTGGCTTTTATGTAACTGTTTTCTTAACGGGCACCAGTTTTACAATGTGGCAGTTACATCACCCGACTTAAACCCCCATTTTGCAAGGGGGACCACACCTATCGTTGGTCAACTGGTCCATCGGACCTAGCCGGGAGGACTAAATAGGTGGTATTTAGATCCACCGATCTTCCCCTCATGTGCCTCTGAGGGACGCTGTTGTGCTGTGATAGGCCAGCACATATGTAAATGACATTTCCTCCATTTTAGATGAAACAGTTATACCGCTGTGATTCGGTACCCAGAGCCTCATCTGTTAAAAGCAGGGTGCACCACGGGCAGGATGAGGATGGGAATTGGGTAGGAGAGGCTATAGGAGGCGCATCACTACCCCTTACTACCCCTCACCAAAATTGTAGCACTATGTAAATGGACGTCTCATAAAATGACTGAAAAGGGCATTTCAATGGCCAGAGGCTATTTAGAAAAGCACATTGGAAAAGCTTTGTAGTGCCACTGTAGACATTGATAAACCAGCATGAAGCAGCCAATCGCATAGGTATAAGGTGTTATTGGTTCGTGTGCCCATACCTTAACGGCGACTTCTTCAACTAAAACTGTAATATATCTAACTTCCATATATATCATAAGGTTACATAAATAAAACGGCTATTGTGTTGCACTCACATGACTTTCTCTACTCTTGTACTAACCATTCTTACAAACTCTTATTCCTATATCTTCTTCGTGTTAGTTGAGATAAACATTTATACAAATTATCTTATTGCTTATTTACTTGTAGCTACAAGGGGAATATTAAAATACAGTAGGCTTTCAGCAATAGTCAAAGCTTTGAGATTCCGTTCTCTTTGCACCTTAACATATAAAAAATGAACAACGATGTTCCATTTCACGAACGTTATAAGTTTTCCAAAACTGACACAAATAACGCAATAATTCCGAAATGGTTCACTCTACACCGAAATTTATTGGTACATAAATTCTGTGTTTTAGCGAGATCTACATTTTTTGTAGAGTAAGATTTTATCTGTCTCCTACAGTTTACGAGTTATTGAAAACTCAACCAGAGTAAACCGGATTATATAAGCTATAGTCAGAAAATTCAAAATATACATTTCATTTGCCATAAAATTCCTTGAAGGAATTATTAATAACGAAACACTCGGGGAAATTATATAACTCTCATGCCCCCCTCCCCCCCCAAAAAAAAAAAAAAAAAAAAACCGAGCTGGAATAATAGCTTCATAACATCAATACATGGCCACTGAAAACTTTCTGAATGCCTTCAAGCCCGAAATCTACCATCTATTGGATACAAGATCGTTTGGAGGCTAGGTTTCTAAAGAAGAGGGAATAAATCTGCAGGTATCAAACCTTTAAGAAGTGGATCATTATTCATTTTTATATGATGACCGAGCAAAGAGAACGGAATCTCAAAGCTTTAAAAGATTTGACTATCGCTCAAAGCGTTTCCCATATTCCCCTTGTATCTAAAAGGAAATAAGCAGCAAACTAAGTTATCTGATCTGACATGGAGAAGATATAGGAATAAGAGTTTGTAAGAATATAAAATGTAGTGTAAATGCAACACATCGGATTTTTTATTGAACTAATACACACATATTTATTTCCGAAGCAAATTTTATGCATAGTCCATGAGTTAATATTTATAGAATATGTGGACTAAGTTGTTCCGCGTTGAGCATTTTGAAAGGTAAAAAATGTTTTTCTCGAAACAGTAGGTTCTGAATGCCAGTCACAAGATAGGCTTTGCAGTTAAGCTTTAAAACTTTTTAAAAATGGCTTTATGGCTTTGTTAATGGCAAAATTTGCAGCACGATGTAGACAGACGAGTCTCATAAAAAGAATGGAAAGGCCATTTCAATGCCAAGAAGCCAATTAGAAAAGCACACTGGAAAGTGTTCATAGACGTGTTAGACGTTCTAACTAAACCATCATGAAGCAGCAACTCTCACAGGTAGGTAATGTTAACACATACGACATGTTGTGATACGAGTACCGCGACTTCTTGACCTTAAACTGAAACATAACCACCTATACTATTTGTACATATAGTGTGTTTACTCTGGATGACTTTTGCATAATTATTAAACCGTAAGAGATTGACCAAATCTTACTGTACTAAAAATGTAGATCTTGCGAAAACACACAATTTATGCCATATATATTGTAGAGTAAACCATTTCGGAGATATTCCTTGTTATTTGTGAGAGTTTTGGAAAACAAACTTTCGTGAAGTGGAAGATTCATTTTTTTATGTTAGCTGTGCAAAGACAACAGAATTTGAAAGCTGTAAAAGATTTAACTATCGCTCAAAGCCTACTTATTCTAATATTCCCCTTGCACCTACAAGGAAATAAGCAATAAGATAATTTGTACAAATGTTTATCTGAATTAACACGAAGAAGATAGAAGAATAAGAGTTTGTAAGAATGGTTGCACACTCATTCCCCTGACATCGTGTGTGTGTGTGTGTGTGTGTGTGTGTGTGTGTGTGTGTGTGTGTGTGTGTGTGTGTGTGTGTGTGTGTATTTCTTATAAATCCCTAAACCATTGTACCGGTGTGACTAAAACAGGAAGGATAACGTTTGACACAAGCCAAAAATTATGTTAGGATTTGAAATTCCAGTGTGCAAGATTATTTATCTTTCAGCGATAATTAGCTCAAATATTGCCAACATAAGAATGGCGGTCAATCCGGCGGATGAGCATCGATTTTAAGTGTGTCTCTTATATTTTCAGATAATGCTGTTATTGATCTGCATGATCTCAATGGCTTCATCAGGAGAGGAGTGTCCACCGAAGTCTATCACAACTGAGGATTTTCCACCCGAGGTAACTTCATTTTAGAATACTGTATATTTCTGTCAGTTATACCTAAGTGGTGTTGCTGAAAGGCTCTCGCTATGTGTGTAATTATAATCAAAATTCACAAACTGTAATGGGGAAAGAATAAAATAAAAGCATGAGGTGTCGAGCATGTCTGGAGTGCACTTCAAGCGAAGGGATTCCCACTGTGCGCACTCAGGGCAATTGTGTGTCAGACCCCTGGAAGAACGGGATAAGATGAGAGCGCCCTATAGGCAACTCCCGAAAGTACTGCCAAACTTACTATGGGATTTACTAGTAAATGTGATGTGATGTAACTGTTGAAAATAGTTAATAAATTTAAACATGTGGAATATTGACGTTTCACTAAGGAATAGATGCAGGAGATAAATCGCACAACGACCTTAAATAAAGTGAACATGTTTGTCATATTTCGGTGTATTCGTTTTTGGTGCTCATTTGCTTGCTTGTGCATGGAAATCCGAGCTTTATTAATGTGTGTTGTGTATGTTACAGAAATTCAAAGGCATTTACAACGTAAAATACTGCAACAATGAAGTGTTATGTGATGATGTCAAATGTCAACAATACATCGTGAAGAGTAAGGAAGAAAAGAAAGACGAGTTCTACCTCTTCAGCTCCGTTTTCAACATCAGGTAATACAAGAAAATATACAGGAATATCTCTTCCTGTTTTCCAGTTATTAAAATTGAAGACTGTGTATGCCAATTTCTCGACAAGAAACAATTACAACAAAAAACAGCATTTATTTCAATTCTTATCTTAATACCTAAATTTGCCATGTAACTTTGTTCTACAGGCCTAGTTTAAAGCAAGAAATGTTTAAATTGTGCATTTGAGATTAATTTATATTTTTACTCGCCTACGTATAGTAAGCAGGGCAAGTCTTGTATTACAACGGAAATATATGTCTGTGGTCAGCATAACTCAAAAAGGAAAAGTAGGTTAAAAACCAAAGTTATTACGTTTAATGTCTTTCAAGGATGCGACACCCTAAACTACCCTTTGCATGGAAGATTTTTCAAAATTTTTTATTTTTTTGAAAATGGCTCTAATGATTTTGATTAAAATGCCATATGTTTGAGATATGTTTATGACAAATGAAATGTATACCTTGAATTTTCTGGCTATAGCCCCTGTAGTCGTATCTACTCTGGATGACTTTTGCATAACTAGTAAACCGTTAGACATAGACCAAATCATACTATGCAAAAAATGTAGATCTTGCTGAAATAGACAATTTATGTCTGAATAAACTTTCTTGTAGCGTGAACCATTTCGGAGATATTCCTTGTTATGTCTGTGAGTTTCGAAAAACAAAACTTTCGTGAAATGGAACATCGTTGTTCATTTTTTTATGTTAAGTGTGGAAACGGAACGAAATCTCAAAGCTTTAAAAGATTTGACTATCGCTCAAACCCTACTGTATTATAATATTCCCCTTGTAGCTACGAGAAAATTAGCGACAAGGTTAGCAATTTCCATACCGAGAGGGTAATCCGGTAAAGAAGATGAATAGGTATTGGATAGAGGGATAAGAGCTTTCAGGAATAGTTAGTACAACACCAGAGAAAGTAATGTGAATGCAACACAGCAGATTTATGCAGTAAGAATTTGAATGGTTTAGCAGTTATACAAAAGTCATCTAGAACGAAGAGGATATTTCCACAAAATTCAAGGTACAGATTTCATATTCATAAAAATATCATAATCATATGGTGTTTTAATCAAATCGTTAGTCATTTTTGAAAAAATCAAAATGATCCATTTAAGTGGTAGTTTGTGGTGGATATTCGTATCCTTGAAAGACATGAAACTTAAATACCATCTTTGATTTTTAACAGACTTTTCGTTTTTGAGTTATGTTACACATAGACTGACGCACACACATACATGGACTTTTTGTAAACATATTTTTTTTTTTTCCAGAATCAGGAGATCTCAAAACGTGTCGGAATCTCAACTTTGAATGTTCGGGTGGCATGTAAAATTTAACCTTTTAGAAAGTAAAAGATGTTAACTAAGTTTGATCTAAGGTAGTGTTACAGTGACATATTTACTTTAGAAAGTCTTTGAACAGCAAAAACTAGACTTTTGAATATTGTGTCAATGTTTACTTACAGCAGTGGGAAATTGGAGGAAAGCTTGGGAACAGTGAAATTCAACGGCCCTGGGCGATACCTAATCAAGGGGATCCCTGGTAAGTAAACTGGAAGTAAGTATAGGAAGGTAACTAGATATGTTTAGACAGCAAAATATGAATAGACACAGAAAAGTTTTCTTAACTCTAGTTTTTCAAAGTGGTACCGCATGCAGTGTTCATTCCTCCGGAACCACTTCTGAAGTATCCAAGTAACTCTTCTAATTGCTTCTTCAGAACTAGAAAATCGGTGACCTCTTCACTATAGGGAACTGAAACAAATCACAGGGTGAAATTAAATGAACGTCGCCGGTGTGCCGGAATTTCGTCTCTCAGGAGTTTTTTACATTCCAGTAAATCTACTGACATGGAGTTGTCGTTTTTAGACACACTTAAACACCATTGATGTGGGTCGCATTTGAGCCCGCGATCTTGGGCTCAGTAGGTCAACGTCTAACCAACTGAGCCACCCAGACGTCATCACTATAGGGTGGATGAGTCAATAGTTGTGCCTCAGTTCCTTACAGAAGCTCCATTGTTAGATCAGCGGTGTGAGCATTGTCAACAACACGAAGTGTTTATGAAGAATGGTTGAAACACTCGGCGAACTATTCCCTAATGTGAGCTCAATGCCCTTCTAGGTTAGTCTTAGATCTTCCCTAATCATTGTTTCCACATTGTGATGTCACCGTTGCTGGTTGCCACTCTTCTCTTCATCTTTAAGAGATTGCCGCCCCCCTCTTAAATAGTACAAACCAGCGAAACACAGTAGCACGTGACCTGCTACCGTTGGGTCAGCTATTTGGACAAAACAGCAATGTCTCAATACATATCTAGCGACACTTATAGGATTTACTTTAAAAGAATAAACAAAGACAGATGTTGCTTGTTACAGATACACCACCTAGCGAGTTCTATGCTATAGCACTCAAGCCAAAGTACTTGATTGAATATAGCTGCCTTCCAGATGACGAAGGTGAAGTACAGGGTGAGTACAAACTTTGTTCTTCTCAAACAAAACATACTTGAAATACTTTAATCAAAGTTTTTCTTCCTTGGAAAGTTATGATTATATCCTTATTGTAATACAACTTTTCGACAATATGGAATATTATTGTTTTGATTGTGAAAGCGTCCAGCATATAGTTTGCTAATTAGTGATAGTTATCGTTATGTGTATGTGTGTGTCTATAGACAACAATGGTTGTAAATCCGACTTCAGGTCTGTTAAGTATACGGTCCCACAGGGCTCCGTTCTTGGCCCAGTTCTATGTGGGAGGTGCTTACATGAAAGTAAACATATGGTGTAATGCTAATAAATTACATACGTTTTCGGTATTTATATTCGCAAAGACCTGGTCTGGAGATCACATGTACAATATATTGCTAATAAAAATAAGTAAGGTACTACGTATACACGTATTTTTCGACAACAGGAGATATAGTAAGGAGATTTGGCGCTAAAACAGTACTTATTGTACTATGACTCCGCGGGAGGAGGGATGAGGTGAGAGGTGATGCCGGGCGGCCGTATCCGGACTAGCGGCGCAAACATGGCAGAGTCCATAATTTTACCAAGTTTGTCGACTCCTAGAGGACTTCCGTATCCTCCCAGAGGGACTTTCACAAATCCAAACAACTTGCAGATCAAATATAAAGGTTTTATAATTGAGAGAAAACAGATTAAATTATCTTATTGTACAATAACTTAAAAACAAAAATTCGATTAAAAACCAAAGTAAGTATTTAAGTTTAATGTCTTTCAAGCATGCTACATGAAGAATTTGAAGAAAATTCCTCCACTCTAAACTACCCTTTACCTGCAAACTTTTGGAAAATTTTTATTTTCTCAAAAATAGCTTATACGATTTTCATTAAAATATCATATTTTTAAGATACTTTAATGGTAAACAAACTGTATAATTTAAATTTTTGAGATACCTATAGCGCATATAGTCTGTTTACTCTTGATGACTCATTAAAACAGACAAGTCATGTCCAAATATACCTTCTATGGAGGAAACCATTTTGGAGATACGTCTTTTTTGAGTGACTTTTGCAATATTCAACTTTTCTCAAATAAAAGGTCCATATTCACTTTTTATCTCTTGACCGTGTCAAAAGCCTTCATACAGTGACCAGCTGTGAAAGATTTGGCTATCACTCAAAGCCTGCCGTGTTCCCATTCCCCTTGTACCTACAAGGTAATTAGCAATAAGATAATTTCTAAATGTCTATCTCCACAAACATGAACTAGGTAGAGGAATAAGACTTTGTAAGAATGGTTATGTTAGAGAAAGTCATGTGAGTACAATAAACAGATCTTTTGTTTTTGTTATGATGGAAAACTGTATAGTGTTTTTGTTTTTCGTTATAGGGTCATCTTGGATAAGTGCCAGGGACAATGCCAAACTTTCGGATGAAGATATATGTGAGATAAAGGAGCGTTTGAAACAGGTGGGATTGTCCTTCGAGGAATACAGGAAGGCTGACAATGAAGGCTGTGAGGAGGTGGACAAACAGAGATCTGACACCTGCGTATAACATACAGTACAAATAATTTGTGATTAATACATTTGTTCTGGAATATGAAATGTTAAGTAGAAATCTGGTATGTTTAATGACACTAAAGATACCCAGGGGATATCAACTCAAAGTGTGTTGACTTTTTTAATGTTATGAATACGTATATTTACATAATGTAGCTTAAAAATCGAGAATAAAATCATCTTCATTTTGAAACTTGATGTTTTTGAAAATATTTTTTCTGTATCTGCAATATTCCCATTGTACGTTTAATAAAAGAAGTTTTTACAAATGTCTACCCTGACTAACAAAAGGTAGGAAGAATAAACTTTTGTAGAATAGTTTATACAAGAGTGAGTAGAGAGTCACGTGAATACACACATTTTTTTTTTTATATTTCTTAAAAATGTTCAACTATATGTAACCTTAACTGCGCTACGGTATCATCTTTCTCCAATCTTGCATTCTCTCTTGATTCTTCTCTCACACTTTTACTCCCTTTCTCAATTTTTTACCTTAAACACTTGTGTGGGGTTCCGCCCAAGCAACCCTGTTAGTTATATGCACGTTAACTGGTGGACAGCAAGGGTGCGTCTGGAATGGGTAGTTAAACCAAGGCTTGACTGAAGTCATGGCTGGCCCGCAAGAGGTTCAGGGGCAAACGTTATTGAAAAGAATATCGCCATTGTAAGACGATGAGTTTCGCAGGAAGAAGCCAGCGATGTCTATCTTGAAACATAGCATGACTGATATTGTTTGTACCTCTGTGCGGGAATAGCCTCCTTAGCGTGGCTATCTGCAAGGTGAGATGCAGCAATGTGCCATTTAAACAAAAGCATGATATACAACCCACAGTGTTGTGAGATAAATGTGTAATAGCTATTACAGGAGATACATACAAATATTAGACGTGCTTGATTCACACACATGCATACATTTCGTAATAATCCACTACATGCGCAATTCAAGTCCCCTCTCACACCTCAGACCCCGGTCGCCTGTTACTTTCTCTACTACATATAGTAACTAGAGGAAGTACGTGGTATTGTATTCCACCCAAAAATTTGATGTCAAGATTTCACCTGAAATATATGTTTTGAGGCTCCCAGCATTTTTAGAAAAAAGTCCGTGTGTGTCTGTCAGTCTGTGGACAGCATAACTCAAAAACAGAAAGTCCTTTAAAAACGAAAGCTGTTACTTAAGTTTAACATCTTTTAATGCTGCGACATGAAGATTTTGTGGAAAGTTCCTCCACTCTAAACTACCCTTTACCTGGAAAATGTTTCGAAAATGTCACAAAAATGGCTGTAACGATTTTGTAGGTTAAACTCTGGGACTGCTATGTGGTAACTTGTGTGCAATGCGCTCCACTTCCATTATGCAATATACCTACGTAAGGAAGTGATTTGCTGACTTTGGTACATTCGAGAATTGCTTTACACTACAAAAACAAATAGAACAGCTTTGTGACTGTGCGTGTTTTTATCAACAGTTGAATTATTAACGTAACATATTACTAATGACCAAAACATCCTGCTCCATTTGTTTGCTATTTCAGCTATAAAAGACTGCGGTAAGACATTTGTGTGAAGACAGGGCTAGAGGACTGAGAGAAAACCTTCAAGTTACAAAAATGAATCATCACTTAACACAGGTAGGACATAGAGCTACGAGAATATTTTACTATACAACGTAACATTCACATGTTTTTCTCTACTCCCTTTGCTTTTGCGCGAGATAATGATATATGCTTCTCCACTCGACCTTCAACACACATTTCATACAATTTTCTGTGATTGTAATATAAATGCAATATATTAGATTTATCAACATACAATTCATGCAGTGTATAGATATAATATGGATGTTGATATGTATGAAGTGGATAAATTCCAACACGGTTGACCGATCACAATCAAAATTGACACCTCTAAGCAGCACACATTCACATGTTTTTCTCTACTCGCTCTTCAACATTCAATTAAATGGATATTACTATATATGAAGTTTATAAACTCAATACCGATTGCAAATCATCACAAAAACTGGCACATTTATGTGATCCATTTTGACTATACAATTTACTCATTCACATGATTTTCTCCAATCTCTTTTGTTTTACTAAACACAATCACATTTATTTCTCTACTTGCCTTTTAACATAGAATTCATAAATGTTGTATGACTGAAATAGAAATGCAACGTATTACATTCACAAGGTTTTCTTTTAAGAAACGTAGTCGCACCTCTTTCTCTACTCCTTCTTCTACAAGCAATTTATGCAATTGTCTATATGTTTGAACTTCAAATGGAACATCTTACATTCACACAGATTTCTCTACTTGATTTTCTTCTGGTGGTATTTGCGGTTGCTCAACAGTCCTTTTGCATAGTGTTTTGTTTATTTTATGCACTTTATAGTACTGAACCTATCTCTAAAAGCTGTACCACGGGCAACGCCGGATATTTCAGCTAGTAGACAATAAAACTTGTGTATACACTAATTATGGAGGTATATGTTCGAAAATGGTGGTCCTATACAACCTAAAGGTACTTAATTTCACGTTAGAACCTATTTTTACCTAGTTTAAAAGTTTTCAGTTTATTCATTTGGCAATATAGAAACGCTAATCTAAGCAACTTCTGCAGGACCCAACAATTGCCACCATGTTGCATTCGTCAAATTATATTATGCATTTCTGATCCCCTCTATTAATGGTTCTCAAGCTTGTTAAACTTCACGCGACCCATAAGTTAAATTAGTACATACTAATCACTCGGTGCTTTAAAGAAAAAGACTGGAATGACAATTCTCCACACAACTCCTGACATGAGAACATAAATGTGAGTCCAACACGAACATTTAAATATGCTCCAGTGACATCAGTTGATGTACAACGCTCATATAAGATAGTGTTATCTGACAAGCGATACAGATTCTCAATGGAAAACTTAGTAGAGTTTTTAGTTGCTTTCTGTGACTAATTATGGGCATGCACATTGCCAGATGTTTCGAATAATCTGTAATAGGAAATAATATGTCAATTTTGTTTACTTTAGAACTTATTTTAGGTACCTGATTTAAGATTTCTATTAACTAAAAGTCCGAGGTGTAGTTATAATTATGGCAGGGATGTTTATGATATGTCATACTTTTTGTTTGTGGTTATTTTCCATTGAAAATGTAAGCGAAGCACGATTTTATCAATGGTGATTAGAATTATGCAATTTTCTTGGGTCATATAGTACTATTTTAAAGGTTGTGTCAAGGCCAACATTACAATAAAAGTTAAATATTGGTAGAATGTTAAAAGCATTTTATAAATGTTAGAAAGGAGGTCAAACATAAATAGTCGAATTAGTCTTGAGTATTGCGAGAGCAATTAAGAAGCTTGTATCAATATATTAAATCAACAGAGTAGCTTTATTTCATATACGAGAATCGATACTTTCGTTTTCAGTTACGTGGGAATGTGTGCAGACGGGAAAGTATTGATTGCTACAAGCTGCTTTGATTGGAGGATAGCAGTGTCGTTATGAGCTAGTGCACCTTCGATTGGTGGACTACGAATATCTTATAAATAAGATTTCTGTCTTCAGACTCACAGGTAACACATATCAGATGATGTTCTTCCTCATTGCTCCCACCTCATAGCACCATTAAGAAACATTAAGGGTTTACCAACTGTGCAAAGGTTACTTAAAATTAAATAGCCTTTAAATACAAGAGAAAAGGAACGTATGATGCATGAAACTTTCTCCAGCAGAGAAATCTACCATCGTGGAACATGCAGAGAACACCGGCCACTACACTGACTTCGACAATTTAAAATTTTTTGGCTATTTGTGGCAATTACTGTTAAAGAATACTTAGGGAAAGCATAGAAATACTTAAAGAAAAGAGCAGTCTGAACCGCCACACAGGCAAACCACTGAACACGATATGGAAGACCATATTAGCAGGACGACCGACCTCGTATTGGAGGAGAAGGAACCAATAGGATTGCTGGTGGGACGGGACAGCAACGCCAGTCGGAGTATGATGAGGTTTGCAGTCAGCCAATGAAGAAGCCGAACATAGTTTACGGCGAAACTTCGGCATGTTCAACAGGACGAGGTCCATATCGAAAGGCAAGAAAGCATAAAGCTAAGCGCAACAAGTTTTATTACTACATTTTATATTAAAGTATTGGGCATAATTCCACATCGCGGATAACTCGACAATATCGAGATATAGACCTCCTATTCTTAATTTGATAACAACTTAACATGAACTATGTTTTGTGCTTACAGATAGCCGTGTTGTTGATGACGTATGTGGCCATCAACGATGCCTCATCAGTAGCAATGTGTCCACCTCCCAACATTAGACCAGTTATTTTTCCGCCAGAGGTAAGCCTCTTTAGTACTTATTTCCACAAACTCATAACATATAGTATTGTATTGTTATCTTATACAACTTACTCGAATGGTTAAGGCAGTGAGAAAGATTTATTTGTACATTCCGGGAGTAAGGGAAGTCATTAGATAGATATCGGTGTTTGGAACACATTTTGTATCTTAAGTATTTGTCTCTACGGAGATATTTTAGTTTTGTTCCAAAACAAGCTGGAAACACTGGACACTGTGTGGATGTCACTTTCCCTAGCCCAGTACATAAACAAACACCGCAGCTGCGTGTGTCGTAATACTTCTGTTTTTACTGTACGAGTGTAAACTAGTCAGAATTGTTATCTCCCAAAACATTACGCTCGGTCTGTTTACACCCAGAAACCGGTTCAATTCCTTGACCAACCTCAAAGCAACGTTGTCGAGTTACTTTACGTCTGAAAGAGCCGCTCGGAGTATTGCTGTAATTCTTTTAAGTGATTAATTATTTCGAAATCCTGTGTGATGTCCCATAATTACTACCGAAGCTGTGTCAGAAATAAGTTACTCTACGCATCTTACAAGTAACAAACTGTTATCTTCTTACATTCAACTTGCACACTTTTATCTTGAGTTCTAATAGCCTTTCTCAGATTCATACCTTAACCTCTCTTTTCCGCTAAACTTGTTTGTTTTTTGTGTGTATTTACAGTATCTGATTGGTAACTGGAAAGCGGCGTACTGCAGCGTATCACCGCTATGTTCACCATTCATCAACTGCAACGAATATTATTATAATACAACTGGTGATGGCAACATCATGCTTTATACTCGTGGTTACAATACACTGTAAGTATTACCTCCTCTACTCGTAATCCTCTTCTAAGTAATTGGTATCTATACGTGTTAATGAAACCTTATTCATAGGCAATGCACTTATACGTAATTCGTTGTTATAGGCATTAACCTTCAGTGAATTACAACTGAGCTTTACGTACTTATAATGAGCATAGGACATACGGATCAAAACAAACTTGAGGTGCATCTTCCTTATATCTGTTGACAAAGACACAAGCCGAGTGGGCAGCTTTCGGCCGTGGAAACAAAAGACAAAGACATTTGCTAGTAGGGCCGGTGGTTTTCGATGCGACAATGTTGTAGCAACAAACGAGAAGTAAAACTTTTCGGTATCCGGTGTTTACTACTGAACAGCGGTTTCGTCTTTCAGCTCTCAATTGTTAGTCATGGAGGTCGGTGAACATTGAACATGTCAATAAATATACAGAATAACATATAAAACTCACTTACAGACACAAAAAACAAAAGCAAAAACAGGGTAATGGAGAAATTTCCCTGTAATTATAAGATTTACATAATGTATATTTAAAGATATAAATTGAACTTTGTTTTAAACTTTGACTACGCCTTTTCTGCCACGTACTATTGTTTAGTTATAATACGATTATAATTTAGTCATAATATTGGCAATGAATGGCATCTTTTCTCAGATTGTTCTGCACACATACATTTAAATAGCTTTCACACACGCATCAAGTGTAATTAACAATGATTTGTCACTAAAGAAGCTAGAGATTACTTACAAAGCTACATAAGCATTAACAGGAATAATTTGTCATTCAAACCCTTGTATACCAACGAAGAGAATTTGTTAAATTAGATAAATTAACAAGGATTTTCTTATTGTTTTCACAGGACACGGAAAGTGGAGGAATCTCAAGGGCAAGTACAACTCACTTTTCGTCCAGGTGAATACATAGTCGAGAACTTGGGTGGTAAGTAAATGCTATTAAATTACACTTTACAGTAATACCTGATTTTCGTTTTTACTTTCTCTACTACGTATAGGGAGTACAGGAAGTATTGTATTCCACCCAAAAATTCGATGTCGAGATTTCATCGGGAATATATGTTTTGAGGCTCCCTGAATAAAAAAAAGGCATTTTGAGAACAAGCTGTGTCTGTCTTCAATCTGTCAGTCTGTGGGCAGCATAACTGAAGAAGGAAAACTCAGTTGAAAATCAAAGTTTCTATTTAAGTTTAATGTGCTTTAAAGATTCGATAAGAAGATTTTGAGGAGAATTCCTCCTCCCTACCTCAAGTACTCTTTATATAGAAATATTTTCGAAAATTTTTAATATCTTGAAAACGGCTCTAACGATGACGTTTTATGTCATATGTTTAGAACATATTTATGACAACTGAAATGTATATTATAAATTTTCTCACTATAGCCCATGTAATCCTGTTTACTCTGGATGAGTTTTGCATAACTCGTAAACCCTAAGAGATAGACCAAATCTTACTGTATAGAAAATATAAATCTTGTTAAAATACATAATTTATGTCAAAATATTTTTGTTTGTGGAGTGAGTCATTTCGGAGATATTCCTTGTCATTTGCGCGAATTTTGGAATACTTAAACTTTCGTCAAATGGAAGATTGTTATTCATGTTTTATCCCTTTGCCGTGCAAAGAGAGCGGAATTTGAAAGCTTTAAAAGATATTGTGACTTTTGGTTGTGGGTTGTGAAGTAAAGTAGACAGATGTAGTCGAGATAAAGAAACACTTTTATTTCCGTAAACAGTAACTTGTACACTCGTTGCAACAGCAAGAAAGTCTTTTCCGATTCTCCAACAGCACGGCTCCGAATTCGTAACACAAAGACCTAACTCTTCTCCGTCGGCACAACGCTTCACATCGTCTGTCCGTCTCCGTCGGCACGACTACTCAACCTTCCCATACTGACTGTTCTCCGTCGGCACTACTCAACGCTTCACGTACGTCTCTCACTTACGTCTGACTGACTCTCTCACACTTTACCGCTATTTATATCTCCCAGGCACTATTCTGGAAGCTTAAAGAACGTTCACTTATTGCGCTGGGGTACAAAGTAGAAGATTCCAGTAGCCTCTATCCTTTTCTCTCTTTCGGCAAGCGCCCCAACAATGCGGCCATGCTCTGTCTCTTTCCTTCGGCTCCTTTGCGGTAGTGCCGACAATAATGCGATGCGTGACAATTGCGGCTGTCGGCAATTAGATGCGGCGGGCGCGGTGACAATATGATTATCGTTCAAAGTCTACTGTATTTCCATATTCCCCTTGTATCTACAAGGAAATAAGCAATAAGATAAGTTGTACAAATGTGTATCTCAACTAACACGAAGAAGATATAGGAATAAGAGTTTGTAAGAATGGTTAATACAAGAGTAGAGAAAGTCATGTGAGTGCAACACATCAGATAGAGTACTTAATAGATGTAATAAGCATCTTATGTAACGTTCCATACCAATGCAACATTCGAGAGAACACAGACTGTTACACAGAAAAGCGAGTAGAGAAATGCGTGTGAATGTAATAGGTTACATTTATATTTTAGTCATACAGGAAATTTTATAACTTGTATTATGAAGATCGAATAGAAAAAAAAATAAAAGCATGAATTGTTAGTAAAAAAAGTGAGTAGAGAAAACAGTGTAAATGTGATAAACTGCATTTCTATTTCAAACATATAAAGCATTTTATGAATTGTTGGTAGAATAGTCAGCAGAGAAGCACATGTGAATGTGTTATGTGAAAGAAAACCGAGCAGAGAAAAGGTTGTGAACGTAATGTGTGTCATTAGTTCATTAATGTTTGAAACAATTATGGAAAATTGTATGGATTGTCTGTAGAATGGGGACTAGAGAAAGAGGTGCGTTTGTGTTTTGTAAAAGAGAACTGAGTAGCAAAAATCATGTGAATGTAATACGTTGTATAGTAAAATATATAGTATAAAAACGTTGTCTTTGAGAAAGGCTTCATATTCGTGATGATGGATCAACAGGTGTTGTTATGTTGCAGATATCAAAAGGGCCCACTTCTTCATGCTGTATCCTGAGCAGCACTTCTGTGTTTTGTTCGCCTGTTTCACGGATCAGAACGACGAAACAACCCGTAAGTATTTATGTATATAAGCATTGCTTTTTCAAGTTACTCTATTGTGTCACGAGGCGCTTGCAATGGGGAAAAATATTTATATTTTGAATTTTCTGGCTACAGCCTATCTAGTCCTGTTTACTCTGAATGACTTTTATTCAAATCGTTAATCGTAAGAAATAGACTAAATCTTACTGTACAAAAACGTAGACCTTGCTAAAACGCACAATTTATGTACAAATAAGGTGCACCATTTCGCAGATAGTCCTCGTTATTTGTATCAGTTTTGGAAAACAAAACTTTCGTCAAGTGGAACATCGTTCTTTGTTTTTTTATATGTTAGCCGTGCAAAGAGAAAGGAATTTCAAAGCTTTAAAAGATTTGACTATCGCACAAAGCCTGCTGCATTCCAATATCCCCCTTGTACCTACAAGGAAATAAGCAATAAAATTATGTTTGCAAATGTTTATATGAACTAACACGAAGCAGATATAGGAACAAGAGTGGAGAAAGTCATGTGAGTGTATGGAAATGTCTGGCTAACCTTTGTTTGTCTCCTACCCTACAGAAGCGGCGTTTATCAGCACTAAAGACGACCCGTATAACCAGATAAGTGAGCGGCAGCTGAATATAGCGATGTCCATCTTGGAGCCCCTAGGAATGAGTGATGACTTACTTACACCACCCTATTTCAACTGCTACAACTTCAACCACAGTGAATAGTTCGTGGTGAACTCCTCAGTTCATCAACACAGCCTTTGTATACGGCAATTTCAACATAAATAAAGAGACTTCATAAATACCGCATTTGCATATCTTCTTCCTGCCCTGAATCCAAAAAAGGTATCTTTGTCTGTATGTGTGTACACCATAACTCAAAAACGAAGAAACAGTTAAAAACCAAAGTTGGTATTTAAGTTTAATATGCTTCAAGGATATGGCACGAAGATTTTGAGGAAAATTCCCCCACCCTAAACTACCCTTTACATGGGAAATTTTTAGAAAACTTTGATTTTCTCGAAAGTGGCTCTAACGATTTTGATTTATATGTTTGAGATATTTGTACGACAAATGAAATTTATATTTTGAATTTTCTGACTATAGTTCATGTAATCGTATTTACTCTGGACGACTTTTGCATAATTGGTAAACCGTAAGAGATAGACCAAATCTTATTGTACAAAAGTGTAGTTTTGGTAAAATACACAATTTATGTCCAAATCTCTGATTTTAAGGGTCACTATTCCATTTTTCTCTTCCCCAAATCGTTTTGAATGATCCTTATAGTATCAATGATCCTTGGTGGTTAAGATTAGCCCATATCTTTTGTTTTTCCTTACCCTGTACGCTGGTTATTGCCTTCCAATCTTTCCCTTTCAAACCACATTAGTCCCGAACCAACTTTCTCTGGGATAGGGTAGTTTGAGTTTTATATGTCCATGTTTCTTTCCCCTTAATTCTCGCTTGCAATTACGTTCATTATTTGATATTCTCTTCTTCTATGATATTCTTACCCATACTTCAGTACCCTTTCTACCAACTTACTTTAGTTTGTCAATCGTATAGCAGTTACATCATTATCATCATCGTCATCAATAACTTTTGAGGATTAGGTCTTTTGTTCTGTTCCGCTTCAGATTAGAAATTATTTTCTCCAAGATCTCTTGGTGTGTAGTTGTAGAGCCCTTGGGGGTAATATGTCCAGTTATTTTTATAGGTGCTGTTATGTAGTTCTTGTCCTATTTCTTCATTTCTTTTACGATCATACAAAGTATAACCTGCTGAAGGTGTTAATAATTTCATTTTAGCGGCTTCTATTCGTCTAAATTGGTTTGTGGTTAAAACCCACATTTCTCAACCATAAAGTAAAGTTGGGATTATCGTCACCATGTAAAATTTCAAAATAGTTTCTGGTGTGACTTTGTAGATTGTGGAACTTGGCTAGTTTGACCCCTGTGTCGCTCAGAATGAAGCAACAGAGAGTTTAGGCCAGATAGCTAAAAGAACTTACGTTTTCCATAATATTGGTGTTAATGGAGATTTCAGATCTAAGATGGTTATTTGTTGAAATTTCTAGATCGTACACGTTTGCTATCAGTGATAATTTTATTTATGCGTTGTCCTGTCCCTTTGACTATAGCCTTGACCTACCGCACGGCCGCTGTATCCCTTACTTCTGCCCACTACAGGCGTCCGTTGATGGAGACTCGTACGTGGTCAGCGCCCCGAGTCTTCATAACTGGAGTTGGTCACACAGAGGAACTGGGATGGGTGATCAGCCCGAAGTGAGGAAGTGATGGTGAAATGTGACGATGGAGCAATTGGTGGAATGATGGTGCTGGAAACCGGAGAACCCGGCGAAAACCGCACATGCGGATGTCTATGATCGAACCCGTGTCACTTTGATTGAGAGTGAAGCGATCTAACCGCTCGACCACAGTAGTGGACAAAATTCAACTTTGTAAAATTTTCGAGCACCAAAATGGGTTCTCCTTATGTATTTGAAGCTGCTGAACGCGAATCTGGCATTGGTTTTTTCACAGCACTCACAGTTTTGTGTAAATGGTACTAGTCACTACTTCTATTCGGCTTTTGTGATACTTAATCACATGATTTCATCTGTCAATGCTAATGTATCAACATAAGAACCATGAAATATGTTTTCATACATATCTAAATTATTTTTCGACATCTTACAACCGAGATTACGGCAAGACTGTAAAAGTTCGTTGAGTAACACATCACTATTATCTGCTCTCTTCTTTCCAAACAAATCAGAACACAATTTTTGAAAGAATTCCAGCAGTCCAATTGAAGAGGATTCAAAGCTTGGTCCATTTCGACAACGAAAGATCTCCTAAGTCTAAAATGTCTTTCAATTTCATTGATGGAACGCTTGCTATGTTCTTGCAAGCAGGTTTCATTTGTACACGGGCTGGCCAAATTCTTCTGTTGTAGTGACTCTTCCGGTAACGGCTATCCCATTCACAAAGAAAACAGCAATGCCTTGTATGTAGAGCCAGATTGTAATCCTGTAAGTCATGCTCTTGTGAAGGAGTGCCGCTTTGACGCCAGTTTTGGAGCCATCTACGAGAAATCTCCATTCCACTGGTAAATGTTTCATTCCCATAACATCAAGTATACCATTAACGTCATGCAGTAATACAGTGAGTGCCCCATGACAAAGAACGGTATGAAGGCAGCAAGACAAAACCTGCCATCTTTGGCTAGCACAACCAGCAGTTCAGCTTGTGCCTTAGAAGGATTCAGGTAGCTAACAAAGTCATTCAAATCATTTTGTGTCAGGAAATGTGGCATAATTCCTTTGTAATGAAATCAGAGCTTGCATTCTCCGTGTGTGTACCAGCTTCAACTTGGGCTTCATCTCTGAATGACCATGAGTCTGGAGAAACTGTGCTCGGTTTTCGGTCCAGATCATCTAACTACGGTTTCTTCATATCTCGTCTTCATGACTAAATAGTGTACTACCCACAAATGTAGCAAACCTTTACTGTGTGATTCTTAAAAAAATCTACCGAATTACTTTTTACACACATTTTCTATCTCTCTTAGACAGCTCAGGAGAATACTTCTACTTTCTTTACTACCTAAAGTAAGTATGCCACCTAAAAATTCGATGTCGACATACCACCGGAAATACATGTTTTGAGGTCCCCTGAAACGAAAAAATTACAAAAAGGTCCGTGTGTATGTGTGTGTGCCCACGGGCGTAGCGAAGGGGTGGCAAAGGAGACCGGGAACCCCCTTGCAAATTAACGCATATACTGTGCGGTCAATTACTATTGTTTTAATTTTGATGTAAATAACACTTTTTATTTAGCACAAATTAATATCGCTATCCGCAACAAATACTTTAACTCTTATCTTTTATAGTCTTTGGGCAGCACAACAATAGATTAATATGGTTTGATTGCGGCCATCCCCCGAAAAAAAGTCTTCCGACGCCCGTGTGTGTGACTATATGTGAATGCATAACCCAAAAACGAAAAATCGCTTAAAAACAAAAGTTGGTATTAAAGTTAAATATCTCTGAAGAATGCAACACGAAATCTCATCAGATTTTTCCAATAGTACAAAATAAGAAAACTTGACCTGGCCGAGTAAGCGTTTTCGCTGTGAAAGTACAGGAGAACTGAACAAAGGTCAGACTTGTGTAGTGAAACACCTTACAATAAATAGGAATAAATTATATAAGATAGAAATGTTAGAGTAAATAGGAACAACTGTATGAAGAAATTTAATATAATAATTGTAGAAATTGATGTGTTGCACTCACATGGCTTTCTCTACTCTTGTACTAACCAGTCTTACAAACCCTTATTCCTATATCTTCGTGTTAGTTATAATAAACATTTGCAGAAATTAATTGCTTATTTCCTTGTAGGTACAAGGGGAATAAGAGAATACAGTAGGCTTTGTGCGATAGTCAAATGTTTTACAGGTTTAAGATCCCGTTCTCTTTGCACACTTAACCTATAAAAAATGAACAACGATGTTGCATTTGAGGAAAGTTTTTTTCCGAAACTGAGACGAATAACAGGGAATAACTCCGAAATGATTCACTCTACAAAAAATGTATTTTGACATAAATAGTGAATTTTAGCAAGATCTACATTTTCTAGATAGTAAAATTTGGTCTATCTCTTATGGCTTACCAGTTACGCAAAATTCATCCAGAGTAAACAGGACTACATGGGCTACAGCCACAAAATTCAAGATATACATTTTAATCCTTAGAGACAATTTAAAGAAAATAAAACTGTTCCAAAAATGTTCCATGTAAACGGTAGTTTAGGATGTAGCAATTTTCTTCAAAATCTTCGTGTCGCATCTTTTAAATGCATTAACCTTAAATACCAACTTTGGTTTATAAGCGACTGTTCGTTTTCGAGTTATGCTGTCCACAGTCTGACAAACACACACACTCGGACCTTTTTCTAAGAATGCTTTCCTTGGATTCAGGGGGCCTCAAAACATATTTCCGGTGAGATCTCGACATGAATGTTTGGGTGGAATTCAATAGCTCCACTTCGTAGTAGAGAAAGTAAAAATTAGGAAGTGCTATTATTATCAGCTTGTCAAAAAGCTTTATTGGATAGATTGTGTAATTTTCATTACGTTATATAAGAGAGCGGAGTTCTGATTTTTAAATGAACACGATACTGGACATGGCACACGTACCACGGTCCTGGGAGTGTTTACACGCACAGTAACTGTGTTTGGCGTAGAATCCCTCTGATGCGATCCTGTTCACACTCGTCGCGGACAACACAACCATTATGCAATATACGCAAGCAAGTTGAGACTACAAAACCAAACAGAACAACACATTAACAGCCATAACAGTTTTGAGCTTATGCGTGTTTTTATCAGCAGGTTGTTGAATTAACCTAACATTTTGCTAATGACCAAAACATCCTGCTCCATTTGTTTGCCACCCTCAGCTATAAAAGACTAGACAGACGTTTCAGTGCGAAGTCACGGCTAAATACTGAGAAAGTCTTCGTTACCTTCAACTTACAAACTAAAATGAATCATCACTTAACACAGGTACGTCATTGAGATAATAGTATACTTACAACAAGAATATAATGGCAGCAACTGAGGTGCGAGTATGTATTATGAAAGAAGCTTAGTGAGTTAGTTATAATAGGACCCCGAACTTTAGGTGAAAACGTATTTTATTCATGATATATACAAAATAAATCTTCACTAACCTCAAAACCTTGTTAAAATATGCAGAAGACATACTTTTACAGGTTCGCCAACATAAACTAAGTGACCAGCATAAAAGGTTGAATTATTCCTGTTTGAGCCGGATTGAAACTCGCAAGTGGGAATATACTCAATACGTATTGTATTCACCATGAAATTCACCATGGCGTCTGTGACTTAATCAATTCTCGAGCGGAGAATTATATTTACATGGACTATGTCATGAACAACATGAATTTAATACTATATCCGACAAGAAAATGTTAAACTATATAAAAATATTCTAAAATACATTCGTTTGGATTAGGGCAGCTCAGTACTGGCAACTGAGGAAAACGAAACCCAAGAATTACTATGTTTATCTTCTCTTGTTATAACAGAAGACCAGCTGATAATCTCAAATAAATCTCACTTTATTTTCAACATTTCTATTAAAAAGATAATTATTAAAAGAGCAATTGTTAAAAACGCAGTTGTTAAATTGAAATGGAACACTATTTTGACTGCAGTTGGCAACACTATCTAAACAAAAGAATGATCAGTGGATAATAAAATTTTTATATGAAAATTTTACACGTCTATGCATGGAATACTAATTACACTTATAAGAATAGGATCAAGGTATTTGAAAATTCAAGCCAACAGCAAATAATATCTCGGCAATGGTAAATGCCACCGAAATTATACCCTGCGTAAATTGTGAGCTTTCCCGATATGCATACGCCATTTAATAAATAATTAGTGTCAACATTTAAATTACTTATCCTTGTATTGCATGCAGTATTTTGCTGTATACACCAATTTTCTAATTTCTAAACCGTTTAGGTATCCCTGTCAAAACACCTTAAAGGAGGTAATTCGAACAAAAATGATTGTTAAAGACCAGATGAAATGGACTGTCCATGCATTCAAAGCAGAACATCTCTGCAAGTGTAATCAAATGGACGGGGTGGGCCCACGTAAAATGATCAGTGAGATGTTACGCGCGGATGTTTACGGGGTTACATTACAATACAGTCGTGTGGATTTTGATTTTTGAAAGAAAAAAAGAAATAACAATACTGAAATGAATTGATACATTTATGATATAAATAGCGACCAATAGATTTATTTCATTGTTAAATGTGCGAAACAATAACTGTCCTTACATCATTTCAAAATTAAAACATTTAGTAAAATTGAGAAATCACCGTAAGTTTATTTGGAAGTATTAATCATAGTTCGATATCATCGATATGTCGAGTTTATCCAATTCATAATTTTATGCATTAACTCTCTTTTGTGTTTACAGATAGCCGTGTTGTTGATGACGTATGTGGCCATCTACGGTGCATCATCAGTAACACAGTGTTCACCTAGCAACATTACACCTGCTAATGTTTCGCAAGAGGTAAGCCCCATTCTTATTTCCACAATCGATAATATTGTAACATTACGGCAAAATGCGAAGTCCCGTTACTTTCCTATCACTTTGTGGCCTGCAAAGTTTACTACAAATGCACAATTCCCTTCTCGTTCCTAACCCAAGTTATAGTATTCTCTGCTATTACAATTCAGAATTGTTCTGATAATATTTCTCAATCTTTCAATGTCTTTCTCCACTTTCACTGTCTGTTATGTTGTTACTATTACAAAACAATCATTCGACGACACTTTAAAGGCTGGCCGACTCACTCTTGCAACTAAAAACTAACTTCTTAAGCTTGCTTGTTATAAGTGGAACCGTTGTCATTTATTTAAACTGTCAAGTAAAGTCACATTTTGGTTATTAATGTATGCGAGTTGCTCTTACCCCTATTTCCTATGCCCTGCTGTTGATGACTACTTCACCACCCTAAACCCATGGTCGTCACATATTGGTGGAGGCGTCATGTTTTACGTGCACAGTTGTAGATTATTCACATATGACTATATAACTTCTAACAAGTCTTGAAATGAGAAATTCGCTTCCCAGATGCCCACAATTCTTCCCTGTTTCACCTCCGTTATACTTGTATACATCGCATCAGCCGTTAAGGAACACAGGCCGAATTTTATAAGCAAAGATATTTGTTGAAAAATGGTAGATATAATATGAGTAAATAAAGAAATTACTGTACAAAAACTCAAAGCTCCAGCTCAAACAATTTCTCAGCTAATACAATGAAATGTTTTATCAGCGAAAAAGAAAAATACTTTTTTAAAAACTACTTTTCGGATTCGCATTTTTCAGATGAGCATGATAGTGAAATTGTCTAATAGTCGAGTAAAGTAAAATTAAATACGAGTGTTTTTTTAAGCCTTGTTAGCCTTGTTTGTATTACCCTTGTACCTACAAGAAAATAACAAGATAATCTGTACAAATGTTTACCTCGACTAGTACAAAGAATATATAGGGTTTGTAAGAATGGTTAGTACAAGAGTAGAGAATGTCATGTGAGCGGAGCATTCTTTGTGTATTTGCAGTATCTGATTGGTACGTGGAGAGCGGCGTACTGCCGGGAATCTCAGTTTTGTTCACCGCACATCAACTGCAACGAATATCACTATAATGTAACTGATGACGGGAATACCATGGTCTACATTCTTGGCTACAATGAGCCGTAAGTATTATCATCAAATTTACATTTATTTAGTCTATTTTCTTTTCCCTTTTTAACCACTTGAGTATTATACGTACATAGTTGAAGCGCTAGCAAAAATTCGATACTGGAATTTCACGTTCAGATGTTTTGAATTCACTTAAATCCAAAAACTAAAAAAGGATGTGACTGCAATACAGATTTTTTCTCCTGATCCATGCCTTAGAGAATAATATTGCAGTAGAACTATTTGTTATATTTATCATGTATCCAGCATGTTGTATTTTTGTGTTTCCTGTTTTACAATTATCATATGCTCGACAGTGGAGTCCTCGGTATCGAAATAGCCAACCGTAGGGATTCAATTTACAGCATCAGATAAAACTTAGTGACTCGATACTTGTATCCCAAGAAGAGAATTTGTTACGTAGATAAACTAACAAGGATTTTCTTACTCTTTTCACAGCTCACAGAAAACGAACGAACTTCAAGGAAAACTTGAATTCACTAATCGTCCAGGCACATTCATAGTCGAGAACTTGGGTGGTAAGTAAATTCCATTAATTCAGAAAAGCACAGAATTTATAGTAATACCTGATTTTCGGTTTTGCTTATAGAGTTCTTAATATATGTAATAAAAATAGCAATACAACATTTAAGAGGACACAGACACTTTATGTAGAAGAGCGAGTAGAGAAAGAAATACGATTCTGTTTCATAAAAGAAAGATGAGTAGAGAAAACCGTGCGAATATATTAGTAACATTTCTATATCAATCATATAGAAAATAGCTGAACTGTTCGTAGAAGAAGGAGTAGGGAAAGACATGTGAATGTGTTTCGTAAAAGAAGTGAAATTGTGTGATTGTAATACGTTACATTTCTATTTCAAGCATATAGAAAATTAGAAGAATTGTTAGTAGGGAGCACAGAAACGTGTGTGATTGTGTCAGTAAAAGAGGAGAGAGCACAGAAAACTGTGTGAATGTAATTTTTACATTTCTCTTCCAAATATATAGAAAATGTCTGAATTGTTAATAGAAGAGGGAGTAGAGAAAGAAACGTGAGGAGGCAAAAGCTTGTGAATGTAATACGTTACACTTCTATTTCAAGCATATAAATATTTGGAAGAATTGTTTGTAGAAGCAGTAGAAATAGACATGTGATTTTATTACGTACAAGAAACTGAGAAGAGAAAACCGTGTAAATGTAATACGTTGCATTTGTATTTCAAATATATGAAACATTGTATGTATCTTTAGTAGAAGAGGGAGTAGAGAAAGTCATGTGAATGTAATACGTTGTATAGTAAAATATCACAAAAACGTTCTGTATGAATTGCATGTGCCAATTTTCATGGTGATCGATCAACAGGTGTTGGTGTTTATTGTAAACACTTCTTATGTTGCAGATGTCAAAACAGTTGAGGTCATCGTCCTGCATGCCGAGAAGCACTTCGGTGTTTTTTATGGCTGTTTTGAGGACAACCACGGTACAATAATTGGTAAGTATATTAGCAGCATTTTTGAAATTACAAGCTGCAGTCCTAAAAACAGGCTTAATCAATAGGGGAAGTATTGTATTCCACCCAAAAATTTGATGTGGAGATTTCACCGGAAATATATGTTTTGAGACCCCCTGAATCCAAAAAAAGCATTTTAGAAAAAGGTCCGTGTGTGTGTCTGTGGACATCATAACTCAAGAACGAAAATTCAGTTAAAAACCAAATTTGGTATTTAAGTTTAATGTCTTTCAAGGATGCAACACAAAGATTTTGAGGCAAATAGCCCCTTCCTAAACTACCCTTTACATGGAAAATTTTCATTTTCTTGAAAATGGCTCTAACGATTTTGATTAAAACGTCATATGTTTGAGATATTTTTATGATAAATAAAATGTATATCTTGAATTTTCTGTCTGGACGACTTTTGCATAACTGGTAAACCGTAAGAGATAGACCAAATCATACTATACAAAAATGTAGATCTTGCTAAAATACACAATTTATGTCCAAATAAATTTTCTTGTAGAGTGAACCATTTCGGAGATATTCCTTGTTATGTGTGAGAGTTTGGGAAAACTTTAAACTTTCCATAAGTTTTTATTTACCTGGAATCTTGTGGAAAGCTCTTGTTAATCTTCTAATAAATTTGTTTTTTACAGAAGTGGGCTTTGTCGGCACTAAGAATGACCCTGAAAACCAGCTGAGTGAAAATGATGTGGCTACAGCCAAGTCGATCATCAAGTCGATCAACATGGATTGGGACAGCATGATCACACCACCTTACAACAACTGCAACAATGTTAACTAAACACACAACTTTGTAATGGGATATTGAGAAAATCATAATTATATAAACCACTGAAGGGTACACGGGACAAAGGGGAAAATCACCACAGAACAATCAAAGAAAGGAGAATGTCACCACAGACCAATCAACGAAAGGGGAATATGACCACAGACCAATCAGCAAAAGGGGAATATGACCACAGACCAATCAGCGAAAGGCGAATATCACCACAGACCAATCAGCGAAAGGGGAATATCACCACAGACCAATCAGCGAAAGGCGAATATCACCACAGACCAATCAGCGAAAGGCGAATATCACCACAGACCAATCAGCGAAAGGGGAATATCACCACAGACCAATCAGCGAAAGGGAAATATGACCACAGACCAATCAGCGAAAGGGGAATATGACCACAGACCAATCAGCGAAAGGCGAATATCACCACAGACCAATCAGCGAAAGGGGAATATCACCGCAGACCAATCAAAGAACGTGGAATGTCACTACAGACCAATGAATGAAAGCGGTATCTTACCGCAGAACCATTAAATAAAGGGGAATATCTCCACTTTGCAGACATCATGCCAAACGTCTAGATTTTGCGAAAATAGTGTTTCCAATTTGTGGGCAATCGTACTTAGTGTGATAGAAACATGGTACTAATTAATTAGAAGTTTGCGGCCGAAAAGCCAGAAGACTATGCGGGTCATTTTAAGGGTGCCAAAAATAAGTCATTCCCTCTGCACGTAACCCAAGTTGATCAACCAGTGGATCAAGTTTCTGGCTATCTTGTAAAAGGCCTATAAGCGAACTTGTCATCCATGATTCATGGTATACAAGTTACAAAGGCCTCTTGTAAATGCTCCAGTACCAACCATACACTTCCCAGAAACACCAGACACTGAGTTTGTCCTTCGAGAGACAGTTTATGAACAATAAGAGCAAGAATTACTGCACATAAAGTTTCTCTATATTCCCAAACACGCTGGGAACATTGAGGGTTGAAATTTATAATTTATATTTCAGGTTGACATTTAATCTCTGAAGCATATTTTACTGATCTGCAAGTCCTTGTGTCATTGTTTGGACCAGAGGAAAGATCCTTCATTGATACACTTCCTCACTATTAATTGAGAGCTATAATGTATTTACTTCATTTTCCCTCTTATCAATTATAAAAATTAATTCTGCATTTTCATTATTATCTATGTACAACAGAATACATTTGCCTGACCTTATATAATATAATAATTTATGTACATACATTATTACACACAATATTAAAGCTTGAAACTTGCAAATTGAATTATCTCAGTTTGTTGAAAATATGACATTCCCTGTGTACCCTTCATATGTTAAATAATTATTTAAATATGTGTTGCAGTTAATCTGTGTTGAATTTAATGTATGTTTATGTATTTAGCTATTTCTCGGGAACAATATTATAAATCCAAAAAGAATATCAAAGATAGATGTAAAGCGGATGCTGTTGGGCGATCTTCCTGACTTGTCTATAAATTCTAAAATGCATGGCAATGTTTACAACCTACTAGATGACCCAGTGAAATTCCTATCACCTGAAGTTAACTTTATTCTAACCTTTCATAAGTGACTATGATGCCTAATCAACCTTGCAACACCTAGACACATCGTTGTTTGGTTATTAAATGAAACTCGCAGCGCATTTCACCGACTTTGACGCCGTTAGCTCGTCCTCTCCTTGGCATTGTAATGAACACTGTAAATGACACGGAATTGTTTTCACAATTTGTGGAGCTTACCTTAAGTTAGAGAATACAACGTCATACCGGCAAGTTGCCACAGTAACTCAGTGGTTAGAACAGCTGCGCGTGGAGCGGATGGTCTGTGGTTCAAATCCCAGCTGCGGCACTGAATTTTTAGTTTCTCTACTGCGTATGGCAAAGTAGAGGAAGTATTGTACGATCCGCCTGAGAATTATATGCCCAGATTTCAGCGGAAATATATGTTCTGAGACCTCTGAATCCAAAAATAGCATTTTTAGAAAAAGGCCCCTGTGGTGTGTGTGCGTGCGCGCGCGCGCGCGTGTGTGTCTGTGTCAGTCTGTGTCTGTGGACACCATAACTCAAATACGAAAAGTCGGTTAAAAATCAAAGTTGATATTTAAGGTCAATAGCTTTAAAGGATGTGACAAGATTTTGAAGAAAGCTCCACCACCCTAAGCAATCCTTTACTTGGAAAATATTTCGAAAATGACTATTAAGATTTTGAGTAAAATGCCGTATGTATATTTTTACGACCAATAAAATGTAAGTATATCTTGAATTTTCTGGCTATAGGCTATGTAGTCCTATGTACTCTGAACGACTTTTGCATAACTGGTAAATCGTAAGAGAAAGACTAACTCTTACTATACAGAAAATGTACATCTTGCCAAAATACACGATTTATGTCTCAATAAATTTTAATCGTGCAAAGAAAACGGAATTTGAAAGCTAAGATTTGACTATCGCTCAAAATTTACTGTATTCTCATATTCCCCTTGTACCTATAAGAGAATAAGCAATAAGATAATTTGTACAAATGCTTATCTCAACTAACATGAAGAAGATATATGAATAAGAGTTTGTAAGAATGGTTAGTGCAAGAGTAGAGAAAGTCATGTGAGTGCAACACATCACATTTTTTGACCATATTAGAACAGGGCATTTGTCAACAAGTTAAAATACTTATGTATACCTATGTATGCCATAATAGAACAGGGCATTTGTCAACAAGTTAAAATACTTATGTATATCTATGTATGTCCATATTAGAACAGGGCATTTGTCAACAAGTTAAAATACTTATGTATACCTATGTATGCCCATATTAGAACAGGGCATTTGTCAATAGGTTAAAATACTTATGTATACCTATGTATGCCATATTAGAACAGGGCATTTGTCAACAAGTTAAAATACTTATGTATACCTATGTATGTCCATATTAGAACAGGGCATTTGTCAATAAGTTAAAATACTTATGCATACCTATGTATGCCCATATTAGAACAGGGCATTTGTCAACAAGTTAAAATACTTATGTATACCTATGTATGCCATATTAGAACAGGGCATTTGTCAACAAGTTAAAATACTTATGTATATCTATGTATGCCATATTAGAACAGGGCATTTGTCAATAAGTTAAAATACTTATGTATATCTATGTATGCCATATTAGAACAGGGCATTTGTCAACAAGTTAAAATACTTATGCATACCTATGTATGCCCATATTAGAACAGGGCATTTGTCAATAAGTTAAAATACTTATGCATACCTATGTATGTCCATATTAGAACAGGGCATTTGTCAATAAGTTAAAATACTTATGCATACCTATGTATGTCCATATTAGAACAGGGCATTTGTCAATAAGTTAAAATACTTATGTATACCTATGTATGTCCATATTAGAACAGGGCATTTGTCAATAGGTTAAAATACTTATGCATACCTATGTATGTCCATATTAGAACAGGGCATTTGTCAATAGGTTAAAATACTTATGTATACCTATGTATGTCCATATTAGAACAGGGCATTTGTCAATAAGTTAAAATACTTATGCATACCTATGTATGCACATATTAGAACAGGGCATTTGTCAATAAGTTAAAATACTTATGCATACCTATGTATGTCCATATTAGAACAGGGCATTTGTCAATAAGTTAAAATACTTATGCATACCTATGTATGTCCATATTAGAACAGGGCATTTGTCAATAAGTTAAAATACTTATGTATATCTATGTATGCCATATTAGAACAGGGCATTTGTCAATAAGTTAAAATACTTATGTATACCTATGTATGTCCATATTAGAACAGGGCATTTGTCAACAAGTTAAAATACTTATGTATACCTATGTATGTCCATATTAGAACAGGGCATTTGTCAACAAGTTAAAATACTTATGCATACCTATGTATGTCCATATTAGAACAGGGCATTTGTCAATAAGTTAAAATACTTATGCATACCTATGTATGTCCATATTAGAACAGGGCATTTGTCAATAAGTTAAAATACTTATGTATATCTATGTATGCCATATTAGAACAGGGCATTTGTCAATAAGTTAAAATACTTATGTATACCTATGTATATCCATATTAGAACAGGGCATTTGTCAACAAGTTAAAATACTTATGTATACCTATGTATGCACATATTAGAACAGGGCATTTGTCAACAAGTTAAAATACTTATGCATACCTATGTATGTCCATATTAGAACAGGGCATTTGTCAATAAGTTAAAATACTTATGTATACCTATGTATGTCCATATTAGAACAGGGCATTTGTCAATAAGTTAAAATACTTATGCATACCTATGTATGCCATAATAGAACAGGGCATTTGTCAACAAGTTAAAATACTTATGCATACCTATGTATGTCCATATTAGAACAGGGCATTTGTCAATAAGTTAAAATACTTATGCATACCTATGTATGCCATATTAGAACAGGGCATTTGTCAATAAGTTAAAATACTTATGTATATCTATGTATGCCATATTAGAACAGGGCATTTGTCAATAAGTTAAAATACTTATGTATACCTATGTATGTCCATATTAGAACAGGGCATTTGTCAACAAGTTAAAATACTTATGTATACCTATGTATGTCCATATTAGAACAGGGCATTTGTCAACAAGTTAAAATACTTATGTATACCTATGTATGTCCATATTAGAACAGGGCATTTGTCAACAAGTTAAAATACTTATGTATATCTATGTATGTCCATATTAGAACAGGGCATTTGTCAACAAGTTAAAATACTTATGCATACCTATGTATGTCCATATTAGAACAGGGCATTTGTCAATAAGTTAAAATACTTATGCATACCTATGTATGCCATATTAGAACAGGGCATTTGTCAACAAGTTAAAATACTTATGCATACCTATGTATGTCCATATTAGAACAGGGCATTTGTCAATAAGTTAAAATACTTATGCATACCTATGTATGCCATATTAGAACAGGGCATTTGTCAATAAGTTAAAATACTTATGTATATCTATGTATGCCATATTAGAACAGGGCATTTGTCAATAAGTTAAAATACTTATGTATACCTATGTATGTCCATATTAGAACAGGGCATTTGTCAATAAGTTAAAATACTTATGTATACCTATGTATGTCCATATTAGAACAGGGCATTTGTCAATAGGTTAAAATACTTATGTATACCTATGTATGTCCATATTAGAACAGGGCATTTGTCAATAAGTTAAAATACTTATGCATACCTATGTATGCCATATTAGAACAGGGCATTTGTCAATAAGTTAAAATACTTATGTATATCTATGTATGCCATATTAGAACAGGGCATTTGTCAATAAGTTAAAATACTTATGTATACCTATGTATGTCCATATTAGAACAGGGCATTTGTCAATAAGTTAAAATACTTATGTATACCTATGTATGTCCATATTAGAACAGGGCATTTGTCAACAAGTTAAAATACTTATGTATACCTATGTATGTCCATATTAGAACAGGGCATTTGTCAACAAGTTAAAATACTTATGTATATCTATGTATGTCCATATTAGAACAGGGCATTTGTCAACAAGTTAAAATACTTATGTATATCTATGTATGCCATATTAGAACAGGGCATTTGTCAATAAGTTAAAATACTTATGTATACCTATGTATATCCATATTAGAACAGGGCATTTGTCAACAAGTTAAAATACTTATGTATACCTATGTATGCACATATTAGAACAGGGCATTTGTCAACAAGTTAAAATACTTATGCATACCTATGTATGTCCATATTAGAACAGGGCATTTGTCAATAAGTTAAAATACTTATGTATACCTATGTATGTCCATATTAGAACAGGGCATTTGTCAATAAGTTAAAATACTTATGCATACCTATGTATGCCATAATAGAACAGGGCATTTGTCAACAAGTTAAAATACTTATGCATACCTATGTATGTCCATATTAGAACAGGGCATTTGTCAATAAGTTAAAATACTTATGCATACCTATGTATGTCCATATTAGAACAGGGCATTTGTCAATAAGTTAAAATACTTATGCATACCTATGTATGCCATAATAGAACAGGGCATTTGTCAACAAGTTAAAATACTTATGTATACCTATGTATGTCCATATTAGAACAGGGCATTTGTCAATAAGTTAAAATACTTATGTATACCTATGTATGTCCATATTAGAACAGGGCATTTGTCAATAAGTTAAAATACTTATGCATACCTATGTATGCCATAATAGAACAGGGCATTTGTCAACAAGTTAAAATACTTATGCATACCTATGTATGTCCATATTAGAACAGGGCATTTGTCAATAAGTTAAAATACTTATGCATACCTATGTATGCCATAATAGAACAGGGCATTTGTCAATAAGTTAAAATACTTATGCATACCTATGTATGCCATAATAGAACAGGGCATTTGTCAACAAGTTAAAATACTTATGCATACCTATGTATGTCCATATTAGAACAGGGCATTTGTCAATAAGTTAAAATACTTATGCATACCTATGTATGCCATAATAGAACAGGGCATTTGTCAACAAGTTAAAATACTTATGTATACCTATGTATGTCCATATTAGAACAGGGCATTTGTCAACAAGTTAAAATACTTATGTATACCTATGTATGTCCATATTAGAACAGGGCATTTGTCAACAAGTTAAAATACTTATGTATACCTATGTATGTCCATATTAGAACAGGGCATTTGTCAATAAGTTAAAATACTTATGTATAACTATGTATGTCCATATTAGAACAGGGCATTTGTCAACAAGTTAAAATACTTATGTATACCTATGTATGTCCATATTAGAACAGGGCATTTGTCAATAAGTTAAAATACTTATGTATACCTATGTATGTCCATATTAGAACAGGGCATTTGTCAACAAGTTAAAATACTTATGTATACCTATGTATGTCCATATTAGAACAGGGCATTTGTCAACAAGTTAAAATACTTATGTATACCTATGTATGTCCATATTAGAACAGGGCATTTGTCAATAAGTTAAAATACTTATGTATAACTATGTATGTCCATATTAGAACAGGGCATTTGTCAATAAGTTAAAATACTTATGTATACCTATGTATGTCCATATTAGAACAGGGCATTTGTCAACAAGTTAAAATACTTATGTATACCTATGTATGTCCATATTAGAACAGGGCATTTGTCAAGAAGTTAAAATACTTATGTATAACTATGTATGTCCATATTAGAACAGGGCATTTGTCAACAAGTTAAAATACTTATGTATACCTATGTATGTCCATATTAGAACAGGGCATTTGTCAATAAGTTAAAATACTTATGTATACCTATGTATGTCCATATTAGAACAGGGCATTTGTCAACAAGTTAAAATACTTATGTATACCTATGTATGTCCATATTAGAACAGGGCATTTGTCAACAAGTTAAAATACTTATGTATACCTATGTATGTCCATATTAGAACAGGGCATTTGTCAATAAGTTAAAATACTTATGTATAACTATGTATGTCCATATTAGAACAGGGCATTTGTCAATAAGTTAAAATACTTATGTATAACTATGTATGTCCATATTAGAACAGGGCATTTGTCAATAAGTTAAAATACTTATGTATACCTATGTATGCCCATATTAGAACAGGGCATTTGTCAATAGGTTAAAATACTTATGTATACCTATGTATGTCCATATTAGAACAGGGCATTTGTCAATAGGTTAAAATACTTATGTATATCTATGTATGTCCATATTAGAACAGGGCATTTGTCAATAAGTTAAAATACTTATGTATACCTATGTATGTCCATATTAGAACAGGGCATTTGTCAATAGGTTAAAATACTTATGTATACCTATGTATGTCCATATTAGAACAGGGCATTTGTCAATAAGTTAAAATACTTATGTATACCTATGTATGTCCATATTAGAACAGGGCATTTGTCAACAAGTTAAAATACTTATGCATACCTATGTATGTCCATATTAGAACAGGGCATTTGTCAATAAGTTAAAATACTTATGTATACCTATGTATGTCCATATTAGAACAGGGCATTTGTCAATAAGTTAAAATACTTATGTATACCTATGTATGTCCATATTAGAACAGGGCATTTGTCAATAAGTTAAAATACTTATGTATATCTATGTATGTCCATATTAGAACAGGGCATTTGTCAATAAGTTAAAATACTTATGCATACCTATGTATGTCCATATTAGAACAGGGCATTTGTCAATAAGTTAAAATACTTATGTATATCTATGTATGCACATATTAGAACAGGGCATTTGTCAACAAGTTAAAATACTTATGTATATCTATGTATGCCATATTAGAACAGGGCATTTGTCAACAAGTTAAAATACTTATGTATATCTATGTATGTCATATTAGAACAGGGCATTTGTCAATAAGTTAAAATACTTATGTATATCTATGTATGCCCATATTAGAACAGGGCATTTGTCAATAAGTTAAAATACTTATGTATATCTATGTATGCCATATTAGAACAGGGCATTTGTCAATAAGTTAAAATACTTATGTATACCTATGTATGTCCATATTAGAACAGGGCATTTGTCAACAAGTTAAAATACTTATGTATACCTATGTATGCCATATTAGAACAGGGCATTTGTCAATAAGTTAAAATACTTATGTATACCTATGTATGTCCATATTAGAACAGGGCATTTGTCAACAAGTTAAAATACTTATGTATACCTATGTATGCCATATTAGAACAGGGCATTTGTCAATAAGTTAAAATACTTATGTATACCTATGTATGTCCATATTAGAACAGGGCATTTGTCAACAAGTTAAAATACTTATGTATATCTATGTATGCCATATTAGAACAGGGCATTTGTCAATAAGTTAAAATACTTATGTATACCTATGTATGTCCATATTAGAACAGGGCATTTGTCAATAAGTTAAAATACTTATGTATACCTATGTATGCACATATTAGAACAGGGCATTTGTCAACAAGTTAAAATACTTATGTATATCTATGTATGTCCATATTAGAACAGGGCATTTGTCAATAAGTTAAAATACTTATGCATACCTATGTATTCCTATATTAGAACAAGGCGTTTGGTAACTTCTTTGCGATTCAACTTTAATGGTCTACCAGATAATTGAGTAACAGCTTTACGCTATTGGAGATTACTTACCTATCTATAGTATGAGCAGTTTTGTGATTATAACTTACTTGACTACTGAATAAGATGTGAGTGGCAGCGTCATGTAAATAAATACGGGACTTCCAGTGCACCTCCACGATACTCCTGGCTGTTTCTGTTTCTGTGCGAAATGTATATCCATCTATAACAACCAAGCTTTCTCCTCTTTGACTTTTCGTATCTTGCAGAGAAACGCAGGAATCCATTACTCTATAGAAGCACACATAATGGGAACACTATTTTATGAGCAACATGTTAACGTATACACTCGGAACCTTCGACGGTCATAAGTGGTGTTACCAACCCTATAACCTATAGCCACAAATATTCTAGAAACAAATGACTAACACACTTCTGTTACTGAAGCCTTGCTTTCCTCTAATCTCAAAACTGAACGAACTGAACTACAAGTAAGACTGAAAAGTTAAGTTTTCGTTCAGTTAAGGTTTCAGTTATGCTATCGACGAAAACTGAACTGAAAGCTTAAAACTGAACTGAAAGCTTAAAACTGAACTGAAAGCTTAAAACTGAACTGAAAGCATCATACCATAACTAAAATAGCTGAAATGAGATTGGGAAAGCTGCATGACAGTGAAGAAAGTGAGTTGGAATTGGATACTTTGTTATTTACGTATTTTGGTAGATGAATTAACAGATAATACTGATAATGAGCAAGGTGTGGAAAATAATCTGAGATACATCTCATGTATGCTAATCGTAGTTCAGAAGGTGGCTATGAGATTTAGGTTATTAGACCCTAGTTCGTGGAACATTTCAGATGAACACTTAAGTTAAATCCAATCTTAATATTACTACGTCTAGATACAGATGAGGTCCAATCAATGCCAGAATTCACTCACGTAACCTAGTGTTTTTATATTACAACAAATGAGTATATTTGCATTAGTATAGTATCGTTTATTGCGCACATGTAGCAGTATATTGTATTCGTTTATTGCACAACTTACAGTAATACACATAAATGACAATAATTCACACTCAGGATCTTCACACCTCCCAGGTAAAGTATTTTAGACGAATACGCAATCTTAACCGAACGTTAAAGTGAGTCTGTTTTTCTCCACAGTTCGCACGCTGCAGGTTGTAGGTATGTAAATTCGTTCTGACAATAAAATTAATAATTACTTTCTCTTCACTGTGCGAAAACTTGCCTTTTCCACTCAAGTCTAATTTGCAAAGTAAACAAACCAATATCGCAACTATAACCTCACTTCAGGTCGCCCAAGCTCAAGTGAACTGAACTGAAAAAAACGATTGTCACCGTAATTTTGGACAGTTAGATTTCTGGTGGAAAACTTAAAAACCTAGTGACAAAGGAATTAAGAAGAGATTCAGTCTTAAGTTCAGTTCTCGGCCGGAGGAAAGCACTTCCCTAATATACATGGTGCCCATTCATGGTCACGTGACTATCAACTGAAAAAAAGTTTAATTCTAGTTCAGTTTTCAGACCGGGGGAAAGCATGGGTTTACACGGGAAAGACTCGCAAGCGTTTGACGTATTTGTGGCATACCCGCTCGCGCGCTGTTGATGTGTTTACCCTTGACAAGCTCGCGCATAGTAGGCCTGTTTGCAATTCGGTACCTCACGCGCAGTTAGAGAAAATTTGACTCTTTTGCGCGCAGTCGTTACCCAACCTTTAAACTGGAGTTAAAAATCGTATCAAAGTAGCTTTAACATGTTTGTCTATAAGACAGTTTATGCTTTCGAATGAAAGGTTTTCTTCTGCGTGTAGGTTCTGATATGTACGGTATGCTGTGAATCAAACAACAGTTGAGCTTAATGAGTAACGATTTACTGAAAGACTTACTTTCTTTTCAGGCCAACGTGTCATTGGTATAACTAGCATGTAGCATGAAGAATGCTACAGAGAGGCAATAATGCGAAAAATAAAAAATAAAAATAAAAAAAAAAAACCTAAAACGCTATCGTAACCTAAACCATCGAAAGATCAACTACACATAAACAATTTAATTAAACATTTTCTGTCGGATCAAATTGTGAATATAAACCATTCTCGCATCAACTTAATGACACGCACAACGTTTCATAGAAATCAGTCCAGCCGTTTAGGAGGAGTTCAGTCACATACACACGGACTATATATAAAGCATAGCGAACCCAAAAGACGTTGTTCTGTCGTAAACGTCATAAATCAAAAAATTATAAAATGTTGTAAATAAACTATACATTATTTTGACTGTTGTGATGATAAATATATAAAAAATTCTGATGTAGCTGCACTCACATGACTTTCTCTAATCTTGTACTAACCATTCTTATAAACTCTTATTCCTATATCTTCTTCGTGTTAGTTGAGAGAAACATTTGCAGAAATTATCTTATTGCTTATTTCCTTATAGGTACAAGGGGAATATTAGAATACAGTAGACTTTGTGCGATAGTCAAATCTTTTAAAGCTTTGAAATTCCATTCTCTTTGCATAATTAACATTATAAAATGAACAGCGATGTTCCATTTGACAGAAGTATAAGTTCTCCAAAAGTGAACACATAGCAAGGAATATCTCCGAAACGGTTCACTCTACACAAAAAGTTCTTTGGACATAAATTGCGTGTTTTAGCAAGATCTACGTTTTTTTGTATAGTAAGATTTGGTCTATCTCTTACTGTTTACCGGTTATGCAGAGTAAACAAGACTTCATGGGCCACAGTCAGAAAATTCAAAATATACATTTCATTTGTCATAATGACACACAATAACCTGTGTAAGGTTCGGTGTGGAATCCGCTCCACTTCTAATACAATGCCGTGCAGTTACTCGCCGCCGACAACGCAAGGTTTATGCAACATACATACACAAGAAAGTTATTTGCTGAGGTTGGTACTTTACTTTAGACTACACATACACATGTATGCGTGTTTTGTCAACAGCTGGAATTAATGACAAAAACAGTCTGAACCACTTGTTTGCTATCCTCAGCTATAAAAGACTGCGGTAAGACATTTTAATGGGAAGTCAGGGCTAGAGGACTGTGAAAAAATCTCTGTTACCTTCAATTTGCAAGTCGAAATGAATCATCACTTAACACAGGTAGGTCACAGAGATAAACTTTCACAAGTAATAAGACATCTGACACCTAACCAATAAATCCTCCAACGGAGCGAGTGTCGGACCATCGAATAATAGTTCTATGATCTATATTATAAATAAAATGAACTTAAAAATTAAATCTGACCAGAAGATGCTAAATTATATAGAGAATCTGTGTTACACTCACATGACTTTCTCTACTCTTGTGCTAACCATTCTTACAAACTCTTATTCCTATATCTTCTTCGTGTTAGTTGAGATAAACATTTGTACAAATTATCTTATTGCTTATTTCCTTGTAGGTACAAGGGGAATATGAGAGTACATTAGACTTTGTGCGATAGTCAAATGTTTTAAAGCTTTGAGATCCCACTCTCTTTGCATGCTTAAGATATAAAAAACTAAACAACGATGTTCCATTTCACGAAAGTTTTAAGTTTTCTGAAACTGACACAAATAACAAGGAATATCTTTCAATAATATAAAATTTAAATAAGAAAAGTATCGAAGGTTTATCTGAAAGTTTATCTGATCCAGAGCATCGAGATATCGATGTGCTATGCCTAATTTTATAACAACTTTACATGATCTTTGTTTTATGTTTACAGATAGCCGTGTTGTTGATGACGTATGTGGCCATCAACGATGGAACACCACTAATACAATGTCCGCCTAACACCATTAGACCTGTTAATGTTCCGCAAGAGGTAAGTAAACGTCTTTATTATACATTTGCATAATATCTATTGCTCCAGAAATAAGAAGCACACTTGAGGTAAACAAAGAGTAGAAAATACATCCTATATTTTCTTTGTGGTGTCGCTTTTAAAATACGCTAATGAATAGGTTTAATGATTACATTGTAATGCACTGCATTTTTTCATTTTATTTGGAAATAGAAAATAATAAAATGATCAGTTTACAGAAACTGAGCAGTTATCGCAAAGCAAGTGCTTATGTTATACACGTATAGCGCGGAGTTATACCAAAGTGTGCTTCTTACAGCGGATCTAATTACAATAACATTCGTACATTTTAGTTATTTATTTTCACAGTTGACACTATAAGTAACGCAGTAGGCTGTGAAAATAATAAAAAGTTTAGCGTTTAATCCTGGCAAAGGAGGAATTACACATATAATGGATATAAATGAACTTTAGAAGGCTATTGTTTACTTTTTTTTTAAATTCTGTTTTTCTCGAAGAAGATGATTACTTAGACAAATGCTGGAAAATTTCTAGGAGTATAGCACAAAATTTAATGCACATGGAGCAGATAGCGATATGTTGCACTCACACGACTTTCTCTACTCTTGTACTAACCATTCTTACAAACTCTTATTCCTATATCTTCTTCGTGTTAGTTAAGATAAACATTTGTACAAATTATCTTATTGCTTATTTCCTTGTAGGTACAGTAGGCTTTGTGCGATAGTCAAATCTTTTAAAGCTTTGACATTCGGTTCCCTTTGTACACTTAATATATAAACAAATGAACAACGATGTTCCATTTCACTAAAGCTTTCCGAAACTGACACACATAGCAAGGAATATCTCCGAAATCCTTCACCCTAAAAAAAATTTATTCAGACATAAATTGTGTATTTTTGCAAGATCTACATTTTTTGTTTAGTATGATTTGGTCTATCTCTAACGGTTTACCAGTTATGCAAAACTCGTCCAGAGTAAATACGACTACAGAGGCTATAGCTAGAAAATTCAAGATATACATTTCATTTGTCATAAAAATATCTCAAAGATATGACATCTTAATCAAAATCGTTAGAGCCATTTTCAAGAAAATCAAAATTTTCGAAAAAGTTTCCATGTAAAGGGTAGTTTAGCGTGGGGCTATTTTCTTCAAAATCGTGGTGTCGCATCCTTGATAGACATTAAACTTAAATACCAAATTTAGTTTTTAACCGACTTTTCGTTTCTGAGTTATGCTGTCTACAAACACACACACGGACTTTTTTTGTAAAAATGCTTTTTTTTTTTTTAATTCAGGGGGCCTCAAAACATATATTTCCGGTGAAATCTCGACGTAGAATTTTTGGGTGGAATGCAATACTTCCCCTACTTAGCAGTAGAGAAAGTAATAAAAATACTAACCCATTTTGTCAACTTTTGTAGTGCGTGCAACATTTTGAATATGCGATTCCTTCAGAAAAGAAATTAACGAAATAATTTATAGCTCCAAGATTATTCATTCTATTAAAATGAAATTTGGTAATTATACTAATTCGAAAGCAATACAGTCACAATATAATTTTCAGAAACATCCATAAAAAAACTATAGAAATTTGAAATTTCTTTCCCAGTGTAAGCTATAAAATGATCATCGATCTTTTGTCAGTTCAGGGATACCTTAAGAAACCTTTTGTGGATATGTCCGTGAACGCCTGGTCGGTCGCCGACATAATTATGTCAACACTACTGTTTGTGTATTTGCAGTACGTGATTGGTACATGGAGGGCGGCGTACTGCGGGGAATCCCAGTTATGTTCGCTGCATATCAACTGCAACCAATATCACTACAACACAACTGGTGCCGGGAATATCATGATGTATGTTCATGGCTACAATGAAATGTAAGTATTGCTAGGTATCATCAAATTTACATTTATATAAATCCATTTTCACGTCTCCTTATTCTTGTCTGTAATATTGCGTCCCTAGGACTGTATGTCTCCGCGAATTTGGAGGGTAAGCTGTATTGTATAGAAAAATACACAGGCATAGAAAGTGACAGGTACAAAGAAAGTACGGACAAATATGCTGCAATAACGTATGCTGTGGCATTTATGTCATTCCGAGATAAGGCTTAGCACTCGACTAAGCAATTAAATAAATTCAAAATGTAACAATAAATTTAATATCATTTATTTACTATTAAGTGTGTCTAAAAGTAGATTTTCAATATAGTTTTAATTTACACAGCATTAAATTTTTGAACATTTCTAAAATGCACATGAAAAAATGTTATATTTATCGTCATATTTTCTAATTTCTTGTTCAGTCATAAATGCCTGCATATTTCTAACATTTTTAGGTCATAAACACCCTTAGCCAACCACAGTGGACTCAATTTACCTGTATCCGAATGAAAAGTATTTGTTACATCTGATATACTAACAGGGTTTTATTGTTTTCACAGGACACAGAAAGTGGACGAATATGAAGGAAGAGTTCAATTCACTAATCGTACAGGCACATTCATAATCGAGAACTTGGGTGGTAAGTAAATTCCATTAAATTACGGAAGCACAGAGTTTACAGTAATACCTTATTTTCGTTTTTACTTATGGAGTACTTAATAAGGTACTTGATGCCAATTTGGCCAATGGAGCTAGTATGGCCAATTTGCTTCACTGCTGGTAACTGTGAAGTTTTCCCAAAGATGGCACCAGTATGTCAAATCACGAGGTATGTAGTCTCCTAAGCCAGCGCCACTTGCGGGATAATTTGAAACCCCCGGCGATGGAGCAAAGACATTTGAGTTTTGTCAATAGACCAAGGAGGAGTCATAATCCTGGTGTGTGTAAGTTTTTTAGTTATTTTTCTGCATGTAATTAGTGATTATTGTTCATGCTCCGCATATTATAATTTATTCTACGGTATTTCCTGACATACAATGCTTTTTTCAAATGCGTTCCAAGTAAGTGATAAATGGACTATTTTTGGAGATTTGCTGCAGTCAGACAATATGGCCAATTGACTGTAAAAGAGAACATGGAGATGTCTGAACCTGCAACATAAAAAGCATCACGTGACATGAAAAAGGGCAGAGTAAAGAAAATCCTTCAACACAAAAATTTCGTTCTCAAGAGAACCAGAACAGTTGGTTATGTCTGATTCACAAGGTGTTGGGTATGCGCATGCGTACAGTTTGTCACGTTTACATTCATAAGCAATGTGTTGGTCTTACTAAAGACGTCCTACATGTGACCAAAAGTAATCTTTTTCTATTTGTTTTCATGCTGCAACTTTGATCTATTTGTAACTCATGTCACAATAATTTTTAAGTATTAATCCAATAATTATATTAAGATAATGCTACTAGACTTAATTTCAGATCAGAATAAAATAAATATGTATGTTTCCTACAATAATATATTTTTCTACACATTAGTTATATTACTTTCACGTGGGCATATTACTTCCAGGATGGGACGTTCTTAAAACAAACTGAAATTAAAAATATTTGGGTTTAAAGTGAGCCATTAAATGTTTTTTAAGTATAGCCAATTAGATATAGTATATGCACAATTATATACGTTTTTTTAGTGAGTACCATAACCACAAAAATTAAAGTTCAAATTAAACCTTATGCAATAAAAATTTTATGTCACATATCATAGCAATATAACATTCAAGAGAACACAGATGCTTATGCAGAAAAGCGAGTAGAGAAAGAAATGTGATTGTTTCGTAAAAGAAAGATGAGCAGAGAAAACCGTGCGAATGTAATTGGTCGCATTTGTATTTGAATCATATTGTAACTTGTATGAATCGTTTGTAAAAAAGTGAGCAGAGAACATGTAAAAGTATTACGTGAAAGAAAAATGAGTAGAGAAAACCGTATGAATGTAATACGTTGCATTTCTATTTCGGAGACATAGAAAGTTTTATGAATTGTTTGCAGAAGGAGTGGAGAAAGTTTGTGATTGTGAAACTAAAAGAAAAGTGGGGAGAGAAAACCGTGTGAAGGTAATATTTATATTTCTCTTTCAAAGATACGGAAAATGTTATGAATTTTATCAATTGATAGTAGAAGAGGGACCAAAGAAAGATTTGTTTGTGTTACTAAAAGGAAAGTGAGTAGGCAAAACCGTGATAATATAATATTTGCATTTCCATTTTATACATATGGAAAGAGTAGAGAAAATCATATGAATGTAATACGTTGCATATTATTAGAGCATTTTTACAATGTATTGTACATTTTCTGGCTGCGAAATGTTTCATATAAATTTACACATTACTTATATAACTATAAACTTTGTTCCAAAAATCATTCTTCTGTATTCATCCCTTGTCCCTCTGTCTCTCATTGCATCCCCAATAATCCATCTTTTTATACATGCTTCCATATAAGGTCGTACTTCTAATAATAGAGTTATTTTGTTTCTTTAGTGACCTGCTTGTCCTATAATATTCCATTGGAATGTGATATTGGTGTTTTTCCTTTCTTTAATTTATTTGTAATTTCTACACTATTTATCACAATGTTTTCTCACCTGCTTAACTTCTATTATCAAATCTTGTTTATTTCCTCCAATTACGATATAATTTTATTTTTCAAAATTAAATTTCAGACAGCAGTTATCATATTCTTCAATCATTTGTTTGCGCATATATTCTAAATCGTCATATTGTTGTGCCAATAATATGTGGTCATCTACAGGTTTTGTTTGCACCAACCATTAAACCCACAGTACCAATTGTTTCTTCCAATCACACAGTGCTTTCTCCATGTAAATTCTGAATGATACATAGTAAAATAGATAACATAAAAAGCTTCTGTATGAAGGAAGACTTATATCTGCCGATTTTCATGGTGGTCGATCAACAGGTGTTTATTGTAAACACTTGTGTTGCAGATATGAAAACGGCTACGTTCATCGTCCTGCATGCCGAGAAGCACTTCGCTGTTTTGTATGGCTGTTTTATGGACAACCACGGTGTACTAACTCGTAAGTATATTAGCAGTGTTCTTGAAGCTACTGTATTATGTCAACTTGTGCCAGGGGAAAATTACTTAACCTTAAAGTCACTTGGAACATTTTACGAAAATTCGATTTTCTTAAAAATAGCTCTAAAGGTTTTGATTGAAATGCCATGTGTTTAAGATATTTTTACTTGTTTTTCTTCTGGTGGGTAGACAGTGCATAACTTTGTATTTATGTAGCTAGAATTTTATGGAAATACCTCGCTAACCTTGAAATAAACTTGCTTGTTTGTTACAGAAGCAGCATTTGTCAGCACTAAAAATGATCCCAATAACCAGCTGAGTGAAAATGAACTGGCCACAGCCAAATCAATCATCAAGTCGAACAAGTTGGATTGGGGCAGCATGATCACACCACCTTACAACAACTGCAACAATGTTAACTAAACACACAAGTGTATATTTGTAATGGAGCATTAATCATGAAAAACTTTTATATTCATTAGATGATTATTTAAATAAATTGTGTACTTAATTTGTGTTGAATTTAATGTATGTTTATGTATTTACCTATATACCCATTATAAATCCAAGCAGAGTACCAAAGTTAGAGGAAAATGTGGTATTGTGGCTGCATGGTATCTAATTTATTTTGGACCGATATATAATGGTAATGTTCAAACGCACTGCAAAAGGTTCATGAGACAGTCTTCCTTACTTGTCTATAAATACTAAAATACATCGCAATGTATTTTCAATTTTTTTTTTTTTTTGCTTCCTCTACTACGTATACTAAAGTAGAGGAAGTATTGTATTCCACCCAAACATTTAATGCGGAGATTTCACCACAAACGTATGTTTTGAGACCCCCTGAATCGGAAAACAAGTATTTTCAGAAAAAGGTCCGCGCGCGCGCGCGCGCGCGTGCGTTTGTGTGTCTGTGAACAGCGTAACTAGAAAACGAAATGCTGGTTAAGGACCAAATCTGGTAAAGCTTAATATATTTCAAGGATGCGACGCAAAGATTTTGAAGAAAATTCCTCTATCCTAAACTACTCTTTGTACAGAACATTTTTCAAAAAATTTGATTTTCTCGAAAATGACTAACGATTTCGATTAAAACGGCAGATTTTTAAGATATTTTTTGATAAATGAAATGAATATAAAGAATTTTCTGTCTATAGCCCGCATTCTCCTGTTTAATCTTGACGACCTTTACATAACTGCTAAACAGTAAGACATACATCAAATCATACTACATAAAATATAGATATCTTTAAAACACACCATTTTTTTTTTTTTTTTTTTGGAGTTAACCATTTCGGAAATATTCTTTGCTGCTTGTGAGAGTTTCAGAATAGTTAAAACCTTCGTCAGATAAAACATTCCTTAGTGATTTTTCAAGTTAGCAGTGCAAAGAGAATAGAATTTCTAAGCTTCAAAATATTTGACTGTCCCTCAAAGCCTAATGTATTCCCATATTGCCCTTGTACCTACAAGGAAATAAGCAATAAGATAATTTGTACAAATGTTTATCTTAACTAACACGAAGAAGATGTAGGAATAAGAGTTTGTAACAATGGTTAGTACAAGAGTAGAGAAAGTCATATGAGTGCAACACACCAGATTATTTACTAAACTGAAGATTGTGGAGCAGATCGCTACGTACTTTGTTGTACGTCAGTAGTTTTGTAACACTTTAACACATGAAGTAAAGAATACATTAATGAGAAATACACGTAGAAATGCTTTCAGTCTGTATGTACATATGTATTACCACTGCAGCTTTGAAACCGTGCGTCATGTGCAGGGGGTTGCGATTCCTGACGTCACCATTCGTGCAGTCGCGATGACCGTTTTGCCGGCTCGTGTGTCAGATAAAGAATAAATCCAAAAAAGACACATAAGTGATAGTAGCTTTGTGTTTATTTGTGATTTTGTCAACAGGTTGAACGAACTTATAACAGTTACATGAATACCAAGTTTTGGTAATGTCCAAAATATTCTGCACGAATTGTTTGGCATTTTCAGCTATAAAAGAACCTGGAAAACATTTCATTGCGAAGTCAGGGCTAATCTCTGTTACGTTCAACTTACAAACAAAAATGAATCATCACTTAATACAGGTAATTGAGATAATAGTTTTAGCCACTTGATATTGGATTGTACATACGAGAATCGATATTTCCGCCTGACACAATGTTACAGAGAGTATATATGCTGCATTTTAAAAGTGGGCTTTAAAAACAAGAAAGCAAATTGGATAATTTAAAGAGAAAAAGTCTGAAACGTTTATCTGAAATTATTAGGCATAGTTCTATAATACCATGGTTTATGGAGAGTGCCTGTTTTATGTTTACAGATAGGCGTGTTCTTGATGACGTATGTGGCCATCAACGATGCATCAAAATGTGATCCTAACACCCTTACACCAGCCAATGTTTCACCACAGGTAGGTAAATCTCACTCTTGTATTATTGTCCCACACAACCTAGTGGAATGGTTAAGGCAGTAGACACAGATTTCGTGCTGATGTATTTGCTTATTACTTTCTGTACTACATATAGAAGTAGAGGAAGCGTTATACTCCACCCAGAGGGAGGCCAGGTCGGGCAGCACCCGTACTGAGAGAATACCCATTTGTCCTTTCCTGTTTTGAAGTTTTAGAAATATTTCAATAATAAATTAAGAACTAAAACAACTATGTACTGGGCACTATATTAACAGTAGCAATGCTGTTATAGTTCTCCCAGTGTGCCGAAAGTCCAAACTTCTTGGCAGTGAGCGGCCGCTAAAACGCACTACAACATATAACTTGTAGTGTTGTATAACATGCTAACTTATATCTTATAAGTAACTAATAAAGAAGTACATTATTCCAAGTCAAAACTATGACGGGAGGAACTTTTTACGAAAAAGAATAATGTAATTTAAACATTAATAAGATTTAACCTATCATAAAGGACGAAAACCTGCACAGTTGTTATTCTTAAATAAAGACGTGAACATACGTATTATAACATTAAGTTCAATAAAAACAGATTACTTACAAAGCTGTGGAGTTACGTTGCTGAGAATTTGATTAAATATCATAAGTTGACGAAAGAGATTCATCAGCGATTGGTAAATCTGGCTTTTCTTGTCCTTGTAAAACAGCAAACATAAGCCTGGGAGTTTGAAGAAGTTCTAACGACATTTGGAAGCAAAGAAAACTGCACACTGCGACTATTCTAAATGAACATTCAGTTGATTATTGTATTTTTAATTAATCGTTCCTTTAAAAGTGGATTTCTTAATTAAAACATTTATTTAACGCCCTAGAAACTTATGCTCCCTACAGTGTCTAGGCACAACTTCTGTAATTTTACAACTTTTGGTCATAATAATTACTTGCTCTTTAAAATTTTACATTTTTAGTATGCCTAATTAGTTTTCATCGACCACCTACGTAGTCAGTCGAGAGCACGCTTGCCTCTAGTGCAGAGGATCCCCGGTACCAGTATGGGGATTTTCCCCTGTTGGCAGGTCTGGCAAGGGGTGCACTCAGCCTTGTTAGGTGAGCCGGGAGAGCTCGGGGGCACTGACCACGTCCCACCCTCCAGTACTGCACCCTACCATCGACGCCTATACTCACCAGTACTCAGTACCGGAAGTTCTGAAACACACAGTACGCATTTATCTTACAAGACCATTGGTGTTTACTTGTTTGGATAAAATTCTAATCATTTACTGGTCATCAAATAATCTTATAATACCTTATGGCGAGCAGCCCCGCCTAATGTGCAGTCCTGGCTACGGGCCTGATCCCACCCAAAATTTCGATGTCGAAATTTCACCGGAAATATATATTTTCAGGCCCCTGAATAAAAAGACATGGTGTGTGTGTGTGTGTGTGTGTGTGTGTGTATGTGTGTGTGTGTGTGTGTGTGTGTGTGTGTGTGTGTGTGTGTGTGTCAGTGTATTTGTGGGCAGCATAACTCGAAAAGTCTGTTGAAAATAAAAATTGCTATTTAAACTTAATTTCTTTTAAGGATACGATACGAAGATTTTGAACAAAATTTCTCCACCCTAAACTACCCTTTACATTGAAAATTTTGATTTCCTCCAAAATGGCTCTAACAATTTTTTTTGAATATGACATGTGTTTAAGATACTTCTATGGCAAGTGTAATGTATATTTTAAATTTTCAAGATGTTCTTGCTATAGCGTATGTAGTCCTGTTTACTATAGACGACTTTTTCATAACTGCTAAACAATAAGAGATCGACAAAGTCTTACTATACAAAAAATGTAGGTCTTGTTAAAAGATGTGCAAATGAATTTTTTGTGGACTGAAGCATTTCGGAGATGTGAGCTTTCTAGTACTTCAACCTTAGAGCCTTCATATAGGGAATAGCTATAAAAGATTGGACTACCGCTCAAAGCCTAAACTGAAATATTACTGTCAACACATTTACATATATTATTTGCAGTATGTGCTTGGTACGTGGAGGGCGGTGTATTGTATTGAAAGTCAGATATGTTCAGCACACATCAGGTGCAACGAGTATCACTACAATGTGACTGACGGCGATATCGTGCTTTATGTGCATGGTTACAATACAATGTAAGTATCAAATTTACATTTATAATATATAACTATTGTGACAAATTCGCTCAATCAGTTTACCTTTAAATCATTTCTTTTATTGTATAGCACCTGGGCGTTTTTCTTTTTTGTAAAATGACGAAGACACCTACATTGCATTTATATTTCAACCATAGAAAACTGTATGAATTAGATGTTGAAGTGCGAGTAGAGAAATATATATGTGGAATTTTCTTTTATCTTTTTACTTTCTCTACTAGTAAGTACGGCAACTATTGTATTACACTCAAAAATTCGATGTCGAGATTTCACAGGAAATACATGTTTTGAGACCCCTTAATAAAAGAAAAATTGTAAAAAAAGGTCCGTGAGTGTGTGTGGACAGCATAACTAAAAAATGAAAAGTAGCTTAAACACCTAAATTGGTATTTATGATTTATGTCTTTCAAGGATGCGACACGAAGATTTTGAAGAAAATAGCCCCAGCCTAAACTACCCTTTACATGGAAAAGTTTTCGAAAATTTTGATCTTGAAAATAGCTCTAACGATTTTGATTAAAATGTCATATGTTTGAGACATTTTTATGACACATTAAATGTATATTTTGAATTTTCTGGCTATAGCCCCTGTAGTCGTATTTACTCTGGACGAGTTTTGCATAACTGGTAAACCGTTAGAGATAGAGCAAATCTTACTGTACAAATATGTAGTTCTTGCTAAAATACACAATTTATGTCTGAATAAATTTTCTTGTAGGTTGAACCATTTCGGAGATATTCCTTGTGTGTGAGTTTCGGAAAACTTAAAACTTTCGTAAAATGGATCATCGCTGTTCATTTTTATATGTTAAGTGTGCAAAGAGAACGGAATCTCAAAGCTTTAAAAAATTTGACTATCGCTCAAAGCCTACTGTATTCTAACATTCCCCTTGTACCTACAAGGAAATAAACGATAAGAAAATTTGTACAAATGTTTATGTCAACTAACACGAAGAAGATATAGGAATAAGAGTTTGTAAGAATGGTTAGTACAAGAGTAGAGAAAGTCATGTGAGTGCAACACATCAGATTTTTACATTTCTATTCCAGTTTCACATGCCTGCCTGCAGTCGTCCCAAAGACGATTTTTCAAATCTCTTAATTCTTGTGTCTAATATTTCAAACAATTACCTTTCTTAGAAATGTATGTTTACGCGAATTTTGAACGTAAGCTGTATGTAATTTGCCCGCACTTCAAAATGAGGCATTTATTTCAGAGCTGCATTAAATAAATTCAAAATATAACAATAAAATTAATATTATTTAACTATTATTGAGTGTGCTATAATTTTAAAGCATATTTTCAATATTGCTATTCTATTTCAATAATTATATTTAATAATCATGCCAATTAGTGCCTATTTTAAACATGTTAGCGTTTCTTACATAGCTCTAGAGAAGAAGACTATTTGTTAAAGCAGATTTATTAATTGTTTTAACAGAACGAATAGAGTGCAGCAATCCAGTGGGGTAGTTATATTTACTGGACGTACAGGCGAATACGTGGTCGAGAACTTGGGTGGTAAGTGCATATCCATTACACAGGGCTGACGCACTTTACTCAGCAGGTGTGAAGACATTCCCCTCCCTTCGTGACCACGAAAGAGCAAAAGCGGGGAAAACAAAGGAAAAACCGGTTCTAGCTAAAACGTGCTATTGCAGTTATGGCGGGAGGATTCCTCCCTTCACACCTGCTGAGTAACGTTATTATAAATATATATTTAACTTACTAGCCATATTCATGTAAAATATTTCAGCTGTCTTACTTGAACAAATATTAATATAAAATGTAATTTTGTGTATGTTTGAAATGTTAATGTATGTTGTAGTCTATTACAGCATAAAGCATTTATTAGCACAGTTCTAGAAGACTTGAAGGTTCATTAACAATTCTGTTGCAGATATCAGATTGGCTCTCTTTGTAATCGTGCATGCAGAGAAGGACTTTGGTGTTTACTTCGGCTGTCTTACGGACTATAAGGGTATAACAAGGCGTAAGTACCGGTATCCAGTGACGGACATAAACAGCCGATTCAATGGCCGTTCCTAACCTTGAACTTTCTGGAAATCTCCTGAGAATACTTCATTCTGGATGATCTCTTTGCACCTAAAAAATGAACAACGATGTTGCATTTGATGAAATTTTGAAGTTTTCGGAAACAAACAAATAAACAAGATATATCTCCGAAATGGTTCACTCGACAAAAAAAAAAAAAAAAGTTATTTGGATATAAATTGTGTGTTTCAGTGAGACGTGCATTTTCATAGTATGATTTTGTCTACCTCTTACGGTCTACGAATCATTCAAAAGTCATCCAGAGTGAACAGGACTACATAGGCTATAGCCAGAAAATTCAAAATATATCTTTTGTCATAAAAATATCTTAAACATATGTCACTTTAATCAAAATCGTTACAGGCATTTTCAAGAAAATAAAAATTTTCGAAAAATTTTCCATGTAAAGATTCCATGAGGGTGGAGACATTTTGATCAAAATCTTATGTCGTATTCTCGAAAGACATTAAAGTTAAGTACCAACTTTGATTTTTAACCGACTTTTCGTTTTTGAGTTACGTTGTCCACACAGGCAGACACACACACACACACACACACACACACACACACACACACACACACACACACACACACACACACACACACACACACACACACACGAATTAGACCATCACGAGGTACGTTTATTAAGACTATTTCACGAACTAAAGGATGATATGGACTATGAATGTTATTTAAGTGCTTTATAGTGTAATTACTAACTTCTTAAAAGGCACACAACAGCGTCCATTGACACGGCTCATAACATTAAATACCACTGAACTAGTTTTCTGCTTGCGCATGCAACTTATCCATTTTAAACAGAAATATCTTTATCTAATTTTTTAAGATGTTGACAATTTAGTAGTAGCACTATCTGCTGGTAATTTATACTTTCGTTCAATAGAAAAATTTTTTCAATCTGATTAAAAAATATTTTGTGTGTATTCTGTGTTCTGAGGTATCCCTCTTTGAATTATTTCAGTTATTTCGGCATTAGATGTTTCACCGAAACGAAACTCAGCCATTTTTTATATTTAACCCGAGCGACTCCGTTGCGTCAAATTACGTAAGCTGTTGTAGCACAGTGCAGGTAGATTTTCTAACGTGATTACAAAATAAGAAAAGCAAAGGAGATCATAATTAAAATTCGGAGGAGTTCATAATTATACTTAATAAATGTTTAGGAAGGAAGGTTGTCATTGGTTGAAATTTGAAATTGTTATGCTCATGATGGGTCGATTTTAATCAAGTCACTTGTGAGTGGAATAGTCATAGTAATCGTCGTTAACTAACTAGTTTCATGATTGGTTTATTAAAGGCCGAGGTATACTTGTATCTATATAGCGTTCCACTCTTAGAAGACAGTATGGAGTTAAATGGGACATCTCTGTCTCTATCTAGCGCATACAAGTTGCCATTAGCCGCGTCCTTTTCTACCCTTGCGCTGTTGCCAGATTACTAATTGCATGGTATAAATATTCATTTGTTATAAATTTCAGGTTTGAACACATTATCCTATGCAGAATTTTTTTCTCTATCAGGTTATATCCTTTTCAGAGTCATTATACATTTCTATAGGCCCAAATTTCTTCAGAAAACGTTTTTTTCAATAGAAGTCCGATATTTGCTGTTTCTATACTCATCACGCGCTAACTAACAAACTAACTGCTAGAATGCTTTTTTACTTAGGTAGAGTAGACCATAGTGCTACCACCTGCCTACTTTGAATTCTCTGTGTTTACCCAGTTAAGTGTTATAATTTTTTAAATTAAATGTTTTCGGAAAATTTTATATCTGTGCACTGCAAAAGTTACGCAGTGTGAAACTTTTTTGTTATTGAGTTTACATCAGGGAACCAGCGAGAGCAAATGTTGAGGAAGGTTGGAGAAAGTTTTTAAAATAAACCAAAAGGCAGTAACCTCTTTCTTTTATCCAGTAGGGCAGGCATGTCAAACCTCACTCCCAGGGTGTGAAGAGAGGGGTCTACCCCTCCTTAACTGCAGTAGCACGCGCTCGTAGAACCGGTTTTCGCTTTGTTTTTCCCGTTTTCCGATTTGATCATCACGGAGGGAGGGAAAATAGGGGGAAATTTTTCACGCCTGGTGAGTGCTGTTTGACACCCCTGCAGTAGGGCAAACAAAAGGTATTCATCTAGTTAGCGTCAGGCCTGACACAGAAGATAGTATAAGGAGCAGCACTAACATTAGTTCGAAAGAAGCCGTGTGTGTAACTGTGAGCTGTTATTGCGTTATTTGTTTAATATTTTTGTAAATATTTGTAGTTATGGAGGGGGAAGCTAGGAAGAGACGATATGTTGGTAAATTAAGAAGTAAGGAACGCCAAATAATTATGAATGTGTTCGATTATTTTTGAAGCAAAATGCGTGTAAGGCAGTAAAAGAAACAGCTAAGGCTATAGGTGTTCAGAAGCAGTAGTGTATAGGATTAAAAAGGAAGTAATGAAAGGTCTCTAAGAACGCCATCGAAAAAGAAAGCAAAAAGGGCGGGACTACACAAAACGCTAGGTTAACGCAATATGATTGAATAGTGCAAGGTGGAGTGCGGCGAATTGTTCATTCTTTACAGTTTGCAAATATTCCACCCACGCTGAATATAATTTTGTCACAGTTCAACAGTGATGAGACCCTACCAAATTTCTCAAGGGCCACTCTTAGTCGGTTCTTACATGATTTGGGGTCCGAATATGAAAGAAAGGGTAACAAGTGCATATTAATAGAAAGAGACAATATCGGTACCATCAGATGGCGACATAAATACCTAAAATACGTAAAAAGGTGTAGGGACCAGGGGAAATCAATTGTTTATACAGACGAGTCATTTGTAAATTTAGGTCATACAGTAACAAAGGCAGGGAGGGATACCAAAGTTAAAAGTGCCCGTCTCGTCAAGCAGCAATTGAAGGACTAAGTATAGGACTCAGGCCACCTCGGGGTCGCGCGCGGAGAAAGATTCGCAACTAGTACATGTTGCAACACTGCGCTCCATTTAACGTGTACTGTCTTCTAAGGCTGAAACGCGCTTTAGTAACTTTATGAAAAGGTCTCCTTTAATCTGAAATAAACTTGTTTGTTTGCGACAGGAGAGGTGTTTATCAGCACTAAGAACAACCCGGAAAACCGGATGAGTGAAGAGCAACTAGCGAGAGCAAAAGCCGTCGTGGTGCAGAACCAGATTACCAGGGGAGCTTGGGTCACTCCATCCTACAACAACTGTTACCAATGATCTGCAAACAACTCCTGTGTCAGTTACGCTAAACTTGAAACAATGTATATATTGAGACATCGTATATAAAGCACTTTTGTTTAAATGTTTCGTGTTTAATTTATGCTGAAGTAAATATAATGCTATGTCTACTTAATTGTTTGTTAATATATTTATGTATTTACCTATAAATAATATATAAAATACAGACAGAGTATCTTTATTTATTTCCCTGATTAACCTCCCCTTATGTAGGACTTACAAGTCAGTGCCTAGAGCCAGGAAGCTATGTACCAGACAGAAAGAAAACCTGGAAGCGATTGGTCAGCCCAGCACCAGATATGATAGTGAGGAATGAAAGACTGACACACACAAAAAAACACATACAAACACGCGCAGTCCCCGAAGGCTCTGTTCTATCCCCCACGCTCTTCAGCGTGTACGTGGCCGACCTACCCACAGAGCAACACGTCAACATAGCCCAGTATGCTGACGACGTGTTGCTCTACACAACAAACAGACACCCAAACAGAGCCTTCCTCCCAATACAGCGGCACCTCCGCCTCATCCAAGAATGGTGCAGGCGATGGCGATTGTCCATTAACCCGGAGAAAAGCCGCGCCATACTTTTCACTAAGCGCCGATTCCCCGCCAATCTCCCCACATTCACCTATCTGCGAAGAAGGATTGAATGGGTAAACTCCATCTCCTACCTGGGAGTGAAGCTCGATAAGGGCCTTACTTTTCGGGAACACATCAACGACCTGTCAGCGCGGGCCGGCGGGGCAACTGCCTCACTATACCCAATGCTGCGGTCGGGGATGCCAATTCCCCTGAAGCTACGCCTTTATCGGGCTCTCATAATCCCACTCCTTCTATACGCCTGTGAAATCTGGGGCATGGCCGCAGATTCCCATCTCCTGCGTCTGCAGCGCATACAGAACAGAGGCCTTCGGATAATCTATTCTGTATGCCGCAGATTCCCATCGAGACTACTGCACGAAGCCTCGTCTCTTCCGTACGTGGAGGACGAAATCAGGCGCCGGGCAAAGAAACTATACGACCAGATTCCACAACACAGGAGTGCCCTGGTTAGGTCTCTTGGGGACTATGACCCCACAGAACGCACGCGTGTGGGACACCGGGTTCCCCGCATGGCTTGCGGGCATCCCCGGTAACGAAGGAGACACCCCTCCAACAGCGAAAGCTGAATACCTTACAGTCCTCCAAGTAAGCTTGGATTCAAAATTCTAAATTTACATGAACCTCCATTTTTTGGACCCCTACACCAGCAGTGCCCAACGGAAGTTGCACACTGATTAAGCAGCCGCTGAGGAGCAAAATCTTGCTGCCTCCTTTCAACCTACTACCTCATACTTCACCCGCCATCCTGTAAAACCCCACATCCCGTCATAAAGTGGTTAAGCCCTTACAAGGGCAGGTACACGCATGACACACCTCGGGCTGTTCTCAGCCTGCCAGACAGCGTCGTCGTCGCACGCGCGATGCTTTTTTGCATTCTGGGAGTCTCTAAACATATAGCTGTGGTGAAATGTCGATATGAAATTTTTGGGCGTACTACAATTCTTCCTCTAGTCGAGGAAGTAGAGAAAATAAAAATAAGTTTACAGCTTGTCTCTTGATTTATGGTGAACTCGTGACAAACTCCAAGGTAATTATGTATAGCAAATAAATATGAGTAGAGGTTTGTGTTTAGTGAACTCGTCTTGAAGCTCTGTTAGGCACTGCTAAGGGCTTTCACTTAAATAAGGCGAAGATGCACTGGTTACAGGTAATTACAGATGATTTTGTTTATTTTTACTTTCTTTATATGCAACTAGGGCAAATATAGCATTGCACCCAAAATAGCTATATTGAGATTTCATCAGGAGTGCATCTTTTGAGGTGTCTTGCATTTCTTTCAAAATTTCCGGGCGTGCATATACGTGATTTGGATAGTTCAGAAACAAAATCTGATAAGCAACTTCATATTTAAGGTCACATTTTCTTAGGATACGACGTCAAGATTTTCAATAGAAATCGCCCACTCCAAAGTAAACGTTCATGTAAAGTTTATATGAAAATATCCGATGTGTTGCACTCACATGACTTTCTCAGAGGCCCAGTACCAACTAGCCGCGCGCACAACGGCAGCCGGTAGTGGGGAATCCAGCAAGGTCGGGGAAGAGCGAAACGCTGTGTACTGCTTTAGGTTTTAAATGGAAAACCCTGTATTTAACGCTTCCCAAATAGACCTGCAATTTTTTACCATAAAGTTTAGGAATCATTATCTTTATTGTTCACATATTTGGAATATATAATATAGACAAACGCGCGTGAGTGTGTGTGTGTGCGTGTGTGTGTGTGTGTGTGTGCGTGTGTGCGTGTGTGTGTGCGCGTGTGCGTGTGTGTGCGTGCGCGTGTGCGTGTGTGTGCGTGCGCGTGTGCGTGTGTGTGCGTGCGTGCGAGTGTGCGTGCGTGCGTGTGTGTGCGTGTGTGTGTGTGTGTGTGTGTGTACGATGGCGATTCGGAAAATAGCTTCCGTTGTGTGAAACTGGAGAGAGCGGCACTACTTCTTTATGAAACCCCGCTTACTTTCCGTTTCGCATAGAGCATGTTTATTTTGTAATATTATGATGAGATATAGTTAGTGGGCTGTTCTCGCCAGTACTACTGGACACGTGTAAACGCAGCGGCGCTATCTCCACTAATTCCCACGCTACGTCACAACGGAGCTTATTTTCCAAATATCTCCCCATGTATAGGTATTTATGTATTTCCGTCAACAACAAGAACGAGTGGTCATAAAGATTGGCATGCCTTCAATATATTTTTGGTCTTGTGTTTCAGATAACAACGTTGATGGTTTGTGTCATCATCTCTTCTGCTAAAGAAGAAACATTTGAGAAGAAATGTGCTCCAAAAGGATTTGAACTTCAACCTTTAGATTTAGATTCAATAGAAGTAAGAAACATTTTATTGGTTGTTTAGGAATTATAGTGCGTGAATGAGTCAAATCTTTTAAAGCTTTGAGATTCCGTTCTAAGATATAAAAATGAATAGCGATGTTCCATTGGACAGAAGTATAAGTTCTCCAAAACTTAAACAAATAACCAGGAATATTTCCGAAATGGTTCATTCTACAATAAAATTTATTCGGACGTAAATTGTGTGTTTTAGCGAGATATATATTTTTTGTGTAGTAAGATTTCATGTATCTCTTACGGTTTATGAGTTATTCAAAAGTCATCCAGAGTAAACAGGACTACATAGGGTATAGCCAAAAAATTCAAGAAATACATTTCATTTGTCATAAAAATGTCTCAACATAAGACATTTTAATCAAAATCGTTAGAGCCATTTTCAATAAAATCAAAATTTTCCATGTAAAGGGTAGTTTATGGTGGAGCAACTTTCTTCAAAATCTTCGTGTCGCATCCTTGAAAGACATTTAATGCCAACTTTGATTTTTAACTGACTTTTCGTTTTTGGGTTATGCTGTACACAGACTGACAGATACACCGCACGCAGACCTTTTTCTAAAAATGCGTTTTTAGATTCAGGGGACCTTAAAACGCGTATTTCCGGTGAAATCTCGACATAGAATTTTTGGGTGGGATAGAATATTTCCACTATACTATACGTAGTAGAGAAAGTAAAAAATGTAGATATTGCATACCAAATGCAATATTTTTTGGAGTGAAGAATTTCCGAGATATTCCTTGTTATCTGTCTGAGATTGGCATGTCCTAGACAAGTAAACATAATGGAATGTGTAGGACATCATATAAGAACCAGCTCTGAAAAGGTTTGACTAACATTAAAAGCCTACTATATTCTCAAATTCCCATTGTATCTATAAAGAAATATGCAACAACATAATTTTTAGAAGTGTCTATCTCTATTAACATGATGTAGATGAATAGAATACTTTGTAAAGGAGTGAGTAGAGAGAGTCATGTGAGTGAAGACAATATTTTTAACCTGTGTTCTCAATGACGTATATTACAGGATTACGAGGATTTGTTCGCTACTTGGGAGGTACGAAAATGCCAGCACTACTTGTACTGTAACGCTTTATCGTGCATAGAGTTCACTTATGGCAAGAGTGACAAAGGTGTCACATTCCATGCCTCGGCATTCAACTTGAGGTAAGTAAACTATTTCATGCTTTGCAAGCCAGTACCTCAAATCTATAAATAATCTATCCAACCGACCGGTACTGACGATGCCTACACCAGGTGACGTCATCGGTCCGAAAGTCTACTGCGCATCTTGCTGGTGATACCTGTCGAATTACTCAACATACCGTGGTAACACCGATGCTGAGCTGGGCACCGGAGAGGTGAAGTGGCAAAGACAGCAACAAGAGAAGCAACATCGGTCCATCCAATACTGTGATGTTATTCTCTCAGTGTTGCCAGCTGCCACACTTGAAAATCGTCTAAGTTGGTAGTAGCTTTGATATTTTGGAGGAGACGTATATATGGGAACTGTTGATTTAGTGAATTGCTTGACAGTATTTGTCACAGAGCGAGGACTCACATGCCGAGCTGGTGCCCTTAATTCTAGACTCTAAGTGAAGTTTGTACGCTCGAAAACTTCTTTAATTGACAGCTGTTTGAGAAATGAATGCGCATGAAAAATAATATTTGTAGCCCCCTTATATAAAGTCTTAGGAGTTGTCTCACAGCGCTTACTTAGCGACTTTGACAGCAGCCACGTCCGCACTCTTAGAGGATCTCTACTTTCCTGAATGGAAATTACAAAATGCAGCAGCTGTGTGGCGTGTGTCTGTTTTTCTTCACAGGTAGTGACCAATTCTTCTCTTTATGATTAGCCACATTATATTTACCTATCTCCGAAATAACAAACAATATAGGTGCACACTTCATCATTACTGTTGTCGTCTTCATCTTCATCCTCGGGTACAACACTAGCAGCGACTTCATGACTCAGAATCTGGTAACTTGGGAATGCCCAATCAGACTGAAGCTAAGAGTCATGTGAGCCCTTGAGTGCGTGACGCATACACGAACTTTCACGAATGTAGCCGAAGACGGGTGAACTAGCCTTCTCGATCAGACAAGCAGGGGAATGCCACAATTTAACCATCGCAGATCTTCTAAATTTCATTTTATAACCAACGTCAACTTTAGTCCGTTAAATCGGAAGTCCGTTGAACAGGGGTCCGTTAAATAAAGATTTTACTGTATTATTAATGACAATTTTATGAACTCACAAACACAGCATTTCATAAATATTAATTTCTTTTGTAAGGGATGTAGTTGGAAATAACGCTACAAGTTGTTGTTCTGTTTTTATTTTGGGAAGCTGTCCTCGAAACCTTTAGCACCTTTACTGTGTTATTTGATAACTATAGTTTGATTTATATGATGTATGTTATTTGTCGATAGCTCATCCAAGATGTGGGTACCGAACGGGTTGTTTACCGTACTGGAATCAGGCGGGATCCAAGTCAGTGTTACGGACAGTAAGTATCTCTTTATAACAATAAACATTTTTTATGATTTATATTGTGTGAAAAACAATAAGAACAGGCGCGTCTTAACATTTACATTTTAACTACAATTCCGTATCTGCTCTTTGACAGTTGCGTTAACACAATAGTCAAGCGAAAATGCTAATGTACGTTTGGACAAAAGTTCCAAAATTTTTTGTGAAACACAGCAATTTTTGCTTTCTCTACTACGAGACTACGTATTGATGTATTATATTCCACCCAAAACTTCGATGTAGAGATGTCACCGGAAATATATGTTTTGAAGCCCTCTGAATCCACAAAAAGGATTTTCAGAAAAAGTTCCGTGTGTGTGTGTGTGTGTGTGTGTGTGTGTGTGTGTGTGTGTGTGTGCGCGTGCGTGCGCGCGTGTCTGTCAGTCTGTGGGCACCATAACTTAAAAACGAAAAGTCGGTTAAAAACGCAAGTTGGAATTAAAGTTTAATGTTCTTTAAGGATACGACACGAAGTTTTTGAAGTAAACTCCTCCACCCTAAACTGCCCTTTACATGGAACATTTTTTCGAAAATATGGATTTTCTTGAAAATGACTTGATTAAAATGCCATAAGTTTGACATATTTTTATGGCAAACGAAATGTGTATTTTGTATTTTCTGGCTATAGCCCATTTACTCTAGATGACTTTTGCATAACTCATAAACCGTAAGAGACACGCCAAATCTTGCTATAGATCTCATTAAACCACACAATTTATGTCAGAATGAATTATTTGTGAAGTGAAACATTTCGTAGATATTTCTTGTTATTTGTGACAGTTTTGGAATACTAAAACTGTCGCCAAATAGAAGGTTGTTATGCATTTTGTATATCTTAGACGTGCAAAGAGAAAGGAAGCTCAAAGCTTTGAGCGATTTGACTGTCGGTTAAAGTCATATTCCCCTTGTACCTACAAATATTTATCTCGATTAACATGAAGAAGCTGAAGAACAATAGTTTGTAGAAGAGCAGAGAAAGGCATGTGAATGTACACATTAACATTTTTGTGTTGCTTCAGTATACCTATCCCCTTCAATGTGTAAGATAATAATGGTTTTTGTTTTGTGTGCTGCAGAAAGAGCATTAGGCCAACTCCATTTTCTGGCACTCAATGAGAAATACTTTTTTGTCGTCGAATGTTTTGATGACAAATCACGTAAGTACAATCTCAAAGCTTACTGTATTATAATATTGCCCCTGTACCTATAAGAAAATAAGCAATAAGATAATTTCGGCAAGTGTTTATCTGAATTAGATAGACGAATAAGGGTTCGTAAGAATAGAGAAAGTTATATGAGTGAAAAATATCAGATTTTTTATTTATGTAACTATACACTACAGAGGAACATTTAAGGTCAAAAAGTCTATCACTAACATCTAGTATTTATGTGTTGCGTTACATATTTCTACAATACCTTATGCACTTCTCTTTATTCTTAATTAGCTTGGTATAAAGTGATATAACTATAACGAATGGACTAAACCCCATACATACATTGAACAGATTTCGATGTGTTTATTAATATAATTGAGACACTGAAAATACCTAAATAAGAGACGTTTCTCAGGCTGTTTAACCTTAAAAGTTCTCTAACAATAAAATATTTGTGTGTTTCTAAAGATTTTCTTTTTTGTCTTTTTTAAGTTGGAGCGTGGATATGCACCAAAGGAGGCAAGAAACTTAATAAAAGGGACTTGAAACAGTTGAAGGAGATAGCTAAGAAGAATGGTTTCAAATGGGAGGACTTCAAGGAACCACCAAATGAAGATTGTGAGAAGATAAAAGCCGGCTACTGATAATTCGAGAACGCCAAACCGTTGCAGCTTCTGCACAGTATTAAGTGAACCAACAAAATAAACTGTTTAAATAAATAATTGATTTTGCACTCAGTCCGAAAAGGGTTTCTTGTTTCGGGGAGAATATCTACGTCAATACCAGAAATGTTACACTGAAATCCAAGCAGACTTGAGTTGCTGCAAATTTACTGGAAACTTGGAACCAGCGAAGAGCGTCCGTACAATCTAGCAAGAGTGAGTGATGAAAATGGAATTAATGTGGAGCGCTTGATTCAGGAATGACTACATTTTCAGGAAATTCGGCTAGAAGGAGCACTGACAATTCTGTTGTAAACTTCACTCAATCTCAATTTTAGTTTTTTTGCTTTCCTTACTACATATAGTAAGTAGAGAAAGTATTGTATTCCACATAAAAATTCGATGTCGAGATTTCACCGAAAATATATGTTTTGAGACCTCCTGAATCCAAAAAGAAAAGCATTTTTAGAAAAAGGTCCGTGTGTGTGTGTGTGTGTGTGTGTGTGTGTGTGTGTGTGTGTGTGTGTGTGTGGACAGCATAACTCAAAAATGTGATGTGTTACACTCACATGACTTTCTCTACTCTTGTACTAACCATTCTTACAAAATCTCATTGCTGTATCTTCTTCGCGTTAGTTGAGATAAACATTTGCAGAAATTATCTTATTGCTTATTTCCTTGTAGGTACAAGGGGAATATTAGAATACAGTAGGCTTTGTGCGATAGTAAAATCTTTTAAAGCTTTGAGATTTCGTTCTGTTTCAACACTTAAGCCCAAATGCTTTTTTTGTGAACTGAACCATTTCGGAGATATTCCTATTTATTCGTGCAGGTTTTGCAATACTTAAACTTTTCTCAAATGAACGTCGTTATTCACTTTCTCTTGTCCGTACAAAGAGAACGGAATTTTAAAGCTTTCATACAGCGACAGCATTGAAACATTTGATGTTTACAAATACTTATTTTTCTATATAAGTGAAGTTCATTACATATTTACATATTTTTGAAGGATGTATTAGGCTAAAGCTACAGATGACTGAAATTGTTTAGTTACCGGAAAAAATTTGATTACATAATTTTCTCTACTCACTCTTTGTATAAATTATAACAGTATAAACTATTATTACGAATGCTTATTGTTCTATGTATTTAATGTTAATCGACACAAAATTTATGGAAATGCTTTTATTACACACTTCATTGTAGGTAGTAAATATTTTAAGACTTAATTGCTATGTGAGAACTTTGAAATTCCATTCTCTTTGCATTAGCAGGGAAAAAACGAATAAAAAAACTGAATAACAACTTAACATTTCCTATGAGTATAAGAAAATTCAAACCAATAACAAGGAATACTTCAGAATTAGATAATGAAAAAAACCCTGACATAAGTTGTGTGCTTTAAACGAGATATACCTAGATCTTTTGTGTAGTAACATTTTGTCTTTGTCTTACAGTTTACCATTTATACAAAAGTAAGTCAAAATGAAGAGGACTTCGGAAACTATTCCCAAGAAATTTAAGATATACGTTTTATTTAGCTAGCGCTGCTGCCTATCAAGCGGGAGACCTGTTCCGGGATGCACTCAGCCTCGTTATGTAGCTAACGAGCTACTTGATTGTTAAGCAGCGGCCCCTGGTTGCGAAGACCTTATATAGCGATTAGGAGGTATCTGAGCGTTGGCCACGTCCCACTCCATAGCACTGCACCCCACTTCCTCCGGTTGCCCTTCACACATATGTCATCCTGCTCCCATCGTGAAAACGATCCACAAGGTTTCATGACCGCCGATCTCCGTGGAGTACCTTCTCAGTCATCTTGCTTCTAGCGGCTCCAACCACAACCACCTCCAGGATCATCCTGCCGACCATGAGATACGCGCTGGGGCTCCGGGGCATTAACTCGTCTTGTCCAACTTGCAGCACCCTCCTCGTTGCTCCTGAGGGCATGCAGTCCCAGTATCACTTCCTCGCGACGAACACGCACAGACCCATAACGCTCTCTCCCAAGCTCAACTCCAACCAGGTCTCCTCCCCCACAGGTAAAGTGTCACCCGATGCCGCCACTATCTCGTAGGATCGATCTAGTTCCTCTTAGGCATGTCCTCCGCCACATACGATCCAATCACGGTCACGGCTGCGCTCGTGCCCATTAGTACTCGGACGGCTTCCCCTGTATCTTGCCGTCCACGATGTCCACCATTTTTCTGTTCACGGTACTCAACGTCACCTGTTTGGACGGCTCCGTCAGTACCCCCATGATCTACGCCAAGTTGATACTTATTTGTTCCTCGCTAGCTCGTAGAATTCCCTGCTGACAGTACTTCGCGTATCCTGTTTGACTACACACTCCTGTAGCTGATCCTTGTCGACGTCTCTTTGACTTCATCGTATCGTACACTTCCGTTCTCCAATGCGGACGTAACTGTCCCCTCGGCCAATCCGTACTATTCCGCCCACCTCTGGCTTCTAGCTCCTTTAATGATGCCGTCGACTCTTCCTTCCAGGGTGTTAAAACATTCCCCGACGTCCACGCGCTAGCAGAGGAGTTCCACCTTGATATCCATATACTACTCCTGACAGCAACGTAGCAAAACGGCAATTCGACGAATCCCACCTCCGACATGAGTGTCCTCTCTCAACTTCGCCCTCGCAGCCTCTCAGCCTCGGCTCATCGATCCAGCAATCCATTCCTCGAGATCAGTCACGAAGTCGCTCCCGAGATCGAGGTCCCTCCCCCCGGTGTCACCAGCGGTGTTGTACCCGGTGTCGTACCCGATGATGTACCCCGTGTCGTACGCGGTGTCGTATCCGATGATGTACCCGGTGTCGCACTCCGTGTCGTACGCGGTGTCGTACCCGATGATGTACCCGGTGTCGTACTCCGTGTAGTACCCGGTGTCGTACCCGATGATGTACCCCGTGTCGTACTCGGTGTCATACCCGATGATGTACTCGGTGAACGTACCCGGTGTCGTACCCGGTGTCGTACCCGGTGTCGTACCCGGTGTCGTACCCGGTGTCGTACCCGGTGTCGTACCCGGTGACGTACCCGGTGTCGTACCCGGTGTCGTACCCGGTGTCGTACCCGGTGTCGCACCCGGTGTCGCACCCGGTGTCGCACCCGGTGTCGTACCCGGTGTCGTACACAGTGTCGTACCCTGTGTCACTCTCGATGTCACTCTCGATGTCACTCTCGATGTCACTCCAGATGTCACTCCCTTGTCTCTACCTCATTCCAAATCTCACCCTCTCACTCTCGCCCGAGAACCCTCTCACTTGCCCCCGACCCCTCTCACTTGCCCTCAACCCCTCTCACTTGCCCTCAACCCCTCTCACACGCTCTCGATCCCTCTCACTTGCCCTTGACCCCTCTCACTTGCGCTCGACCCCTCTCCCTTGCGCTCGACCCCTCTCACTTGCCCTCGACCACTCTCGCTCTCGACCCCTCGACCTCTGTCTCGGCCACGCTCCCTCACCGTCACCCCTTCTCCCGCTCGATCGCTATCTTTCTACTCTCCTCTTCGCTCTCCGTCTCGCCCCATCCCTCTCTCCAGATCTCTGCATCTCTCCCCTCTCTCGTTTCAACACTTTCACAGTCTCTCTCCCCGTGTCTCTCCATATTCCTTCCCCATCTCTCTCTCTCTGTGTGTGTGTGTGTATATATATATTTCCGAAGAAATATGTCAAGTTTTGGTTTTTAACCGACTTTTCGTTTTTGAGTTATGCTGTCCACAGACTGACACTGACACACAGACACACACACGGACCTTTTCTAAAAAGGTTTTTTTTTTTTTTGATTCAGGGGTCCTCTAAACATATATTTCCGGTGAAATCTCGACATCGAATTTTTGGGTGGAATACAATACTTCCCCTACTTACCAGTAGAGAAAGTAAAAACGAAAAGTCGGTATTTAAGTTTAATGTCTTTCATGGATGCGACACGAAGATTTTTAAGAAAATAGCCCCACCCTAAACTACACTTTTGATTTTGATTTTCTTGAAAATAGCTGTAACGATTTTGATTAAAATGCCATTTGTTTAATATATTTCTATGAAAAATGAAGTGTATACTTTGTATTTTCTGTCTATAGCCTACATACCTGTTTATTCTGGATGACTTTGGAATAAGTCGTAAAGCCTAAGAGATAGACAAAATCTTACTCCACAAAAAATGCAAGTCTCACTAAAAACACACACACAGACACACACACACACACACGCACACACACACACACACACACACACACACGCACACACACACACACCCACACACACACACATTATATATATCTGATTTTTTTTTTTTGGAAAGCTTAAAAATTTTCGTGAGATGCCACATCGTTGTTCATTTTTTTATATGTTAAGCGTGCAAAGAGAACGGAATCTCAAGACTAAAATATTTGGCTATCGCACAAAGCCGATTGTATTCCCATATTCCCCTTGTACCTACAAGGAAACAAGCAATAAGATAATTTGTACAAATGTTTATCTCTACTAGCACGAAGATATAGGAATAAGAGTTTGTACAAGAGTAGAGAAAGTCATGTGATTGCAACGCATCAGATTATTTTGTGTTCAGAGGACCTTCAAACAAGTAATATTTTAACTAAAAGAGGAAAACAATTTTACCAGTTTACGATTTCGTAGTTGTTTTGCTCGTCGTCGCCTAGTGTCTGGAAATTTTAAAGTTAAAAATAAGTTTATAGCTTTTCTTTCGAATTATGACAAACTCGTGACAAAGTGTAGAGTATTTATATGCTGGTTGTAGGAAATAAGTTTGTGTTTAGTGCTCGTCTTCAAAGTCTGTTCCTGCTAAAGCCTTCAATTGAATTTGATCAAAATAAAACACAGTGAACATGCATTCGTTACAGGTAATTCAAGTTGATTCTATTTGTTTTTAATTTCTGATAATAAGTAGGGGAAATATTACGTTGCATCCAAAAAACTCGATATCGACGTCTCACTAGAAATATGTTTTGAGGCTCCATAAATGAAAGAAAGCATTTTTACAAAATGTTGGTATTTCAGTTTAATACATTTCAAGGCACGAAGATTTTTACGAAAATTTATTTTCTCTTAAATGACTAACGATTTTTATTAAAATGACGTATGTTTGACCTATTTTTATGGCAAATGAAATTTATATTTTTAATTTTATGGCTATAGCCCATGTAGTCCTGTTTACTCTGGGTGTCTTTGTGTAACTGGTAAGCCGTAAGAGATAGACCAAATCTTAGTATACAAAAAATGTAGATCTTATTAAAATACTCAATAAAATGTATGTTCAAATTATTTTTTTTTCTAGAGTGAACCATTTTGAAGATATCCCTTGTTATTTTTGTTAGTTTTAAAATGTACTTTCGTCAAAGGGAAGTTCGTTATTCATTTTTTTATATCTTAGCCATTGAAAGAGAACGGAATTTGAAAGCTTTAAAAGATTTGACTATCGCTCAGAGCCTATTGTATTCTAATATTCCCCTTGTACCTACAAGGACATACGCAAATATTTATCTCAACTAACACGAAGAAGATAGAAGACTAGGAGTTTGTAAGAATAGAGAAAATCATGTGAGTGCCACACATCAGATTTTTACTATAAAATTATGAACAATCTCTTTATTATGTGCTAAAAAATTCGGAATATATACGCATGTGTCCATATATGAGTGAGTGATTAGGGCTTAAGGGCCCGTCGACAGCTAGGTCATTAGAGCCCCTGTGTCCATATATAGTGTCCGACAAACTTTGGGAGCTGACAGATAATATTATTTTAAACACTTTTTGTTAAGGAAAGTTTTTTACTGCGGTGCTTCGTTTAAGTGTTAGACGAGATAATGTCATAGATTACTGCCTCTCACCCAGTTCAAGTATCTACGGCAAAATCAACAATACAAATTAATATTGCATTTGTCTTTGTAAGGTAAAGAATGTTAATCCAAGAAACAAACACAGAACACATAAGCAAAACACAAACATCTCATTGTTTATAGTTATTCACATGTTTACCATTCAAAGTAAATGTTGGAACGCACGCCCATTGCGATAAACACAAAGAGTGCATCGGCGTGCTCTATTCTGACGTACTCTCTCAAAGAGATCAGCCATTTATCTGGTTTAAAAGTTTGTCGGTGTAACTTTGAATGGTTTTGCATACGCGACATTCATTTTGTAATGTTACGATGATGTTCTCCACTCAACAATCATGCTGTATGGCGCATCAAAAATAGCTACACAATCTGCGCTAGGTAACAATGGAGGTTAGTTTCCGAATTGCTCTTTGCGTTAAATATGCAAACTGGAGCTTTAGGTTTGCTCCGCTTGAAGGTGTGGTCACAAAACTTGTTTGAGATTTTGTTTCGTCTCCTCTTTCAGATAGCAACGTTCATGTTTTGGGTGATGAACTTTTGTTCTTCTGCTAAAGAAGAAACATTTGAGAAGAAATGTCCACCAGAAGGATATCATATTCAGCCTTTAAAGTTCGGATCAATAGAGGTAGGAAATATTTTATTTCTTACTCAGGAATTATATATCCAAGTATATGTTATGGTGTGTGTGTGTGTGTGTGTGTGTGTGTGTGTGTGTGTGTGTGTGTGTGTGTGTGTGTGTGTGTGTGTGTGTGTTGTGAACATAACTGAGAGACAAAAAATAGTTGAAATACCAAACTTAGTATCTAAGTACTGTAATTTCCAAGAATGGCACATGAAGATTTTCAATAAAATCCCCCCACCCCAGATTATCCTTTACACCAGGCATGGGCACGAGAGGAGAGATAGCAATTGAACTTAGTCACTCCACACTCTCTTGCCGAGAGACGAAAGTTGTTTGGATACAACACGTGCAGTGGTGGGGTCACTGCACCTGCGTGGTAGTCGAGTTGCCCATGTTGGTGTAGAGAATGCAACACAGCACATTATTAAGTAATATCGAGTGACCTGAACTATATTACAGGATTACAAGATGTTGTTTTCTAACTGGAGAGTACAGAAATGTTGCCACGAGTTGTACTGTGAACATTTAAAATGCATGGAGTTTACTTGCGGCAAAAGTGAGGAGGGCATTATATTCCATGGCTCGGCGTTCAACACTAGGTAAGTCTTTCGCATTTGTTTATTAAGTAATATTCCATAACACAATGGGTTTCCTTCATCCCTTCTGCCTCCATAAGTCAATAGCATCTTCCTCCCTTAACCCTCTTACCTCCAATTCCTTTTGACCCCATTACCCTCGTTTTATTGGGTATTCGCTCCACTGACATGTCCATATCATGTCAGGTGTCTGTTCTGCAATTTCCCTTGTTCTATTATTTCGTACTTTATTCTTCCTGGGATTTCCTGCTGACCATCTCCAAAACTCCATTTCAAATACCATAATTTGTTTACTTGTTGTCTGCCTATGGTCCAAGTTTGGGTGCCCTGCCTGGTATATTAATTTTTAGTACAAATGTTTCTACTCCACTTGAACATTCCTATAATTCTCTAGCCATCAGTTCTTCTTGTTTGAATCTCTAATTTTGTTGCATCCATCTGCATTATGGACCCAAGATATGTAAAATAGTCAACATGTGCTATTTGTTCTGTATTACATGTTAGCGTTTCTTTTGAGACATATCCAGTTTTGTTTAAATTTACGTTATTTTGAACACGATTTCTTGCATAACTTGCAGATCCCCATCAGTGTTTAATTAGAGGAATGAAAGTATAAAATATATTATTTGTGTTTTTGTGTTGGTAGCTCATCTAAGATGTGGACACCGCACGGGTTCTTTACCCAGTCGAAATCAGGCGGGATGGACCTGCATTCTTCGGATAGTAAGTACCTATATGTACACTATCAGCTGTTCGCGAGCTCGTGCCCATATTCCTGTTGTACTTACAAAGGAACAAGCAATAAGATAATTTCTGCAAATCGTTATTTCAAATAAAAGGAAGAAGATATATAGGAATAAGAGTTTGTTTGAATGATTAGTACTCGTACAAGAGTAGAGAAAGTCATGTGAGTGCAACATCAGATTTTTTTTCTGTTGGCCTGTTTCATTGTTTTGATATTGTCTGTTATAGAACGAGCGAAAGGCGAATTCCATTTGCTGGCCCTGAGTGAAAGGTTCTACTTTATCGTCGCTTGCTTCGAAAACAAATCATGTAAGTACAATCATAGAGCTTCATGTTGCTACCAGGGCCCGGATGTTTACGCCCTAAAACATTAGCTATATGCAAGCACCCATGACCAAAAATATTACAAAATATCACAATAAATATGACCGAAACATTTTTGGGTACATTTTCGAAACCTTCATATTAGTGCTATTTAAATTAACATTATATTGAACATCTAGTTTAAGAATAATACCTAAATAATATTAATTTTATTGTTGTATTTTGAGTTTATTTAACTGCTCAATCCACAACTAACACTCAGCTCTGCACAGAATGACATCAATGCCACATATTGAATGGCGGTCAGAAATAATTCCAATAGCAAATTACACACATTTAATGTTTACAAAAAGGACGTGCCTCCAGGTATCTATGAAATGTAATTATGGACACCATTGGCCTTGGCAGAAAACCTGACAGCAGCCACACTAAACTGTCCAAACTATCTTTGTATCTCTTAAACTTCAAGCAAGGGCCCGTCAAGCATTTTTTAAATTAGGCCCGAACACGGCCCGCGGGCTTGACCCGAGCCCGTGCAGACTTCTATCACACACACACGCACGCACGTAGGCACACACACACACACACACACACACACATATACACACACAAACACCCTATTCTAAACATGCATTTTTTTGGATTCAAGGGGCCTTAGAACATATATTTACGGTGAAATTTCGACACCGAATTTTTGGGTGGAATGCAATATTTCTTCCGCCTTACCATACGTAGTAGAGAAAGTAAGAACGGAAAATATTCGTTAAATAATGTTCACCAACCTTGTTAACTTTAGAAGTAATCAAATAAAATAGTTTTTAAAATATTTTCCATTTTTGTTTTTAAGTTGGAGGATGGATATGCAGCAAAGCAGGCAAGAAACTTGATGAACGTGACACAAAGCAGTTGAAGGAGATAGCTAAGAAGAATGGTTTCAAATGGGAGGACTTCAAGGAACCACCAAATGAAGATTGTGAGAAGATAAAAGCCGGCTACTGATAATTCGTGGAGGCCAAGCCGTTGCAGTATGAAGCGAAGCGAGAAACTATACGTCAATATAACAAATGTTTATATTAAGATATGTACGAACTCAGTGCAATTAATACCTAGCGGTTGGTTCAACATTGACTAGCTTTATTTTAAACACATTCCACTTGAACAATTCTATTATAAGCATTAATTCATTCTCGATACTAATAATTAGATGAATCTATGATATCATACACAATAAGGTGCTGTTTTATATAGCACAGGTAAACATTTATTTTCTTGAAACCTATGTGTTAAAATCTGATGTGTTATACTCACATGACTTTCTCTACTCTTGTACTATTTTACAAACTTTTATTCCTCTATCTTCTTCTTGGTAATACTGTCATTGACATCTGGTAGTGTATGTTGGTAATACTGTCATTGACATCTAGTAGTGTATGTTGGTAATACTGTCATTGACATCTAGTAGTGTATGTTGGTAATACTGTCATTTACATCTAGTAGTGTATGTTGGTAATACTGTCATTGACATCTAGTAGTGTATGTTGGTAATACTGTCATTGACATCTAGTAGTGTATGTTGGTAATACTTCTATCGACATGGCCAAAAGCTGATGTTGAACTTCATGATGTGTGGAAAGTGTGTTGTGTAATGTAAATACGAGTATATTAGGGTATGTTCATTAACCTCATGAAAGATTATTACCAGAATGTTTTGTTTCACAAGTCTTCAAGTACATAAATAAAATCCAAAACATTGTTACACTGTATACATGTTATAATGGAAACAAGTCCTGAATATAACTCAATGAAATGGAACACTAAGGTCACTGAATAGCCCAAACAATCAAGATTTGCAAATTATCTATGCAACACAAATTTACAAGATGCCATCGTTGTTAAGTTTTTCTCAGTTTTCCAAAATCTATGGTTTTCTTTTCCAATTCAATTGTCACTGTCTTCTAGGATAATAGTAGATCTGTTGACCGGCTGGACGTGTACGAGAGGGAAAACTCGAGATTTTAAGACTCATCAAAATTACGACGCAACATTTTATTTTCGCTCACTGATATGGTTTATTTGGGCATGAACATCCGATACTCTGAGTACTTTCCTAGTGAGGTCACTGCTCACGGCGTTTAAATAATTTATACTTGCCTGACTTCTGGAAGTCACGTCGTAAATATGACGAATGCTCTCCTATAGTGTAGCTTACTCCACTAGGAGTCAAGGTAAGTTTATAGCAATGTTTCATGTTTTTGTCGTTACATATGCCATCTTAGGTAATGGTTTACTCCTACATAAACGACTGTTTGTTTTAGCAACCTTTTAATTTATTAGATGTAATCAGTGGTTCGAATCCAGGGTAAATAATAAAGTAAACCATGGGAGCTCCTTCAGCCACTGTTCAAGATTTTAATGTGGTGATTTTAGGCATGTTTGGATCTTTATATACTCACATCCTGAAAACTTCCACTGAAGAAACAAAGTAGTTCGTTGGTAAATGAAAAATGATCTTCGAAGCTGGTGATCAGAGAGCACTGATAGATATAGGCCAGTAATCCTTAAACAAAAGACTATTAGCTTTGAGTTTAAAATAAATTAAAATTAAGTTTTAATTGACAGCCTGAAAAAGGCCAAGATACTCTCCAACACCTAAATAGACATTTTAGGTGATTCAAGCTAGCTATGATAGTCATGTATAAGAATAAAACAAATAAAACATATTTTGTAGCTAGCTGTCAAGAAAAAACTGGGTTTTAACCTAAAGACCGCGGTCTAATCATGAGCTCGCTCTTTTAAAACGGAATTCATAGATTGCAACATTAGTGAAATTGTATTTAAACTTAATACCAAACAAATACATGTTAAATATAGATATACTCTCTGTAGTGATTATTTCTCCATCATTCTGAGAATTTAGCAAGTCACAGAGTGGAAAATGTTGTCTCATAGGTTTTGAATATTTGCAATATAATTAGGAATGCTGACGTGGCATCACACTTGTACCGGGAATGTAATTGATCACAGATAGGCATTTTTCTTCCAAGTTTTAGTCTAATTTTTAGCTCTTAACGGATTTCATTTTTACAAGGCCCTACGCAGAGAATTAGAAAACAAACTTGAAAATTCAATCTTAAGGAAATGTATCTACAAAAATTAAAAAAATCCAGTTTTCCTCTGATTGCTTTAATTTTTACCACGCACTCAGAAAATAAAATATATAGTCCAATGTCCAATTTCAAAACGTTTTTAAATTATTAATATACTTATTAATAATAAATCACTTTTTGATATGCTAATATGAAATTACCCTTGGATCCTACAGTTTATTCATATCAATTTTTTGTGCTAAGAGTTATGGAAAATGTTTAATTTGATCTCAATTATTAAACATTTTTCTATCAGAGCATGACATATTGTAATACATTGCATTTTGAATGATGAACAAGTCAGAAAAAAATATAAAAATGGATTTTGAAGTTTAGCAACACATTTTTTGTGCCTTACATAAATTTAATCAACTGAAAATTCGCCAGCAGCAAATATGGGATCCTGTGATACTTTCTTCTTGGACTCAGCAGCAGTTCTTGAGAACTTGAAGTTTGCTTGGTTATTTCTTAATACGAAAACATTCCTATCGTCCTCCCATCGTTCAGATAAATTTAGAAATGTACAACTTAAAATCTATTAAATACCCAAACAGTGCTTAATATATAACTGGAACACTGAAATAGCCTGACAGGATTATACAATTACAGAACACTGACTGCACTTCTCTTTTTACAAGACATGCCAGATTTGCAACATTTCAGCTGAATTAATTTCAGCACAGCCAACTCACGACCTCTGGGAAGCAAAATTCGCTACAAGAGACTAAAATCAAAACCAGTGAAAACGAAAATTGCATTTGAAAGCTGTAGAAACGAACTTAATCAAAGAACTCTCGCCGCTACTGGGACATATAAATGCTCTACTGGAGCTTTAAAACTGACTGTTATTGAGAAAACTAAAGTACAAGGTATAAGCATTACAAAAATATACATTTATGTTATTCTGATCTGAAACTAAGCCTAGTAGCGTTATCTTACGTCTAATTATTGGATTAATACTGACCTACACTGACTACATTACCTCGTAATTTGACATGCTGGTGTAATCTCTTGGAAAACTTAGCAATTACCAGCAGGGGAGCAAATTGGCCATATTAGCTGCGTTGGCCATACTCACATCAAGTACCTTATTAGGATACGGCATCAAAGGTGACGCACAAAGGAGTCGGAAATTGCCCCCTGAGCTACCCTCCCCTAATTTCTTCTCATTGAGCATACTTGGGAGTATAAATATCTTTATTGTGAGAATGATGTCTTACACACTTTAAATCAAATCTTATAATTTTGATTTCAACGAATTAAAGTTAACACATTATAGTTTTAAAACTTTGTCAAGTATTAGATCACAATTCTTTAACTTTTTATATTATCTATGCAAATGACTAAAAGACAACAATTGAGTAACTTTCATATACAACTTAAAATGTTATGAACATATGTGACGCAAGAACGCAATACGTAATAACATTGTTAATATTCTATGAAAGACAACAGTCAGCGATTCGAAAAAGTCTTCTGAGAACATATTTGCAAAGAAGCATAGGTTGTGCCGGAACACTTGCAAATCTGATTTGTTGCACTCACATGACTTTCTCTACTCTTCTCCTAACCATTAATGCAAAGTCTTATTCCTATATCTTCTTCGTGTTAACTGAGATAAACATTTGTACAAATTATCTTATTACTTATTTCCTTGTAGGTACAAGGGGAATATGGGAATACAGTAGGTTTTGAGAGATAATCAAATCTTTTAAAGTTTTGAGATTCCGTTTTCTTTCCACGGTTAAGATATAAGAAAATGAATAATGATGATCCATTTGACGAAAGTTTTAGTATTCCAAAACTCACTCAAATAACGACGAATATCTCCGAAATGATTTACTCAAAAAAAAAATGTGTTTTGGGAAGATCTACATTTTTTGTATAGGAAGATTTGGTCTATCTCTAACGGTTTACCAGTTATGCAAAAGTCATCAAGAGTAAACAGGACTTCATAGGCTATAGCCAGAAAATTCAAGATATACATTTCATTTGCCATAAAAATATGTCAAACATATAGCATTTGAATTAAAATCGTCAGAGCCACTTTCGAGAAAATCAAATTTTTGAAAAATGTTCCATGTAAAGGGTGGTTTAGGGTGGGGGAATTTTCTTCGAAACCTTCATCCTTAAAAATGTTAAACATAAATACCAAGTTTGATTTTAACCAACTTTTCGTTTTTGATATATTCTATTCACAGACTGACCGACAAAAACATACAGAGAGGGAGAGAGAGAGAGAGACAGACAGACAGACAGACAGACAGACAGACAGACAGACAGAGACATACACAGGCAAACACGCGGCGGACTTTTTTCTAAAAATGCTTTGTATTACTCAGGGGGCCTCAAAACATATTTCCAGTGAAATCTGGATATTGAGTTTTGGGGGACTAGAATTCTTGCTCTACTGGAGGAAGTAAAAATGTGTTTACACCTGTTGCTGATTTGTGCTAAAATCGTGACAAAGCGCATGTCAAAAATAGGTTATTGGTGATAAAGTTACTCGTAGTACTGTGTGTGAACTCGTCCGGAAACTTTGTTACTGCTAAATCCTTCTCAGTTAGCTGTCTTTAAAACATACTGAATATGTCTCCGCTACAGGTAATTACACTCACATGACTTTCTCTACTCTTGTACTAACTCATTCCTCTGTGTGTTAGTTGAGATAAACGTTTGTACAAATTATCTTATTGCTTATTTCCTTGTAGGTACAAGGGGAACATAGGAACACAGTAGGTTTTGAGTGATAGTCAAATATTTTAAACCTGGTCGCTAAACTTCGGTCTTTTGCACAGCCAAGGTAGAAAGAAGTGAATAACGAACTTCCATTTCAGAAAACTTTTTATTATAAAATTGAGACAAATAACAAGGAATATCTCGGAAATGGTTCACCAGAAGGCAACAAAGAGTGATTAGCAGTATGATAGTGATTTCAGGAGTTGAAAAACGTGAAGTGTGAATATATCAGGATTTAAGAGTTCTAATAGTGAGTAGATTGGAGATACATTTGAGAGGCTACGAGATTTGCGACGCATTCAGAAGTTGCAAAATACCAGGGAAGATATTCTTGTAAAGTTCGCAAACACGCAACCGGCCCTAAAAGTACTAAAACAGGCAACAAATTTAATACTTGCATCAACAAGGAGTTAACATATGCACAAAGGGTGCAAATGAAGGAGGTAATTAAATCAACGAAGGCAAGCAAGAAATGGGGGTATAATCTCAGGCAGAAGAGAGGAAAAAGAGACCAAGAGACAGGCAGTGGCAGGACCAGCAGTCATTACCAGTAGGAAATACCACAGAAGAGACGAGTACCCAGCATCTTGCAATACCAGCAACAAGAGCGTCAAAGTCAAGTGTGAACAAATGGTGGAATACGGTGCGCGAAAGAAACAGTGGAAGCACGCAAGGCGGGGATGGCAACAGTGGATAGTCAGGAGGAAGCGAGAAAAGTGTGAATTCAAGAATAGCTACAGAAAAATTGTCAAATAAAATAGCTCAGCGATCAGTGACGTGAGGGGAAAGGGGAGAAAAAAAGGATATTTCGCCGAGAGTAACAAGGTTAAATCCATAAATGAGGTAGTAGAGGGCTTTTATACATGGTGAAAGTGAGGTTATAGTGCAGTGGTATAATTGCCATGATGAAGACTAGTGAAGTGTACAATGTAAACTGATTAATGAAGCTGATAAGAAGGGTTGAGAAAGTGAATAGGGTTTGGGGATGAAATAAAACAGAAATGGGAGCAGGATAAGATTAGTGAAAGGTAAACATGTGTAAAAGGTAATTATGCTGAAGGGCTAGCCTAACAGCAAAGGGGCCAGAGCCGAGTTTAGGGTGTGCAATAAATCATTCATTCATACCATTGGTGATATTGCCATTTACTACGTCATTTTTGTACGCTAGTTTTGGTAGAGTTTTTGCCCACTGCCAGCCAACAACCCCTCTCGAGCACCAGGAAGACACAGAACTTGCACAAGCAGACCTATAATACACGTTTGGTCCCATGTTTCAGGTGCTAATATTGACGGCATGTGGGATCCATATCTGCTCCGCTGGAGAGAAGAAATGTCCACCAGAAGGATATGACCTTCAGGCTTTAGAATTAGCTTCACTAGAGGTACGAGACATGGTTCAGTAGTAACATACGGCTGGTGACAGTATCCTTATTAAAATGCTAAGAAATCTGATGTGTTGCACTCACATGACTTTCTCTACTCTTGTACTAACTATTCCTACAAAGTTTGTCGTATATCTATATAGGTAGATCATATACTTACATATTATAACAATGGGTTAATGTTTCTAAATCCTATGTTATAACAATTTAATTTTAGTAACCACTTCTTCAAATTTCATCTTCTAGTTCTACTTAGATCAGCTACATTTTTGTAAACAGCTTTCTGCAATACATACGAAGGCAGTTGTAAAGTAACCCCCCAGGTTTTATAAATAGTTGCAAAAGGTGGTTTATTTAATCCCTTATCACACTTTCTATTCTTCTACATAACTACTATATTTATTTAAACATTTGGCATAATATTCTACAAGCTTTTATTCATTGCTGCGACGCAGTGACGTAATTCTCCTAGTCTGATCATGACCCAGTGATGTAAAACCACAATCGCCTAAACAATCTAATTATTCTAAACAACCAAAAATAATTGCTCGTTGAGTTCAGCGATTTCCACTGCTGAAACGCTCCGAACATGAGCGTATTTCACAGTCGGCGGGCTCATCGCTTGTTATAAGCATATTCAACCGACACTGTGAACAGCACGACCAATGCAGATGACATTGTTCTACACGCAAAGTACGCGTATGCGTGCTGCGATTGATTACCTACGGCGATTCGGAGCTTAGTTATGAACTACCCTGGTGTATTCTCTATCTCTCGTTTACATTAACAGAATTTGTGGAATGTAATTATGTTCCAGGACTACAAGGAACTGACAGGACACTGGAGGACACACAGCTGCATTTATGGTTTGTACTGTAATTTCTTATCATGCATAGACTTCATTTACGGAAAGGGCGACAAAGGTCTCGTCACTGCTGGATCAGCATACAACGAAAGGTACGTGAATGTCATTTGAATTTTTGACAACCCAGAGCCATTGATTCTCCTTGCAATGCAGAATCACACCTTTGTATGCCTCTTTTTAGTATAATCACTTATCTTCAGAACCTCAATCATTTAGCTATGTATATCAGTTTACTTGAAATTAAAGAAAAATATTTTCCAAGTCAAAAAATAAATACACGGAACATTTGTAATGTTATTGCTTTATTAATATAATACTTGTATATATATTATATTATATAACACTAGCTGAAATACCCGGCGATGCCCGTGGTTTGACAATTTTACAACTTTTACACATATCTTGGACTCTGTAAACATTGTTGCATTTCTATTTCAATAATAGAAAGGTATATGAACTGCATGTTTACTGGCAAGTAGAGAAGCATATGTGAATGTGTTACTGTAAGAAAAACGAGTAGAGAATGGAATATTTTGTATAGTAGTAAAACCAATAGCATATAAACAGTCATGAAAACATGCTTAGAGGTGTCAATTTTCATTATGATCGGTCAATCGTGTTGGAATTTATCCACTTCATACATATCAACGTCCATATTAATTCTATATCTTTAAAAACACGCCGCGTATTTCTGCTAGGTAGATATAGATGTAATATTTATATGACTATGTTATTCCTGTTCATAGTTCAACAAAGATTTGGACATTCGACGGTTTTTTTACCCTGAAAGAACCAGGTAACCTTCAACTTGAAGCCACAGATAGTAAGTATATCCATTTATAACAGTAAATAACTATTTAATCATTATTAGGATTATCATTTATACACGTTTTAAGGGTGTGAGTGCGCACACCTCTTGACATTCAACTGAAACATAACTTCTTCCACCACATTGTTCTGTAGTGCATGGTTCCACAAATTAAAAATCTGATGTGCTGCACTCACATGACTTTCTCTACTCTTGTACTAACCACTTTTACAAACTCTTAGTCCTATATCTTCGTGTTAGTTGAGATAAACATTTGTACAACTTATTGCTTATTTCCTTGTAGGTACAAGGGCAATGTTAGAATACAGCAGGTTTGTGCGATAGTCAAATGTTTTAAAGCTTTGAGATTCTGTTGTCTTTGCACACTTAACATATAAAAAAAATGAACAAAGATGATCCATTTCACGAAAGTTCTAAGTTTTCCGAAACTCACACACATAACAAGGAATATCTCCGAAATGGTTCATCCTACAAGAAAATGTATTGAGACATAAATTGTGTATTTTAGCAAGATCTACATTTTTTGTGGAGTAAGGTTCTGTGTATCTCTTACGGTTTATGAGTTATTCAAACGTCATCCAGAGTAAATAGGACTACATAGGCTATAGGTAGGAAATCCAAAATATACATTTCATTTGTCACAAAAATATCTTGAGTATAGGCCACGTTAATCAAAATCGTTTGTGCCATTCTTAAGAAAATCAAAATTTCCGAAAAATGTTTCGTATAAAGGGTAGTTTAGGGTGGGGCTATTTTCTTGAAAATGTTCGTGTCGCATCCTTGAAAGACATTAAACTTAAATACCAACTTTGGGTTTTAACGGAATTTTCGTTTTTTTTTTTTTTTTTTTTTTTTTTTTTTTTTTTTTTGTATTCAGGGGTCTCAAAACATATATTTCCGGGGAAATCTCGACGTGGAATGAGCAGTAGAGAAAGTAAAAATACCTCTGTACGTTGTTTTGGGTAGAAATGCTGTGTCACTTTCGTAATACTTAACATTTTGTTTTTCTTCCACCAAATTTGTTTTGATTTTTCATATTCTATTGCTCACTTTTGCTCTGGCAGTAAATAATGGTTTTGGTATTGTGTGTTGTAGAAAGGACGAGTGGTGGCAAATTCAGGTTGTTGGCACTCAATAAAAGGTTCTGGCTTTTTGCCTGCTGCTTTGCAGATAATTCATGTAAGTATAAGCATCTTTGTCCAGTGCAGAAGTGATGTATTGCAGAAATATGTTATCAGTGTGTTAGTGCTTAGAAATGCCAGAAAATGCTGGACATAAAACTGGTATATCTTACACGTTCTCACACACACACACACACACACACACACACACACACACACACACACACACACACACACACACGCGCGCGCGCGCGCACGCACGCACGCACGCACACACACACACACACAGACACACACACACATTACAGTTCAAAATACTGCTTGTGTTGTGATACGTACAGAAGTTAAAATATGTAATTAACCTTCATTACCAAATAAAATACTTAAAAACTTAGCTTTAAACCTCATTAACATTAGCAAGGGAGATGCACTTTTCTGCGTTGCATTCTCCGCGCACACATCGTTTGACGCGAGGCAAACACAACCATTAGCTGCACTATATCAATGCTTGGCGTGTTACGCTAACAATACTAATTCATAGCACATTGTTGTTCGAAACATACTCCTCAGCAATCATTACGCCAGTTGGATGAGTATTTAAATAATAGGAAAGGTTAACTAAGGAAAACTGGCAGGGTATGCAACACCATCACCCACATCCATTGACTCTATGCCCCTGACTTTAATATTCCCCTATTTTTATGTTTACAGTTGGAGCATGGCTCGGCATGAAAGGCTCTAAACTTGATGTATGTGACTTACTTGAGGCGAGGGAGATAGCCGAGAAGAACGGGTTCACATGGACGGACTTTAGAGAAGTATCACATGAAAAATGTGACAAGAAAAAAGGGGGCTTCAGATAACTTCAAACCACCAGTGTAGTTACAGGTTCTATATATAGTTTGTTTGTTACTCAGTCCAAGAAGATCTGCTTTCTTAAAATAAACTGTAATAATATTCAATGTAATAAGACCATTGTGACTTACTTTACGAACTAAAATTGTTGTTGGAAAACATTTCTAACGTGTAAAATTTACATGATTTACGTGCTACTGTCTATTTTATTTACAAGTTCCTTGCAAACAAACTTAACTTTCCTGACTTTTCCCTCACCACGATTTTGTAACTGCGCACAGTTCCTGCACCCTTATTATATATTGGGTGCCCCCCCCCCCCACACACACACACATAAGAAAAACGCTTAGTAGGTTGTACGGCATGACAAACTGATCAGCTTTCAAACAGGAACCGCTGTTCGGAAATGCACAGTTTGGACGCTGGAGAGCGTCGAAGTTTGAGAGCGAACTGTTGTGACAATTTAACATTCGTTTTGGTATTTTAATACGGAGCGTATGCAACCCTTTATACATATGTGTACTGCAGAAGAATGACCCGAGCATAACATTCCTGCGCATGGGCTACTGCGTTACTTCTGTAGTTAACAGCAGCGTAACACGTACCAGTACACAGCTGAGCTCCAGCACACCTTGATGTAAATGTGCGGAATCATCTCAACGTTGCATACCATAATCGATGGATTGGTAGAGGAGGACTACCTCCATGTATAGCACGGTCGTCAGATCTGACACCTCTCGGCTGTGTTCTAACTCTCGTGGAATGATCAAACATTCCTTAACGGTGTCGAATTGTTTCACAGTTTTCCATTACGTCTAAGAAGAGTTTCTTCAGCCAGGCTCTCTGCTGCATAAACTAATTGTTTAACAGAGGTAACAAGTTAAAGGATGGAGGTCTGGAGAACATGCGGAGCATAGAAGTGGTCCTCATCTGCCTATCCATCTGTCATGGTTGATGCAGTAATACCTACCTCGTTTGTCTGGATCCGATTTGTAGATATTTTCTTACTTTCTCTACCACGTAAAGAGCGGAAGTATTGTATTCCACCGAAACATTCGATGTCGAAATTTCACCGGAAAATATAGTTTTTGAGGGTCCATGAATAAAAAAAAGCATTTTTAGAAAAAGGTCCGTGTGTGTGTGTGTGTGTGTGTGTGTGTGTGTGTGTGTGTGTGTGTGTGTGTCTGTGTGTCTGTGAGCAGCATAACTCAAAAACGAAAAGTCAGTTAAAAACCAAAGTTGGTATTTAAGTTTAATGTCTTTCAATGATGCGACACGAAGATTTTGAAGAAAATAGCCCCACCCTAAACTACCCTTTACATGGAAAATTTGTCGAAAATTTTGATTTTATTGAAAATGGTTCTAACAATTTTGATTAAAATGTCATATGTTTGAGATATTTTTATGACAAATGAAATGTATATCTTGAATTTTCTGGCTATAACCCCTGTAGTCGTATTTACTCTGGACGACTTTCGCATAACTGGTAAACCGTTAGAGCTAGACCAAATCTTACTGTACAAAAAATGTAGATCTTGCTAAAATACACAATTTATGCCTCAATAAATTTTCTTGTAGGGTGAACCATTTCGGAGATATTCCTTGTTAAGTGTGTGAGTTTCGGAAAACTTAGAACATTCCCCTTGTACCTACAAGGAAATAAACAATAAACAATACACTCACCAAGGACTTTAGTATGGAGTTCCTGAGAACCTTCAGCTAGCTTTGGGTGATCAACAATATCACAAGAAAATCTTCAAGTTCATCAAGACATGCAAAGTTAATGTTTAAATTCAATGTAAACTTCATGATTTGTTTCCTCCTTTTTTTTTTCTCAATGTTTAGTCGCGATATGACTTTTATGTTGAAGCGACTTTAAATAATATATAAAATTTAAAAAAAAAGGAAATAAACAATAAAATAATTTGTACAAATGTTTATCTTTAACAGGAAGAAGATATAGGAATAAGAGTTTGTGAAAATGGTTAGTATAAGGGTAGAGAAAGTCATGTGAGTGCAACACATCAGATTTTTGAGTTATGCTGTCCACAGACTGACATACACACACACACACACACACACACACACACACACACACACACACACACACACACACACACACACACACACACACACACACACACACAGCTGCCTGAAATGATATATTTGTGTGTCAATATTAGCAGTTTGAAGAAAGAAGGTTATCTATGATCGTGGTCAAACTGCACGTTGAACGTGCTCTTGGCGGTTGTATAATTAGAGCATAGGTAATGTAGTTATATTTGTAAAGTCTATATATCGATGTGCAAACAATTTACAGTACAGGTATTTAGAGCTGATACAAGTTTCTCTACAAGAGCGGCGTTTGAAAATAGATGGTGTGACTAAGGGGAGTTGGCGTTATAGCTTCCTCGCAGGAGCCCATGTGTGTGTGTGTGTGTGTGTGTGTGTGTGTGTGTGTGTGTGTGTGTGTGTGTGTGTGTGTCATCGCAACATAAGCACAGGAAACAATTCCAGGTAAAGAGCGATATCTGAAATAGGATACGTGCTTCTAGTCGCGCTTACGATAATAGTGCCATGCTTGGAATGTACATTCACGCTATATTAAAGCTAAGAAGCGGAACTCAAATGTTATTTTCAGTTCATGCAGTATATCTAACTTATAAAATATAAACGATGTTTTTAACTACTTGGTCTTTGTCCTACTGGTCGTTTTCTACCTCTACTATAACTTTCAAAATCTCTGCCAGTCTGTTTCTGTTGTAAATAATATATCCTCGAGCGTTATATTGTGCAATTCCTGTCACGTGTTGCATTTCTGTAAGCAATCATTTTAGATATCACAGGTATGGGGGCTGTCTCACACACGCACGCACGCACGCACGCACACACACAAATCTTTTTCTAAAAATGCTTTTTTTGGATTCAGGGGGTCTCAAAACATATATTTCCGGTGAAATCTCGACATCGAATTTTTGGTTGGAATAACATACTTCCACTTACTAGTAGAGAAAGTAAAATGTAAGATTAAAGTTACTAAAAATTTGCCCTGGATAATATGATATTTTTAATAATATTGCATTATCACCCCGAACTATAGAGAGAAGCATGCAAAAAATAGAGGAAATAACCGAGAAAAGACCACAAACCAAGGTCCATGAATTTATAGCCTTTTCACCCATAGATGAATCAAGTATTGCATTCCACCTTAAAAGTCTGATGAGTTACCCTCACATGACTTTCTCTACTCTTATACTAACTATTCCTACAGACTCTTATTCCTCTATCTACCTCTATATGAGAATTCAGTAGGCTTTGAGCGAAAGTCAAATCTTTTAAAGCTGGCCCTCACTGGAAAGCTTTGAAATTCGTATCTTTTGCAGGGTTAAGATATAAAGAAGTGAATAATGACCTTAGATTTCAGTATTGCAAAACTCACACAAATAACAAGGAACATCTCCCAAATGGTTCACTCCGGAAAAAATGCATTTTTATTTAAATTGTGTTTTAACGTTAACTAATTTTTGTATACTAAGATTTCATCTAGCGATGATTAAAATTATGCAAGGGTCATATAAAGCCATATTTTAGTTGTTTAGCTTTTTTGTCATTTTCTTGTCATTTTTCACATTACAGTCTTAAATGTTGATATGTTTGTCATATTTCTATTCCAATTTGGCAAAGGTATGGGCTTGAGGTCGTCCCAAAGACCGATTTTTCACATCTCTTAATTCTTTTGTGTAATATTTCTTACAATTATATTTCTTAGAAGTGTATGTTCCCGCGACTATGGAGCATAAGCCCTGTGTAATTTGCTACTGAAATTCTTCTTTCAAGATGTAACATTTATTTCGTTCTGTGCAGAGCTGAGGGTCAGCTCTGGATTAACCAGTTAACTGAATTCAAAATGCCGCAATAAAATTAATATTATTTATTTATTACTGAACTTGAAACATTTCTAAATTAAATTTTCAATGCAATGTCAATTTAAACACCATTAAATTTTGAAGATTTCGAAAATGCACCCAAAAATGGGTCATATTTATCATTATATTTTTTTCGGTCATAAGTGCGTGCATATTTCTTACCTTTATGGGCTATAACATCTTGAAATTTGAGATTTTTAGAAATTTTTTCCTACTACACTCACTTTTGAAAATGCTACAAACGAAGCAATTTTCACCCAATCCTAAAGAAATTTCTACTGTACATTTCCAAGCCGCGAGCAATTTAATCTTTCATATAACTCTTGTATTATTTTGGTTTATTACTTTTTAAAGTTATATATAGTTTATAAAATTGCAAATAGCATCCATTTAGCAGGTGGCTTATTTATATTAACAGCCTCTATTTATTAATACGAAAATAAGAGGCCAGACCTTAAGATCTATTGGATTATCTTGAAAAACTATCAATGTTAACAGTTTGAATAGATAAGGTTGTGAGATCGTGGTCAAATGTCACGTTTAACGTGATCTGGCAGTTCGCTTATAAGAGTAAGTGTTCTTAGAACCTTAGCAATATTCTCAAAACTTTGTGTACACAAAATGAAGCAATATTCGATACAGGTAATTATATTTTTGAAACAAAACGTCAACAGACTTAACTCTTTGCAGGCTTCATATAATAGAAACAAAATTTGATATGTCACACTCACATGATCTTCTCTACTCATTCTTTTGGAAACTATTTTTACAAACCACGTACAGTAACTACAGGGAGTATTGTGTTCCACCCAAAAGTTGGATATCGAGATTTCATCGAACATAAGTTTTAAGGCCCTTTGAATCTTAAAAAATTTGATGTGTTGTACTCACATGACTTTCTCTACTGTTGTAGGAACCATTCTTACAAACTCTTATTCCTATATCTTCTTCGTGTTAGTTGAGATAAACATTTGTACAAATTATCTTATTGCTTATTTCCTTGTAGGTGTAAGGGGAATATGGGAATACAGTAGAATTTGTGAGATAGTCAAATCTTTCAAAGCTTTGAGATTCCGTTTACTTTGCATGCTTAAAATATAAAAAATAAACAAGAAACGATGTTCCATTTCACAAAACAAGTTTTCCGAAACTGACACAAATGACAAGGAATATGTCCGATATGGTTCAAAAAATTTTTCATGTAAAGGGAAGTTTAGAGTGAGGCTGTTTTCTTCAAAATCATCGTGTCGTATCCATTAACCAACTTTGGTTTTAAAACCAACTATTAACTATGGATGTCTTTTGAATAACTGCTAAACCGTAAGAGATAGACAAAATCTTACTATACGAAAAATGTAGACCTCGTTTAAACACAAAATTTATATCCAAATAAATTTCTTGAAATCAAGATCGTTAGAAATTTTCAATATCTTAGCCGTGTAAAGAGAATGGAATTTGAAAGCTTTAAAATATTTGACGATCGCTTAGTCTACTGTATTCCCATATTCCCCTTGCACCTACAAAAAAATGAGCAATAAGATAATTTCTGCTAGTGTTTAACTCAACTAACATGAAGAAGATATAGAAATAAGAGTTTGTAAGAATGGTTAGTACAAGAGTAGAGAAAGTTATGAGTGCCTCACATTAGGTTTTTTGACTAATGCAAAAACTGCTTCTACAAAACCGATACAGCCCGTGATAGTCAGCGCTGCTTTTTCTATACACAACTACCATCTAGTGTCTGGGTGGTGTACTAACATTAGTTGATAGTCCTATGAGAGGACGTGCCCGTAGATGCAGCGGTAGTTTTTGAACACAATTATAAATCATTTCCCAACGCAACTATTTTTCCTAGCTCTCTGTATTGTCTTGTAAACTCCGGAATATGTACATATATTAAATGCATTTTTGACAAGTAGATAGAGTAGTAGATAGAGAAAATGACATTTTTATGAAAAACCCTTAAAATAAGTACGAAAATAAATTGTGGTGACAAGAAAAGTTCGTCAGGTTTGTGCAACAAATTAAAAGGTTGCATTACAAGCGTGAATATGTTTAAACATGTTTCAGTTGGCAGCCTTGATGGTAGTTAGCGGGATAAGCTTCTGTTCAGCCGGAGAGAAGAAATGCCCACCAGAGGGAGTTGAACTCAAACCTGTTAATCTCAACTCTGTAGAGGCAAGTATTTAATCATTTCCTGTCGAACAAGGCTAGTTCACTGTACAGTAACAGATACTGTGGGGTAGACGCCATTGTTTAAAATGAAGACCGAAATTTCACACACTGGGGTCAAAAATTACGTTTGATAAACTCGGTCAAGTGATACAGAGAAATTTCTGCTACGAAACACTGTCAAAGTGAAAAAACACATTGTACAGAAATTCACCGAATAACTGTAGTGCTTTTGTCATGCACCTGTGACGTCACGCTGCGTAGGAAGAACATGTTCACTATACAAATAATTTTCTTACTTATAGACGTAGGAGTTTCAGGATGACCTTCCTTATGTACTGTAACGCTCTTAATAAAGCAAGACTTGTGTGAAACTGTCCTCATATTTGCATATATTCGTTTTGGCTTAAATTGGTGTTTATTTTCATCATTTGTCGTGGTTATTTGCTTATTTTATTGCACAAGAGCCTGATAATATCCGAATGTTTGTTTGTAGGAGTACGGGCTCCTGTATGGCAACTGGACGAGGTTGAAATGCTACGGCAGAGGGCTCTGCCGACATTTATCCTGCTGGGAGCACACAGTCCTCAAGGGTGATGATAGAATTCACTTCCACGCTTCGTGGTATAATGAGAGGTAAAGGAATAACACTTGCTTACATAGTTCTTTAGTTTCCATTTATCAAATTATATATTTGCTTTTTCTACGTAACCTGTAGCTGCAGGAAACTTTGCATTCCACTTTAAAAATAATCTATTGCACTCACATGACTTTCTCTACTCTTGTATTATTCTTACAAACTCTATTCCTATATCTTCTTTATGTTAGTTAATAAAAACATTTGCACAAATTACGTTACTCTGATTTCGTTATAGGTGCAAGGGGAATATGGGAATACAGTAGGCTTTGTGCGATAGCCAAATCTTTTAAACCTTTCCAATTCGGTTCTATTTGCACGGATAATATATAAAAATGAATAACGATTTTCCCATATGTGGAAAGTGTGTTTTGCAAAATTCACACAAATAACAATATCTCTGAAATGGTCCACAAAGGGAAAAATACATTTGTACATAACTTGTCTGTTTTAACGAAATTTGCTTTTTTGTACAGTAAGATTTGCACCCCACCAATGACGCCTGTCGTGGGCCGAGGTGGGGGACGCAGCGGCTGGGCGGTAAGGCTTGGCTCTTCATGGGCTGTTGTGCCAGGACGTAGTAGTAGTAGTTAGTACAGTAAGATTTAGTCTATCTCTTACGATTTAGGAATTACCAAAAGTTATCAGGAGTAAACAAGACTACATGGGCTATAGCCAGAAAATTCAAAATATACATTTCATTTACCATAAAATTGTGCAAAACATATGGCATTTTAATCAAACTCATTGGAACCATTTTTCAAAACAGTGTTCCATGTATAGAATAGTTTAGGGTGGAGTAACTTTCTTCAAAATCTTCAAGTCCCATCCTTTAAAGATAATAAACTTAAATACCAACTACGGTTTTTAACCTACTTTCAGTTTTTGAGTTACACTGTACACACACGCACACACGCGCACGCGCACACACACACAAGGACCTTTTTCTAAAACTGCTTTCTTTTAATTCAGGGGGCCTCAAAACATTTCTGGTGGACTCTCGAAATCGAAATTTTGGGTCGAATACAATACTTCCCCTACCTACTATACATGGTAGAAAAATAATGTGTTGCAGTTACATGAGTTTCTCTATTCAGTCTTGCACGAACAGTTCTCACACTCTTATTATTGTATTATTTTCATATTAATGGAGATAGATATTTAAAGGGGAACGTTTTGGGTCTAAATTTAGCATAATGAAATCAAATTCAACGGCATTCCTATCATATTGGCATGAAAGGGAAGTATTGATTTCTTCGGATGGCTCACTAAATCGTTACTCATCCAGCTAAAACTGTTGCTTGTTTCACAACATCAGAAATCGCACGAGGCGAGATTATTGGTCCATGGCAAGCTGGTGACAAGTTCGAGAAATATATCAAATTTTAATGCTAGCCAACAGAGGCGGCTTATTGCATAGATGTCAGAAGAAAAACGTTCATTCGAAAGTAGAAACTTCATTATAATATAAAGCAATAGACACAGACGTTTAGAGCTATTTCTATAGGAATTTTAATTCCAATACAAATATAGGGAGAGTTGGTATTAGGCTTAAACGTTGTTATATTTTTCAGTCAAGTATTGTAAAGCCTTATACGTTTTGTGATTCTAAGTTTTTCTTATAACACAGAATCGTTTAGCTCAATAAATGTTGCTTATTTCAAGCAATATTTACATTTTCCCTAATAAGCATTATGAATATGGAGATAAATGAAAGAAAATTAAATCGTAGCTTTTCTACGAGGTCAAACGTATGTACCCTTCCCTTCCTTATCCTCATTACAGCGCCACGCCTCTTGCCCCTGATTGCAACCATCAGCAGTACATTCGTGTGTGTGTGTGTGTGTGTGTGTGTGTGTGTGTGTGTGTGTGTGTGTGTCTGTGTGAAATTCAAGGGCGTTACTTATTTCAAACATTATGCTTTCAGGTCTCAAAAACCATTTTACACAACCGCATATTTCTCGTTCAAGGAACCAGGAATCTTACAAGGAAGTTATGTAAACGGTAAGTAAATTGATTGTGTTATATTTTCATGTAAATAATTGAACTACTCGGTGTTGCCCGTGGTTTGACCATGTATCTGTATAACCTTCAAACTTTTGTTGCACTTGTCCAATAGTCTTCTCTTTGTTTGGAGACATTTGAAACTTCTATTTCACTCACTTGAACAAAGAGTTAATTAGGAGAGTACATAGAACAAAAAATAAACACAATAAATGGATAAAGTGACAGGGAAGGCACTATGCAGATGCACTGCTAAACCATCACAAGTTCTACAGGAAGAAAAGCAAGTAGAGAAAGCAGTGTGAATGTAATAATTGCATTTGGTAAGGTCGCCAGACAATGGGAAACAAATGATGTGAAAATCCTTTAGAAATCCGTGTGAAGGTAATAGTATCGCTGTGTGCAGTGAAGTAAAAACCCCTTAAAAGGCACCCAGTGTATGAAATGGGGTGAAATTTCCAATTCTAAACTAGACGATAATTTTCCACACATAGACAGCCTCCGTCTTACCTTCATAACAAATGTACCAGTGTTGTCATTTATGTTTCAGACGAGTTTGATGGAACATTCTACATGTTGCTGGTGAAGGAGGACGTCTACATTGCGGCCGGCTGCTTAAAAAACAACGAATGTAAGTAAATCTATTGTTACAAATTTGATTTCCACTTTTAAACAACCAACCGAGTACCCAATTCCTGGCGAGAGGAAATAATTACCTACTTTTATTTTATAGGCAGTTATTAAGTTTAAAAGACTCGATAACATGAATGGAATATAGTGTAACCGATAGATTTTTCATTTCTAATTACGATTTTGACAGTTTCATTTGGCGGTCAAGCTTTGTATATTATTTATGGACAAATTCCTCCACCCTGAACTACACTGCACATGGAAAATATTTTGAAAATTTTGAAGTTCTCAAAACTGTTTACCGATATTGACTAAAATTCCATATGTTTAAGATACTTTTATGGCAAATAAAATTTTCCTGATTACATTTGCATAACGTAAGAGATAGACCAAATCTTAATATACAAAAACTGTAGATCTCCTTAAAGCACACAATTTGTCAAATGATTTTTTTGTGTAATTAAGCATTTCGGAGATATTCCTTATTATTTGTCTAAATTTTGTAATACGTATACTTATAGACCGTTATCAAGTGAGAGGTCGCTGTTCATTCTTTTATTTCTTGGTCATCCAAAGAGAACGGAATTTCAGTATTCCCATATTCCCCTTGCACCTACAAGAATTAGCAATAAGATAATTCGTTGGAATAGTTTGTACAAGGGAAGAAAAAGTCATGTGAGTGCAATACATATTTCTTATGAATAATTTAATACACATCTAAAAAATATATATTTCCATTAAAATCTCTACATCAAATTTGTAGTTAGATGCCTGTTAGAGAAATAAAAAATGACAGCTATTGTGGCTTACATCTGACAAATAAATGTTTACTTTATTTCATGTTTTTTGTGTTTCAGTTTATGTCTTGGTTAGTGGCAAGAAAGATAAATTTGAGCCACACGAAGAACGGTTAATTGAAGAAACAATGGCCAACAACAATTTAAATATAATGTTAAAATCAACTCGTAATGAAAACTGCGGAGATAAAAAAGCAGGTCTCTGACCATATGGCAGCATCGTTGTATTAGTACTTCAAGGAAAATAAAGCATATTGTTTATTTAAGTACGTGTACGTAATCTTTTAATACTAAATGTTCAATGTGAAAATGTGCGCGCGCGCTTGCTTTGTAGCTTAGGAGGTCCACGCTGCCCGTTACAGCAACACCTGTTTGTGGCAGTCTTATATAATCTGGGCTGCATAGTTATGGAAAAAGTGAAGTCACTGTTAATGAGACATATTGGATGCACTCATAAAGGACGTTGCTGGAAGATTTTCATATTTGGAAGTTCTCAAATCTGAAGTAGATCTGTTTACCTTGTCCTATTCTGTTGATCCCGAGAATTTTCCAGTTGAACTTCAATTAAAACTTACTGATTTATGCCTTGATTTATATCTATTCATAGTGATAATAATATGGACGGTTCTTAATAAGCCATTGATCCACAAACATATTCAGGATTTTCTAAGTATGCTGCAACAATTATGATTATGTAATTAATGTTCTTCTACACAACAGCTGTGAGTAGGGAGGAGATGATGAAACAATTATTACCCGAAAGCAAGAGCATGAAATACGGAATAGGCGAGATGAAGACAGAAATCAATAATTCCAGAATGAACATAATGGAGACAGGAATGAAGAGAGAAAGGAATTCCAAAATGGATGACATGAAGACAGAAATGAATTCCAGAATAAACATAATGGAGACGGGAATGAATAACTTAAACTCGGACATGAAGAATATGGAGACAAAAATGGAATCCAAAGTGAGGAACTTGACATCTAGAATAAAGAATTTCGGAAGCGGGGTAAAAACATGGAGATGTGAGCCGGAAGAGACGAAAGCAGAGACGTGTGAGCTTCCGGCAAAGTTTGATTGGGAGCTCTGCCAGCGCGTGGACGTCGTGGAGCACGACAGAGAACGTCTTGGCCTCCTGGAAGGAAGAGTTGACAGAAGCGTCAAGGAACTGTATGCCAGGGGCGGGCGGGATAGCGCGCACCTAGTGGCCCCAAGGCGACAGTTGCGCCCGTCTCGGAGAAAGGAAGTGTACGTCACGAGGAAGGCAGGTCAGGGACATCTTCGAGAATCCCTTAGAGGAGTGTGTCGGGGATGCAGCCAACCAGGACCGGTCGTGGAGAACCAACTTGGCATGCGAAATGGAGGAACCGTCAGAACCATCCAATCAGGTGACGCACAATGCCGTGAATGGAAGAATGGAGGACATCATCGCGGACGGCAGTTTACACGGGAAGTCGCGCCGGATGCAAGCGAACATGAGGCTGAGGATATGCCAACGAGAAAACTGGAGCGATCCTACGAGTTATTGACATAATTGGATGACACCTTACCTTTAAAGAAAGAGGCCTGGCTGGAGGTGACCTTGGGGTAGAGCATTATGGGTCTGTGGGTGTTAGTCGCGAGGGTAACCGAGTATCTGCAGGGTGACCTGGAGGAGGTCGTGATTGGGTACGCCGGTAGTAAGGTGGCGAAAAAGGTGCACCGGGGAGGTACATTGTCATGAGACCCGGAGGTCGTTTCCACGCTGTGCGCACCTGGGTTATGTGCAAGCGGAGGAAGACCCATTACAACCGGCGAGATGGTCGCAGAGGTGTCAGGCAGGGTGACAGACGTCACCCTACCCGGGTCAAGGGGCCATATCATATCCGACAACATTGCCAAGGACCGTGCCACCTGGAGAAGTGATGTGATGGCGAAGTCTACTGCACCCATGGGACGCTCTGAGAGAAGATGCTGATGGTGCACAACTACAATGGTGCTGGTCGGGACGACCGGCTTTCAGGAGGGAGCAGTGCGACATTGACTCGTTCAACAATATGGGCAGTGTAACCTTGGATACGGAGAGCGACTGCGCGTACATGACCATAAACAATGATGCCAGTAAAACACAAAACAAAGGATCCAGAAGCTTCCAGTTAATTCCGCTGAGTTATCGTTGCACATGTGTATGGAGGAATCTAGGTCACGTGACACTGGCTCCAGTATAAACAGGACAGGCAGCGATCAGTTAGAGTTGAGAGAATGATATAGTAGTAGTAGTTTTAGTCGTCGTTTACAGTTAGGTTTAGTTACGAGAGGGAGTCGACCAGTCCGCCAGTCAGTACGTATGTGTCGTCAAGTAATAACTTATTACTAATAAGGGACACTGAAAGTGGACAAAGACATTGAATGACTGGGAAAGATTATCGAAAGAAGAATTGTAAAGTGCAATAGTAGAGAAGTAACGAAAAGGTAATTGTGCATTTGTAGTAAAATTTAGAGGAAAATAAAGAGAAGAAAAGTAACGGAATTTCGAATTTTGCTGTCCTGTTGGAGAATGAAGAGTTCAGGATTTTATTGCTAGAATGGTGTGGTGCTTTCCAACAGTCCGCCTATCCCTCCAGAGATGTGAACAGAGGAAATTGTTTTGCTTTGAAATTTCAATTAATATTAGAAATCGTGGGAGTAAAAATTTGCTTATGAAGGACGTCAGGAAATTACATGACGGGCGCCATGGCTGCTGTAATTACTATTACTATACCTGAATGTTTTTTACCAGCCCTGACGGGCCAAGGTTACCGCCTGACCACTGCGACGCCCACTTCTGCCCACTGCAGGCGTCATGAGTGGGCTGCAGTTCTGGAGGGTGGAACGTGGCTAGCACCGCGAACCCATCCGACCCGTTATGCGGCCTTCACGGCATGGAGAAGCAAGTTCTCCATCAAGTAGCTCCTCATTTGGCCCCTCCGGGACCTAATGAGGCTGAGTTTACCCGGTGCCAGACTTCCGCACGCCGGTACAAGGTTCAAACCCGGATCCTCCGAGCCACATGAACTCTTGATTTTTCGGTCCCTTTCCATTCGTGTTACTGGCATTATACTGTGAAAAACAAAGTGTACATCTTTAACGCTCTAGGAATGGTCTCAGAAATCCTCTTTATTCTCTGTGACCTTTGCATAAATGATTAACCTAAAGTCCTAAAGCAACGCAATTTATGCCAAATGTATTTTTTGTAAACTGAACCATTTTCGACATATAACTTCTTGTTTGTTCGAATTTTCCAATGGGAATAACTTATTCTCTCTTGGACGGGCTAGGAGAACACATATCGACCACCCCTAAAAAGATTTGACTGTGATCTAAACTCTACTGTATTCCCACATTCCCCTTGTACCTACAAGAAAATTAGCAATAAGATAATTTGTACAAATGTGTATCTCAACTAACACCAAGAAGATATAGGAAGAAGAGTTTGTAAGAATGGTTAGTACACGAGTAGAGAAAGTCATGTGAGTGCAACACATCAGATTTTTACTTTTTACATTACAGAAAACTACATTTACATAATGTAAATTAAAAATTCAGTTAGGTACGTAAAAGGGTTTAACATTTTGAAAATTGAGAATTTTGAAAATTCTTTCCAACCACATTCACTTTTTGAAAATGCTACACACGATGCGATTTTCATCCAATTCTTTTGAAATTTGTAACATAGATTTCTAAAATGCAAGTGATTTAATCTGTCGTATAACTTTTCTATCTTTTAGGGTTATTACTTTTTAAAGCTGTATAAAATGGTGAATAGCACCATCCATTTAGCACAAAATAGGCACATGAGGCAGGTGCTTTATTTATTATAGCAGCCTGTATTTATGAATACGAAAATGAGAATTGAGTCGTTATTATGAGACGACAGACTTTAGGATCTGTTGGATACTGTTTAAAAATGACCAGTGTTAACAGTTTGAACAAATAAGGTTATGAGGTCGTGGTCGAATGTCACGATTACCATGTTCTGGCAGGGTATAAAATCACGAGTGGCTTACAGAAGCTACTGTCTTCATTTTTGAGGCTCTTTAGAACGTTTAAATCTTTGTGTATACTTCCATCAAAATGAGGCAATATTCAACACAGGTAATTATATTTTTGAAAGAAAACTTCAACAGACATCACTCCTTGGAGGTTTTATGTAATAGGAACAAAATCTGATGTGTTGCACTCACATAATCTTCTCTAATCACTTTTAAAAACTGCTTTTACAAACCGCGTATAGTAAATAGAGGAAGTATTGTGTTCCACCCAAAAGTTCGATGTCGAGATTACATCGGAAATATATGTTGTGAAGTCCCCTTAATAAAAAAAAAGTCATTTTTAGAAAAAAGGTCCGTGTGTGTGTATGTGTCAGTCTGTGTGTCGGTTAAAACCCAAACTTGATATTGAAGTTTAATCTACGACGTGCCCGTAGATGCAGCGGTAGTTTTTGAACACAATTATAAATCATTTCCCAACGCAATTATTTTTCCTAGCTCTCTGTATTGTCTTGTAAACTCCAGAATATGTACATATGTATATTAAATGCATTTTTGACAAGTTTTATCATGCTTAGCACGAATTAGATAGAGAAAATGACATTTTTATGAAAAACCCTTAAAATAAGTACAAAAATAAATTGTGGTGACAAGAAAAACTCGTCAGGTTTCTACAACAAATTAAAACGTTGCATTACAAGCGTGAATATGTTTAAACATGTTTCAGTTGGCAGCCTTGATGGTAGTTTGCGGGATAAGCTTCTGTTCAGCCGGAGAGAAGAAATGCCCACCAGAGGGAGTTGAACTCAAACCTGTTAATCTCAACTCTGTAGAGGCAAGTATTTAATCATTTCCTGTCGAACAAGGCTAGTTCACTGTACAGTAACAGATACTGTGGGGTAGACGTCATTGTTTAAAATGAAGACCGAAATTTCGCACACGGGGTTCAAAAATTACGTTTGATAAACTCGGTCAAGTGATACAGAGAAATTTCTGCTACGAAACACTGTCAAAGTGAAAAAACACATTGTACAGAAATTCACCGAATAACTGTAGTGCTTTTGTCATGCACCTGTGACGTCACGCTGCGTAGGAAGAACATGTTCACTATACAAATCATTTTCTTACTTATAGACGTAGGAGTTTCACACAGGAAAAGCTCAAGATGACCTTCCTTATGTACTGTAACGCTCTTAATAAAGCAAGACTTCTGTGAAACTGTCGTCATATTTGCATATATTCGTGTTTGCTTAAATTTGTGCTTATTTTCATCATTTGTCGTGGTTATTTGCTTATTTGATTGCACAACAGCCTGATAATATCCGAATGTTTGTTTGTAGGAGTACGAACCTTTGTTCCACCCCTGGACGAGGGTGAAATGTCACGGGGAATCATTCTGCCATGATATATCCTGCTGGGAACACACTCTTAGCAAGGCTGATGGAAAAGTTTATTTCAGTGGTTCATGGTATAATGAGAGGTAAATGAATAACACCTGCTTATACAGTTCTTTAGTTTCCAGCTTTGTTCTACGTAAGCTGTAGTTGCAGGAAATATTGCATTTCACTTTAGAAATAATCTTTTTCACTCGCATGACTTTCTCTACTCTTGTATTAACCATTCTTACGAACTCTTATTCCTATATCTTCTTCTGTTAGTTGACAAACATTTGTACAAATTATCTTATTGCTTATTTCCTTGTAGGTACAAGGGGAATATGGAAATACAGTAGGCTTTGAGCGATAGTGCAATCTTTTAAAGCTTACAAATTTCGTTCTCTTTACATTCTCTTTCCGTTCTTTGCATGAATAACGATGTTCCGTTTGACGAAGATATTTTTCCAAAACTTACACTAATAACATGGAATATTTCTGAAATGGTTCACTCTACAAAAAATTTATTGGGAAATAAATGGTATATTTTAGTAATGTCTACATTCTTTTTATAGTAAGATTTGGTCTATCTCTTAGGGTTTATCAGTTATGCAAAGGTCATTCAGAGTAAACAGAACTTCATGGGCTATAGCCAGAAAATTCAAAATATACATTTCATTTGCCATAAATTATCCTAAACATATGGCATTTATCATTGCATATCTGACTGATAAGTTGACTCTAGCCAATCGCAACAAGGTATTTCTCCTTGCAGTAGTATTTCACATCATCTGGCTGTACCCTAGCATTTCTTTCTTACGCATTTAGCTGATAAATAGCGAATCACCGATAAGTCACGGTCAACAGTGAAATATGCACCTTAAATTTATAGTTTTGGGTAAAATATGCTGATTTAAGTAAACAGGGTAAAATAACTAAGTAAGAACGTTTTCCTACGAAATAAGGATAAATAAGCACAAATAAATATAGTTAATACTGTTTATCTAGTTGTGCCTCAGGAATAACCTTTCTGCTTATCCTTAAAAGTATGGGAAAGATTATTGGTCCATGGCAAGCTGGTGACAAATTTACAGAAATATACTTAATTTTAATAGCAGCCAAGAGAGGCGGCTTATTGCATAGACATTAGAATAAAAACTTCTTTCGGAAGCAGAAACTGCATTATAGTTTAAAGTAATAGACACAGACGTTTAGAACTATTTCTATAAGAATTTTAATACCAATATAAATATAGGGAGAGTTTGTAGAAGGATTAAAATTTTTTTTATTATTTTTCAGTATAATATTGCATTCTGTTTACTGTGAAGCTTTACACATTTTGTAATTTTAAGGACAGAATTAAAGTTGTTAATACAACACAAAATTGTTTAACTCAATAAATGCTGCTTATTTCTTCCCTTCCCTTATCCTCATTACAGCGCCACGCCTCTAGCCCCTTATTACAACCGTGAGCAGTACGTTCGTGTGTGTCTGTCTGTGTGACATTGAAGGACTTTCCTTATTTCAAACATTACGTTTTCAGGTCCAAGAAGGCATTTGCCACAACCGCATATTTCACTTTGAAGAAACCAGGAGTCTTCGAAGGGAAGTATGAACACGGTAAGTAAATTGATTCCGCTTTATCTTGGTGTAACTAACGGAAGTACCCGGCGTTGCGCGTGATTTGACGATTTATCGCTATAACCTTGGACTTAAGTTGCACTTGTCCAATGGTTTTCCTTTTGGAGACATTTAAAAATTCCATACTTAAGCAAGTAGTTAATTAGGAGAGTATAAAGAACACAAACTAAACGCAATAAATAGATAAAGTGACAGGGAAGGCACTATGCAGACGCACTGCTAAACAATCACAAATTCTATAGGAAGGAAAGCAAGTAGAGAAGGCAGTGTGAATGTAATAGTTGCAATTCTATTTGAATCTCATATAGAACTGTATGAATTCTTGTAGAAGAGGGAAGTATGATTGTGTTTCATAAAAGAAAACTGACTAGAGAAAGCAGCGTGTACCTAATACGTTGCATTTCTATTTCAAACATACAGAAAATTGTATGAAGGTTGTAGAAAAGAGTGTAGGGGACGCAATTTGAATGCAGTACATTGAATAATAAAGTGGATAACATGAAAACCTCTATGACAAAACACTTAGGTGTGCCAATTTTCACGGTGAATAATCAAGTACTGGAGTTTATCTACTTCAGACATACCAACATCTATTTATATGCAGGCTGTCCCAGTAAACACTGACAACCAACGCTTAGTGTATTGTATGCCTAAAATAAAATATTTTCACATAAATTAAATCACAGAAATAAAACTAATAATTTTTTGTCATTTTTTGTTGGTGGTTGTCAGCCCAAAATGACTAAGATTTGACTCATTAAGTGAAGGAAACATTAATAAATATTTGTCTTTGTTGCCCAATGTAATTAATTGTATGAAATGGAGTGATATTTCCAATTCTAAACTAGACAATAATTTTCCCCACAAAGACAGCCTCCGTCTTACCTTCATAAGAAATGTATCAGTGTTGTTATTTATGTTTCAGACGAGTTCGATGGAAAGTTTGATTTGCTGCTGGTGAAGGAGGACGTCTACATTGCGGCCGGCTGCTTAAAAAACAACGAATGTAAGTAAAGCTATTGCTACAAATTTGATTTCCACTTTTACACAACCAATCGAGTACCCAATTCATGGCGAGAGGAAATAATTATTTTTACTTTTATTGGGGTTATTAAGTTTAAAAAACTCGATAACATGAATGGAATATAGTGTAATCGATAGATTTTTCATTTCTAATTACGATTTTGACAGTTTCATTTGGCGGTCAAGCTTTGTATATACATATGGGCAAATTCCTCCACCCTGAACTACACTTCACATGGAAAATCTTTTGAAAATTTGTAATTTCTCAAATCTGTTTAACGATATTGACTAAAATTCCATATGTTTAAGATATTTTTATGGCAAATAAAATATATATTTTCAATTCTCCTGATTACCTTTGCATAACTGATACACCGTAAGAGATACACCAAGTCTTACTATACAAAAACTGTAGATCTCCTTAAAACACACAATTTGTCAAATGATGTTTTTGAGAAGTGAACCATTCCGGAGATATTTCGTATTATTTGTCTGAATTTTGTAATGCTTATACACCGTTATTAAATGGGAGGTCGTTATTCATTCTTTTATCTCTTGGTTATGCAAAGAGAACGGAATTCAGTGACCACTCTTAAAAAATTTGGCTATCACTTAGAACTTACTGCATTCCCATATTGCCCTTGCACCTACAAGAAAATTAGCAGTAAGATAATTTCTACAAACATTTATCTCTATTAACGTGAAGTCGAAAGAGAAGCAACTGTTTGTAAGAATAGTTTGTACAAGAGCAGAGAAAGTCACGTGAGCGCAACACATCAGATTTGTTATGAATAATTTAATATACATCTCAAAAAAATATATTTCCATTAAAATCTCTACATCAGATATGTAGTTAGATGCCTGTTAGAGAAATAAAAAATGGCAGCCATTGTTGCTTAAATATCACAAACAAATGTTTATGTCATGTTTTTTCTGTTTCAGTTTTTATCTTGGTTAATGGCAAGAAAGATTCCTTTGGTCCAAATGAAGAACGGTTGATCGAGGAAACATTGGCCAAGAACAATTTAAATATGAAGTTAAAAAGAATTGTTAATAAAGACTGTAAAAAGAAAAAAGCAGGTCTCTGACCATACGACAGCTTCGTTGTATTCATACTTCAAATGAAATAAAGCATATTCCTTCGTTCAGTACAAGTACTTCAACTTTTAATACTAAATGTTTAATGTGAAACGATCCACTTGAGTGCAAGCGCGCGCTTGGAGCCCAGCAGGTCCACGCTGCCCGTAACAGCAACACTAGTTTGGGATTATTATGAAATCCGGGCTGTACAACCAGGCAGGAGGCGAAGCTACTTACACATTTGCAGCCCTTTAACTGGATCTCTTGTCCTATTCTGTTGATACCGAGAATGTTCCCGTTGAACTTCAACTAAAACTTACTGATTTAAATTTACTGCAGCAGTTATGCGTATGTTTGGCAGTACATACGCGGGTCGTTCAGTAAGTTATCTAACTGAGCATTAAAATTAAATCTGATTATGAAACTCCCGGATCATTTTTCAATGCAGTCCCCCTTGACTGCAACGCACTCAGTGTGCTACGCCTGCAGTGATTGAATACCCTCAGAAGAAACGAAACATTCTGAATGTCAAACTATCCTGTTACAGCTGACTTAACTGAATTGTCATAGGGCAATCGTTGCCTACGCAGACATTTGTTAATGTTTCTCAACAGAAACTAGTCGCCGGAAGCCAGGTCTGGACTGTAGGGTGGATGGTTCAGCTTTACTAAGTCACACTCCTGTATAGCAGCCCGCGAAGTTAGACTTACAACTTTCCACTGTGTTTCTGCTTGATATTCACCACTGTGGAAGCATAGATATCTCCAGTAACGGTTGTCTTGTGCGTCTGTCAGTCTGTGGGCAAAAACGAAAAGTAGGTTGAAAACCAAAGTCGGTATTTTACTTTAATATCTTTCAAGAATGCGACACGAAGATACAATACAAAAATGTGGATCTGACTAAAACACAATTTGCGTCCAAATCTCTCTCTCTCTCTCTCTCTCTCTCTCTCTCTCTCTCTCTCTCTCTCTTTGTTATCTGTGTGAATTTTGGAAAACGTAAACTTTCGTCAAATGGAAGATCGCGATTAGGTTTTTATATCTGAGCCGTGCAAAGAGAACGAATCTTAAAGCTCTAAAAGATTATTCGCATATTCTCCTTGAACTTAGAAGGAAACAAACATTAATATAAGTTGTACAAATGTTTATCTCAACTAACACGAAGAAGATATAGGAATAAGAGTGTGTAAGAATGGTTAGTACAAGAGTAGAGAAAGTCATGTGAGTGCAACACATCAGATTTTTTCACTTCTCTTTCTTTACGCGATGGCTTAAAATCAAAACTAGTTCGACACAATTTTGCCTTAAAGGGTGCAGTATGGAAATCACAAAACAAAATAAAAAAATGGATTAAAACACAAAAAGAAAGCACTATAAAGCCCTTAGAGCAAGATGACTGTTAACAGTCGACTGGTCCCAATCGGGAATGTTAAAATATTTTTGATTATTCTGGAAGGATAAACAAGAAGTAAATTTAAATAAATAGTGATTGCGAAAAGCATATTTAAAATAATACATCTGGCGTCCACTGGGAAATCATTGGTGAATAATATCTACAAAAACGGCGACATGATTGTCCCTTGTGGGACTCCAATGCCGATTTCCCAAGAAATTGTGCAGCAAGTGCAGATACTTTTGAAGGGCCGGGAAATTGTGGTGCAGTTTATAAATGGTGCCATTGTGCCAGCACCGGACAAACGCGGTCTCTACGTCCAGAAATAACGCCAACGTTGAAGCCCCATTGTTAAAATTGCTCAGTTACGTCATCAGTCTGAGTAGCTGCAATTCTCTGGAATGTTCTTTACTAAAGCCAAATTGTGAATTTGAGAGTTCATGTGTTTCCGAAACTTGTTTTTGAAGTCGAGAAAGAATAAGTTTTTCGAGTAATTTACCAATTGTAGACAAGAGACTAATAATGGGGCGGTAATTTTGGGATTGTCTGGTGCTTTTCCCTTGCTTTGGGAGCATAATAACCTTGGCGCGCTTCCAAGTGGAGGGGAAGTAGCTGTGCTGCAAACAGGCGTTAAATATCTTTCTTAGTTGCACTAGGGCTTTTCTTGGCAGATACTTAAGTTCCTCATTAGTCACTTTGTCTGGGCCGGCAGCTTTCCCATTAGGCAGTTTCCTAATGAGCTGGTAAACTTCCTGCGGTGTTATATGGGGTAACTGTTGCTCTTGCTTCTGCGCCACCCAGGTTTGTACCCATGTCTGAACCTCCCGTTGTAGGTCACGGTTGGTCACTGGATTCAGGCTGACGGGTGTACCGCCAGGGTCTCGTCAAGCGTCGCCTCCGCGCAATGAGTCGCTCTACCTCGGGGAACGTGCAAAAACCGAGTGGTCTTGTAGTGTATGACATGTGGTAGCACTTCTCTTGGCTGTGTGCAGCGAGGCGACATCTATGTCTGCCTTGCTATAGCCTGGGTTGCGCCACCCTGTGCATTTCCATGGTAAAGTGTTCTCTGCTCTGAGTTTGTACAAAAGTGATCTAAACGTAACGTTAGCACTACGCTAACTTAATACAAGGCAACAGAATGTGAATAGCAGTAACTGGTGTCTTCTCATTTGTTACAATATATTACTTACACATGAATTTCTCTACTCGCTTTTCTTTTACGTAAGACGCATATCCTCTGCAGGTACAAGAAGACGGATAGATATTTGTGCCAAGGAACTTCGCGATCGCTATTATATACAGAGTAACTGTGATTTTACACCCTGCCAAAACATGTTAATCGTGCAGTTTTATCACGATGTTACAACCTTATTTGTTCATTGACGCTTTTAAGGAGACCCCAATAAATTTTGCCTGAGACAGGCCTTTCATAATGACTCAATTCTCATTTCTGTAGCTCTGGTCAACAGGAAATTGGGACGTCAGTTGTGCACAGAATTGTTAATTAATGGAGCATCACTGTCTCAAGGATAATATATTGGAGTCTCCTTAAAAGCGTCAATGAATAATTAAGGTTCTAGCATCGTGATAAAACTGCACGATTGGCGTGCTCTGGCAGGGTGTAAAATCACAGTTACTCTGTATATAAAAGCAATCGCTCAGTTCCTTGGCACAAATGTCTATCCGTGAAGTTGTACTTCCATCATTAGTACAACATGAAGAAATATTCAATACAGGTAATTATAGTTTTCAAACAAATACTATAAACTTAATACGGATTCTAATGAACGTTTAGGGACGCCTGTTGATATTCTGAAATTTTATCTTCGAAGAACACAAAACACTATACATCATTATAAATTTGTAGCATATTACTTCAAACATACATTTCCGATGGTTTTATACCTTCTTTGGCATACTTTGGCTTTCAAGCACAGTTTTACTCTATTAGAATAATCTTTGAAAGATTCCTACACTTTTGCATGATAATATTATTATTCCAAATTCGGATAATGTCTCGAAGTTCTTTTAGGTTTTTTGACCTGAGGGCAGCTGCCCCTCTACCTTCAGATATCATATGGATACCTATAACTTCCATAGTTGTATCTTCCTGGGCCGATGTAACCCTTGGCCGACCACATCACTCCAGATATGAATATATATATATATATATATAAAAATTCAGAAAAAGGTGCGTCTGTGTGTTTCTCTCTCTCTCTCTCTCTCTCTCTCTCTCTCTCTCTGTGTGTGTGTGTGTGTGAGTGAGTGAACATGGGCGCCCCTTTGAACAGCGTAACTGAAAAACTAAATGTTGGTTGAAAACCAAATTAGGTATTAAAGTTTAATATCTTTCAAGGGTGCGACAAGAACAATTTGAAGAGTTCCTCCACCCTGAAATACCCTTTAAGCGGACAATTTCTCAAAAATTTTGATTTTCCCGAAAATAACTAACGATTTTGAGTAAAATGTCACAAGTTTAAGATACTTTTTAGGAAACTTAAATGTATATTTTGAATTTACTGGTTATAGCCCGCATAATCCTGTTTACTCTTGATTACATTTGCGTATCTGGTAAACCAGAAAGAGATAGACCAAACGTTTCTATACAAAAATGTTGTTGTTGTTAGCTAATGCTGGATTTCTGACAATGAAGTCGTTAATCCTCTTGCTCTCCAATATTTTTCACTGATGGATGGGACATTATAAGTGGCCGGGCATATTTGAAGGTGGTCTCGGTCCATTTCCTCTTGCAGGTCACATAGAGGACAGAGTGGTGAAGAATATATCCCAATTCTGTTTAAATGTTTTGCCAGACAATCATGTCCTGTAATCAACCTGAAAGTTGCAACTGATGTTTTTCGAGGATACTCAGGAATTACTGTTTGAATGTTTGGTAGTTCCCATCGTTTATTTTTTGATTTTTCATGGTAATCTTTTTCAATAATTTTTTTGAATTCAGAGTTGACTAATCTTTTAGCTGCATAAAATGGTAAATTAACTATAGGTTTCTGTACACCGCTGGTACCCTTTTTTGCAAGAAAATCAGCTTTCTCATTACCACTCAGTCCACAGTGAGCTGGTATCCATTGGAAGACTATGTGTTTTTGAAGTGCTGTTAGATGGGTAAGGATTTTCCAACATTCTATAATTGTTTGGTTTTTTGGTGACAACTTGGAAGTAATTGCTGCCCTGGAATCTGAGAGAATAACTGCTTGCTGAAAATGTGAAATTCTGTACAAAAGATTTTGTAGGGCCATTCGAATTGCTTCAATTTCTCCATCAAAGTTAGTAGTTCCATAACTTAAAGATTTGTAATAGGAAAAGAGGTGACACGTGACTCCAGCACCTGCTCCATCTTGGTTTGATATTAATGATCCATCAGTATAAATATGGAGCCATTCGTGTTCTGGAAATCTAGTATGGATTGTCTCTAATGCCAATAATTTTAGAACACTAGTTGGAGTATCACTTTTCTTAACTTCTTCTGTCAGGTGTAAATAATATGTGATGTCTAATGTTTGTGTCGGATTGACTTTAGATATGAAGTTTTCCTTTGAATTAGGAAGGTGTACATCCTTCTTGATGTATTGAAGTTTGGAAAGAAAGCTCTCCTGAGTCTTTAGTGTATGTGTAAAATTTCTCTTGTGCCATGTATTGAATGGAAGTCTGATCAACTTTTCGTGTTCAATAAGAGCCGCTTTTTCTATTTCATATTCAATGGGGTATTGGTTGGTTAGTATTTCCATAGCTGCTATTGGTGTGGTTTTGATACCACCTGTAATTAATCTCATACTTTGGTTTTGAAAGATTTGAACCTTTTTTTTTTGTGTTTGCTGTTACAAGAACTTCACTGCAGTAAGTAAATAATGGCTTTATATATACATTGTATGTTGTGTTAAGAGTTGCTCTGGAACATCCCCACTTCATTCCTGATAAACGTTTTAACAGTGAAAGGCGCCTCTCTGCTCTTTGTATTACATTTTCTATTTGTTTGGTCCATGTAAGTTTAGTATCAAATGTAACTCCTAAATACTTTGCTTCCTTTGTTTCTGGTAATTGTTGACCCTCAAAATTTACTTTTATTTTTAGTGGTTTTTTCTTAGTCAAAAGATTTGGTAGTTTGATTTCAATTTATGTCAAAATGATTTTTTTTTTTTTGGAGTGAACCATTTCGTAGATATTCCTTGTTATTTGTGCGAGTTTTGCCACACTTACAGCTTCCGCAATTGAAGATCATTATTATTTTTTTAAAGAAACCGGAGTTACAAAGCTTTTAAAGATTTGCCTCTCGCTTTAAGTTTACTGCATTCTCATATTCCCCTTGTGCCTACAAGGAAATAAGCAATAAGATAATTTCTGCAAATGTTTATCTCAACTAACACGAAGAAGCTAGAGCAATAAGATTTTGTACGAATAGTTTATATAAGAGTAGTAAAAGTCATGTGAGTGCAACACATCAGATTGTACCTTTGCTTGTTTCTTGGTGGGGGGGGGGGGGGAGACTAAAATGATGTAGCCTTTACTTCTGTATTATGCTGTGCATTGAGAGGATTTAGGTATACTAAATCCACTTCTGTCTTCACTTATCATGATTAGTACAGGATAGATAGGGAAAATGGCCTTTTTATGAAAAATTATTACAATATGTATAACAATAAGGTGAACTTATAGGCAGTCAGGACTTTACAACAAATTAAATGGATGCTTTATCAGCCCAACTTAATTTTGCGTATGTTCAAACGTTTCAGTTGGCAGCCTTGATGGTAGTTTGCGGGATAAGCTTCTGTTCAGCTGGAGAGAAGAAATGCCCACCAGAGGGAGTTGAACTCAAACCTGTTAACTTCAACTCTTTAGAGGCAAGTATTTATTCATTTACTTATTGCCGATTACGACTCTTCTTCAGTAAGTACCTGGGTGACCGAGCCTCGCTTGGCGTTATTTTTTCTTTTTCCTTTTCTTCTTCTTCTTCTTCTTTTTTTTTTTTTTTTTGTTTTTCTTTTCTTTTTTCTCTTTTCTTTTTCTCCCCTTCAAAATCGCGTTTTTTGAGAAGATGCTTATTTAGATGTAACATGTTGCATTTATATTAAGGGCGAGCAGAGGATATGTCTGTTACGTAAAAGAAAAGCGAGTAGAGAAGTTCATGTGTAAGTAGTATATAAGAAAACACCAGTTACTGCTATTCACACTTTGTTACCTTCTAGTCAGCGTAGTGCTAACGTTACGTTTGGATCACTTTTGTACAAACTCAGAGCACAGAACAGCTGATCACAAACAAGAAGTGTCAGATTACACTCCCACTGAACGCTTCGTACATGTATTTTCCTTACTCCAACACTTCACTACAAGGACGACTGGAACAATTTCTACTACTTCACCTCTACTCTGTACTATCTACTTCTGCCTGGGCACGAGCGGGTCCCTTATATAGTTGTTCAGACAAGAGAAATTTTTCGAAAGTGGAATGATCGGGAGAGGCAATGAGAGAGCAGTCCAGACACCGCCCGCCACACAATAGCTATTGTTCCCGGAGCGTCTATTGTCCCGCTGGCGGGCATGTACACGCCTCCGGCCCGTTCTTACTGCCGGGCGGACATCTTACCAGCAGCATCCGGGCTTAGGTCGGCCTGACAATATTGTATAGTAAAATAGATTGCATACAAAGCTTCTCAATGATGATTGGTCGAGTGGTTTAGCAGATTAGTATCGTAGTTTACAAACCTATAACCATCCACCTATAAATGATATGAATTTTTGTAGAAGAGTGAGTAGAGAAAGAGATGTAAATATGTTACATAAATGCAAGTAGAGAAAACAGTGTGAATATAATATTAGCACCTCTATTTCAAACATACAGAAAATGTGACTTACTTGTAGAAGAGGTAATAATTTTTTTTTTTTTTTTTTTTTTTTTTTTTTGTGTAAAATGACATTTTATATTTATAAAAGAGTGAGTAAAGAACGAGATGTGAATCCGTTATCTGAAAGTGAGTAGAGAAAACAGTGTGTAAGGCAGTAAGGCTATTACGACACATAATAGAATGTTTGAAGGTAATGTGAAGAGTCCAATACAAAAGGGGGAAATATAATTTTTGCTTTCTCTACTGGTACTGTATTGTATTCTACCCAAAAATTCGATGTCGAGATTTCACCAAGATGTTGATATTTCAACATATGTATATACAAGTCGTACTTAACAGGTGGCCCATTCCAGCTGGCCCTCGGATAAGTAGATAACCTCTCATGCGTTAAAAGAGTTGCAGAAATAACAGGGGTAGATCCAGTCAGTGGCGTGTGTGAACTTTATTATTACTTTCTCTACTGATAAGTATGGAATTGAATAGTTCCTCTACTTCACATATGTGGTACAGAAAGTACGTAAAAGTGAGATATGTCCTTTTGCAATGGACTCTTCATGTGTATTCTATATAGCGTTTCACTCTTAGAAGACAGTATGTAGTTAAATGGGACATCTCTGTCTCTATCTAGCGCATACAAGTTGCCATTAGCCGCGTCCTTTTCTACCCTCGCTCTGTTGCCAGATTCCTGATAGCATGGTATAAATATTCATTTGTTATAAATTTCAGGTTTGAACACATTATCATATGCAGAATTTTTTTCTCTATCAGGTTATATCCTTTTCAGAGTCATTATACATTTCTATAGGTCCAAATTTCTTCAGAAAACGTTTTTTTTTTCAATAGAAGTCCGATATTTGCTGTTTCTACACTCATCACGCACTAACTAACAAACTAACTGCTAGAATGCATCTATATTTTTTTCTTAGGTAGAGTAAACTATAGTGCTACTACCTGCCTACTTTGAATTCTCTATATTTACCCAGTTAAGTGTTATAATTTTTTAAATTAAATGTTTTCGGAAAATTTTATATATGTGCACTGCAAAAGTTACGCAGTGTGAAACTTGTTTGTTATTGAGTTTACATCAGGGAACCAGCGAGAACAAATGTTGAGGAAGGTTGGAGAAAGTTTTTAAAATAAACCAAAAGGCAGTAACCTCTTTCTTTTATCCAGTAGGTCAAACAAAAGGTATTCATCTATTCAGCGTCAGTCCTGACACAGAAGATAGTATAAGGAGCAGCACTAACATTAGTTCGAAAGAAGCCGTGTGTGTAACTGTGAGCTGTTATTGCGTTATTTGTTTAATATTTTTGTAAATATTTGTAGTTATGGAGGGTGAAGCTAGGAAGGGACGATATGTTGGTAAATAAAGAAGTAAGGAACGCCAAATAATTATGAATGTGTTAGATTATTTTTGAAGTAAAATGCGTTTAAGGCAGTAAAAGAAACAGCTAAGGCTGTTGAGTGTTCAGAAGCAGTAGTGTATAGGATTAAAAAGGAAGTAATGAAAGGACTTCTAAGAACGCCATCGAAAAAGAAAGCAAAAAGGGCGGGACTACACAAACGCTAGGTTAACGCAATATGATTGAATAGTGCAAGGTGGAGTGCGGCGAATTGTTCATTCTTTAGAGTTTGCAAATATTCCACCCACGCCGAATATAATTTTGTCACAGTTCAACAGTGATGAGACCCTACCAAATTTCTCAAGGGCCACTCTGATTTGGGGTTCGAATATGAAAGGAAGGGTAACAAGTGCATATTAATAGAAAGAGACGATATCGATATCATCAGATGGCGACATAAATATCTAAAAGACGTAAAAGTTTTAGGGACCAGGGGAAATCAATTGTTTATACAGACGAGTTATTTGTAAATTTAGGTCATACAGTAACAAAGGCATGGAGGGATACCAAAGTTAAAAGTGCCCATCTCGTCAAGCAGCAATTGAAGGACTAAGTACAGGACTCAGGCCACTTCGAGTCGCTCGCGGAGAAAGATTCGCAACTAGTACATGTTGCAACACTGCGCTCCATTTAACGTGTACTGTCTTCTAAGGGTGAGACGCGCTTTAGAATACCGACTGATAATATCGGAGTATTTGTTTGTTTGCAGGAGTTGACTCCTTTGTATGGCACCTGGAAGCAGTGGAAATGTCACGGCAGCTCTTACTGCGATAGAGTATCGTGCGCTGAATACACGTATGCCAAGGGTGACAACAAAATTTACTTCCATAGTTCAGCGTATAGTGAGAGGTAAACGAATATAGAGTGCTTATTTACTTTCCAGCTATGGAATTATAGACGATGTCTCACTTCAAATGTGTTGTTACAGAATTTATTTTAATCTTCAAAGTAAAGATCATTTTATTCTATAATCCTGAGCCACTATACAGTAAGATTTGCTATCGCGAAGCAATACTATCATGGAAAAAATGAGCGCATTAGTAGAGCAGAATATTCCTACGTGAAATATACATATATACAGGAATTGCTCGTTTAAGTATATTAGATTAGATGTGTATGTGTGTGTGTGTGTCTATGTGTGTGTGTGTGTGTCTATGTGTGTGTCGTTTAAGAGCTTTACTATATTTCAAACATGTTTTCAGCTGTCACAAACCATTTGCCACAACCGGATATATTATCTTGGAGAAGCCAGGCGTTTTCCAAGGATACGCTGAAAACGGTAAGTATATTGATTGCGTTTTTCTTTTAACTAGGAACATGAAGTATCTGCTCCATCATTACCTTTCTATTCATCTGTTTCACCTGCACTTCCTATCATCCTCTTCCTCATGCTGAGGGGATGACAGTTCCAGAGCGGAATTATCTGCTGCTATGCCACTGCCGCGACGCTCACCGACGCTTCCAACCCTGAGAGAAACCTAACGGAATGAAGGATGAAAAGAAATGATTTATGTAGCGAAATGAAGGTACAGGAAATTTGGACAGCATTCGCCTGGCGACCCGGGGAAACCAAACTAGTGGCCACTGTACTCGTATTTTGATTAAAATGACATATGTTAAGATATTTACATGACAATTGAAATGTAGGTATACCTTTAATTTCGGGGGAATAGCCTGTGCAGTCCTTTTCATTCCGAATCACATTTGTATAACTAATAAACTGTAGGAGATAGACGAAGTCTTACTACACAAAAAATGTGTATCTAATTAAAGCACACAGTTTACGTCAATTTCTTTTTTTTTCTTCTTCTTTTTTTTTGGGGGCGGGCAGGGATAAATGAAACAGTAATTGGGATTGATCCGAACTTCCAACACATGGCGATTATCCTTTTATAAATTTAAACCTAGATTCCCATAATTTGATGTCCTGCGGCTATTACAAGTGATATACTGAAAGATTACTTTTACTGGTGTTCTGTTGATCTGCTCTAGAACTGGGCAATTACAATTTATGGAACATCAAAATAGGCAATTCTAAGATTTTAAAAGTGTTATCTGAATTAAAGCTATACCTACTTTGTGAAAGAGTTTCATATAGGCTTATTTTATAGATATTATTCGACCTTGATTTGTACGAGCATTATGCTCTTCATACGTGCTGCATGTTTGTGTAAGTACGTTCGTATATGTTTTGATTCCATTATCAGGTTTCCGGTAATGAAAGTGGATCACTATGACATCACTCGCATTCTAACCAGGCAAGATCACAACACCTCAGAAAAATGTCCTTGTATCATCAGACCTGATATAGTAGCAAATATCTCCAAGAGTAGAGTTTATATTTTACAACACGTATATATTTCAGTCACCATGGTTGAAGAAAGCGGTGTATTTATGAGGCACTTTGTTCATCTATTAAAGGAAAATTAAGACATTCTATTAAAAGCACAGTTGTCAGAAAGTAAGCGCAAAAGTTTAGCAGTAGCTACAGTAAAGCAACAATTGGAGGAAGAGTTTAAAACACCCATCAGCGAGATGCAAATAAAAAAAAAAATAAAATAAAAAAAAAGCAACTTAAAAACAATAATTAAGTCCAAAAGTGATTTGAAACTAATTGGCAATAAGCTAGTTGTTTTAAAACAGTGGGAGGGGGAAATCTTGGCCATGGTACTAACTGATTGAGCAAGCTGAGGTACCTACATAGCTACCTCAGAAAAAGCCAGCCAAAGCTCCGTCGGAGCGAGGAAAGCAGGTTTTTATTTATACAATTTCGCGAGCAATAGCTCCGCGGTCAAGGCCTGGAAGCTTTAGCTTGCAAGGAGATGGAGCATAAGGTTTTTATTTATACGAAACCAACCTCTGGCTCCGAATTAGTGAGAAAAAGCTATTGCTTGCTTTTATTTATACCACCCATTAAGTGTTTATGTCAAGGTTACGATAGAACAGAACAGCTCTGAGTTAAAAGATCCCGGAACCTTTATTGTGATTCAGTATTAGGAGAAATAAAGTGATATACAACTCATAACTGTTTTCTTCTCGAGGTCTTGTCTCACTCCTTTCTGCTTTTCTTAACTTCCTCTGTCTCTTAAACAACTGCTTGAGAATACAAGCACTCGATGCTCATTAAATCTTCGCTAACTTCCCTTCGACATGACCGTACCACACAGCTGACACACACACACACACACACACACACACACACACACACACACACACACACACACACACACACACACACACACAGAGAGAGAGAGAGAGACACACACACATACACACACATACACACACACACACACACAGAAAAAATTTTCAAGTGGAGGAAAAATCCATTGCTGCCTCACCTCATTATACAGCGAGGACCAGATAACACGGACCTTTCTCGAACTCCTGCAAGTACGTCAGACGCCGGAAACTTCTCGAATAATCTCGAAAACCCTTCTGACGTGCGGCATCAGGCGGGCTGACCTTGAGCGTGTTTGTGGCACTAAATTTCCAAAAATGTTTTAACCGGGGGAGTTTAATATTCATGTCAGCTAATTTTAATTACATATCGCAAAGTATGAATATGAAAAGATGCTTTTGGGACTCTGATATGAATCTGGATGATTTATAAGGACTTCCAAACTAAAGAGATAAATGCACAGGTTTAAAATTCCCTGACGTTTAGTTACTGGAAGTGGGTATTGGATATCATTTTATACTATGAAGCTTTTGTATGAACGCATTTAGACCAGAACGCCTATTTAGCATTTAACGGAGCATTTATTTAAATACTAGCCAAAATAGCTGATTTTGCCAGTAGTTTGACGGTTCACCACTCTAAGCATTTGGTTCCACTTGCTCAACAACTTTGGTTTACCTTCTTATGTATCCGTGTTGTTATGTATGTTTCAGACGTATATGAAGGAACATTCTCTTTCTTGCTACTGGAGGAGAAAATCTTCATTATAGCGGCCTGCCTTAAAGACAACGAATGTAAGTAAATCTATACTATGACCTTTATTTCCACTTAGTCCCAACTGAGAAAAAACCAAGCGAGAGGAAATAATTACCCTACGTTTTATCCTGATTAATATTTAACACCTGGGCGACCACACGTCGCTCGGCTATTCCTTTTTTTACTTTTTTAATCGTGTTTGGGGGGGGGGGGTAGAAGATACCTATTTAGATAAAGTGGAAAAGCAAAATGTTAACTAAATATAAATTTTCATCCCAACAATGTTGGAGCCGTTTGCGTGACGAAACCTTTAATACACTGGCTTGTTTGCTGAAATTAGCCCATTAACATAAGCATTATAGCCAAATTGTGACTGTTTCGCATAGACTAAGATAGCTAAGTCAACTTTCTTAAGGTTTGCTGAAAGCGCTTGACGAGACCTTTAGTATCCTGGCTCGTTTGTTGAAATTTGCCAATTAACACATAAATTATGGCCAAAATAAAATTTAGAGTAATTGTGACTGTTGTTGTTTTCTAGTGCCTTGCATCTGGCAATGAAGCCATTAGCATTCGTACTTTCCAATACTTTTGAGCTGTAGTATCTTCTGATCTTAATGCTTCACAGGTGTAATTATGGCTTTCATGTAACTGTTTTCTTAACGGGCACCAGTTTTACAATGTGACAGTTACATCACCCGAACCCGACTTAAACCCCCATTTTGCAAGGGGGACCACACCTATCGTTGGTCAACGGGTCCATCGGACCTAGCCGGGAGGACTAAATAGGTGGTATTTAGATCCACCGACCTTCCCCTCATGTGCCTCTGAGGGACTCTGTTGTGCTGTGATAGGCCAGCACATATGTAAATGACATTTCCTCCATTTTAGATGAAACAGTTATACCGCTGTGATTCGGTCCCCAGAGCCTCATCTGTTAAAAGCGTAATTGTGACTGTTACGCGTAAAATGTGTATTTTTTTCAGGACTGACACCTATATAGATAAACTTAATAAGGAAAAGCCTGTCTGAATACAAAATTTGATTGAAATGCTTAGAGCCGTTTCCAAGTTGGGCGGAGTGTATATATATCCAAGAATTGCTCCTATAAATATATAAGATAACCATTAGAAGCGGAAAGTCTTGCAGCATACACGACAATAATCCAGCCCAGCACAATAGCATACTTCTTTTCCTGATTATCCTCCCCTTTTGAACAAACTACATGGACAATTTTAAAAAAATTTCGATTTTCTTGAAAATGGCTATAACGATTTAGATTAAAATGCCATATGTTTGAGATAGTTTTATGAGTTTATGACAAATGAAATGTGTATCTTGAATTTTCCGGCTATAGCCCATACGACTTTTGTATAACTGGTAAATCGTAAGAGATAGACCAAATCTTACTATACAAAAAATGTGGATATTGCTAAAATACACAATTTATGTGTGAAGAAATGTTTTGTAACCTGAACCATTTCGGAATTTCGAAGCATTAAAATATTTGACTATCGCATAAAGGCAAGTGTATTCACATATTCCCCTTGTACCTACAACAAGATAAACAATAAGGTAATTTCTGCAAATGTTTATCTCAACTAACACGAAGAAGACAGAGGGACAAAAGTTTGTAAGAATGGTTGGTACAAGAGTAGAGAAAGTCATGTGAGTGCAACAAATTAGATGTTTTCTATTAACGCAGTGTCATATCGGACGGTGAATGAATGAAATGCTCAAATGAGCCCGAGGTACATAGAGCCGACATTCGTCTTCTCAGGATAAGGGAAGCTTGTCGGATAATTCACCCTAAACAAGATTCAAACTCTCGACCTCTTGGACCTGAGGCAGACACGCTACCACCACGCTACAAAGGCGGGCAACACATTGCGATTTACTTATATGTTCTGTGGGTATCAGGGTTGCCAACATTTAAAAGTAAAATTACTGTACCAGCCACTCAAAATTATAGATTTGGCTTCAAAATTATCGTACACCATAAACCAAATGCTAGAACAATAAAAATATCAGTGTAACACTTATGAAAATGTAATAGTATTGATATTTAGTATATCCACTTACAAGATTGATGACCTCAATTAGTATTACAACTTTAGTACTTATGTTTCTGGCACTATTCATCTGAAAGTTCATCTTCCACAACTGTTGCAGCATTACACAAATTTGTTGCTCAGATAAACTTCAACATCTTCTAGGTGACTTGCAGATTTTCCTATCTACCACATTTTTTCATAAGCTGAGACGACAGAATAAGTTCATTTACTGTATCTAGCGCCAATCTGTGTTTAACTTTGGTTTTTATTAAACCCATTTTAGAAAAAAAAAGTCTTTCACAAGAAGCGTTTCTGTGGGGCAATGAAACCACTAATAATGCATACTCTGCTAGTTCTTTGAAATCAGTATTTCCACCAAGGTGACACGTGTTTTGAACAGCACTCACGAAACTGTCAGGTTCAGGCATCTTCTGTATTTCACACGGAATATCACTTATTCCGAGTTTTCTCCATTAATCTTAAATCTTCTGAAGCGTCTTCTTCATTGAGATTACCAGATCTGGGCACACCGGCAACAAGAGGATAAAGGTAGGAGGATTATTAGGATATGAAATGGTTACCTTAGAGGGTGGAGACAGGCCATGCAGGCAAAAGTGGTGTCGCTATTTAAAATTAGTTTCATTGCGCTGGTGTGACAAACCAGTGAAAATGATGTTTCGCTAGTATCGAACTATCATACATTCAAACTATCATACACTCCCATAATTATCGTACGGGTTGGCAACCCTGGTGGGTATAACTAACCAGACGTTCACAGAACGACACCGGCTGTTAAACTTTTGTTTTAGTTTACCTAACTTTCCAGTCAAACATTTATAAATCCGGCCTAAGAGGGTTAAATAGGAAGGGAATTATAAATTATTAATTTTCTGCGGGACCAAGATAGCCTATTTACATTTCCCAAAAAGCGATCGACTTAGGATTTGAAAGTGGAAAATAGGAGCGAGATGGGTTTCGACACCTCACTATTAATTTATTTCGTGTTCTTTTTGTTTCAGTTGTAGTCTATGTTGCCCGCAAGAAAGGCAAGTTAGAGCCAAATGTAGAAGCGAAGGCTGAAAAAATACTGAAGGACTTAAAAGTTCCCTTAATAGAAACCCCTCAGAATGAATGTGGAAAGAAAAGATCATGTTCCCAACTACAGGACAACAGCATTTGAGTTAATACTTCAAGTGACATAAATATGTAGGTATATTTTGTGTTTTACTAGCGTAGAGAGATGAATGTGGGTCATGGAATTGAGCAACACTATCAGTTTTATTTGTAGTTTTTAAAGTTAATTCGAGGTTTATCTATGTCCATCGTAAATACACAGTGCACTGTTACATTTGTGCGTGTTTTCTGATAATAAAGACTGTGTAAACATAAAATACAGTGACATAATTAAACCATTTTCAGGGAACCTTCCCTAACCTATATAGGTTACCTTTATTCTTCCTTTTTGTTCCCCCTCAACCAAGTCAGCGTTAAATATGGCACAACAATGTCCATCTAGCTTATCTAACAGTAATCAAAGTTCTTTAAAGCGAGTTAGAATGAATGAAGAAATCATTATCAGACATCAAGTGCCTTTGCACCTCTAGCCAGCTTTGATGAACACTGTCCACAAGAATAAACAGTATATATAGATAATAATGGAAAATTCACAGATAAGAAAACCGCTACCAACTTATATTCGCAATGAACAGGACATTAATGCTGTGCTTAAAGAACTTAAGTCCCTTAATTGTGGAGAATTTAGACAAAAGACAGTGGAGAATAACAAAGGTAACCGAGTAGTTAAAAGCGCACAATGCAGAACATCACATGATCTATTAATATCTGATAGGGCTCTTGGAGTAGTTATAAGAGGTAGAAAGACGCCCAAACACAATAATACCCATGCCATTTTTTTCTGAACCTAAAACCCAATTTAAAAAAATTCAGAAGTGTATAACTTAACCCCACTATGCAATGGTGTTAGTATACTAGAGTCACCCAAACCACTACACTACAAACTATCATTAACACATTTAATATCATAATTCCAAAATTACTGCACAATGAATAATAGAGCGCACAGTGTTGACAATTAGCACATGCAATTGTCAAAGTCTAAATAATAAACACTACGAGTTAATTTTTTTCTAAAAAAAATACAACAGATTTATTGACGCTGCAACAAAACTAAAGAGACTCATCTACAATATGATTATGAAATCAATCTAGCAATACGCACCAGTTCCTTAAGGGGTTCAGCCTCTAGTGCCCAAATTAAGCGTATCCAGACATTCCAGAATCGGGTGTTTAAGATAGTCACCAGCAGACCCTAGTACATAAGAAATGAAATCTCCATTTACATCTGAATTTATCTATAATAATAATAATAATAATAATAATAATAATAATAATAATAATAATAATAATAATAATAATAATAATAATAATAATAATAATAATAATAATAATAATAATAATAATAATAATAATAATAATAATAATAATAATAATAATAATAATAATAATAATAATAATAATAATAATAATAATAATAATAATAATAATAATAATAATAATAATAATAATAATAATAATAATAATAATAATAATAATAATAATAATAATAATAATAATAATAATAATAATAATAATAATAATAATAATAATAATAATAATAATAATAATAATAATAATAATGATAATAATGATAATAATGATAATAATAATGATAATGATGATAATAATGATGATAATGATGATAATAATAATGATGGCAATGATGAGTGAGTGTGTGTAGGGTTTAAGGGCCCGTCGACAACTTGGTCATTAGGGGGCAATGATGATAATGATCATAATAATATTAATAACAATAATAATAGTAATAATAATAGTAATAATAATAGTAATAATAATAGTAATAACAATAATAACAATAATAACAACAATAATAACAATAACAACAACAATAATAACAATAATAACAACAACAAAAACAACAACAATAATAATAATGGTAGTAATAATAGTAATAAAAATATTTACACAAATGTTAAGTAATAATACTAATAATAAATGAAATATACCTACGCCATCAAGAGCCTGAGTTGCAGTAATGGAAGCAGCTAGACGCCAGACGCCAGAAGCAGTTTGAGTCGAGCGGAGATGAGATGATGTTTCCCCTGCTCGAGTGTCTTTACCGCAGTACCTAGTCGTCATACGGCTTAACCTGCGCGATGGTTTTGATGGTGTCACTACAGGGATATTTATCACTGGGAAAAATTTGTTTGAACAGGGATTTTTATAGGAACGGGAGGGATTGTAGGCAGGGATTGGTCCGCAAGCGGGCTGTGCGCGACTTCTGACTGGCCGTTGCTAGCCAGACAGGTGACGCGCTAATCCCCACCAGGGTTCTGGCCGTCAGTCACTCACTGAGAGGTGAACTGAAACAGGTGATTCTCTCTGTTTTGAGTGCAGATTGCATTTTCGCCTTTCCCATCTTAAGATTAGATCGTAGGACTTAAGATGTCCTTCGGCAATCTTTTTGATGGTAGTCGGCGCGGCTGACTCTGGTCGTATTGGGCCAGAGTATTCACCAGAGGATCAGGGTGGTTCTGGAGTTTGTTGAACATTGTTCGAGCGCGAGTTTTAATCACGTCGACAATGTACGGGATACCGGAATGCTCGTGTAGGATATGGGCAGGAAATCTTCGGCCTGTATCATAGATCATCCTTAATGCCCGGTTCTGCAACGTCTGGAGTCTGATGAAGGTGGACCTTGCCACCACTCCCCAGATCTCACATCCGTACAGGACCAGAGGCGGGATGATCGCTCGATACAGCTGAAGCTTCAGGCGTAAGGGCATGGTTTGGGAATTGAGGATGGGGTACAACTGCCGGAGGGCAGCGTGGCCATGCAGTACTTTGCCCCTGACGTGATGTCTATACGTCAGCCGCCGGTCCAGCGTGACTCCGAGATAACTCGCCGTAGTAACCCAGGGGATCCGACGGCGCCGAAGCACGAGGTCCCGCGGGAGCCGGTTGGCTATCGTATTAGCTAGGAGAATCGCAGAGCTTTTCTCCGGGTTAATAGACATACGCCAGTTCTCGCACCATCTACTGATGGCACAGAGGTGGGCTTGTACTTGTCGGTAACTGTAGCGTGGGTTCTTGTTAGTAGCGAAGATCATGAGATCATCCGCATACTGACAGATGTGTGTGTTGGGGTGCGTCGGGAGATCGGCCATGTAAGCTGCAAAAAGTGCCGGTGACAGTACACTGCCCTCGGGGACTCCTGCGCCAATGGGCCTTTCTCCAGAGAATGATCCCTCCACCTTCACTCGGAAGCTACGTTCCTGTAGGAAACTAGCGACCAATTAAATGTATGGAGGGGGGATTTCGTGCTGTATATATATATGTAAATTGTTACGCCTGTAAGCCAAGCCCCCTGTACCGGCAACACGACAAACCCTTAACCTTGGTATCAGTCGTCGCCGAAACTAACAGAGTACCACGGTCACACCACTGAGGATGTTCGATGGAAGGAGATTTTCCACTAGACCACGGCCCACAAGCCCGGATAATCATTTTATATTTTGAGATCTACATTGTTTGTAGTAATATTTTGTATTATATTACTTTCTGTTGTATTATTTATATTGTAATATTATGTATTTGTATTATATATTGTATTTTAATCAAAATCGCTAGAGCCATTGTTCGAGAAGGTCTATATCAGTGTGTCATAAAGCATGCATTTTCAGTGAAATTGCGACATCGAATTTTTAAATGCAATACAATACTGGTCCTACTCGCTGTAAATACGTACCAAACACTTACTAAACCCTCGGCGCGCAGCCTTTACCAAGGCCTACCGCCCGGCCGCTGCGTCCTCTAACTCTGCACACTACAGACATAATTAAAGGGGTGCAGTACTGAAGTGTGGAACGTCGTCAGTTGCTGGGTCCTTCCAGGCCGGAGTATGCGGTCTTCGCAACCAGGGGCAATACCTCTCAATAAAGTAGTTCCTAAATTAGTCCTACTGCTGAGTCCACCAGGACTAAGACAGCAGTAGAAGAAGATACCCACGCCGGTATCGGGATCGTACCACCCTCCAGTACTGCACCCCAGCAATGACGCCTGTAGCGGGCCGAGGTGGTGCACGCAGCGACTGGGCGGTAAGGCTTGGTTCTTCATGGGCTGTTGTGCCGGGACTTAGTTCAAGCAAAGAGTATGGAATAGCAAAGCTACTACACTATCGCTTCTCCCACTGTAGCGTTTTACGAAATGTATCAATGATACATTTTTTAAATGAAATTACTGAAAAATTTATCTCGATTAATAAGAAATAAGTAGGATAAGAAGCGTTTGCAATAAGCTAGTTCAGGAATGAATAGTAGAAGACATGTGAATACAAAAAATCAGGAATTACTAATAGTGAAGAGTCTAAAATTCTCACTGACAGTGAACTTGAAAGAACAGTTTGGTAGCCATCTTTAAACAAATTTACCATTGACCATACATTTAGCACAAAACAGGAACATACGTTGGTATTTATTACTTATTTATGCCAACAAACTTACTGTTGGTAAGCGGAAGGTCTGTGGTTCAAATCCCAGTTGTGGCATTGAATTTTTAAGTTCCAGTTCTACCTCTTAAACTTTGCCCACACACAGCTTGTGTGTTTAAAAACACCAACAGTAAGTTTGTTGGCATAAATAAATAATAATTACCATCTGAAGGTTATTTAATCCTGGTATATAAAGTACTTACAATAGTAAGTCACCATTGGGGTAATTTGTCTCTGATGTGAGACTGCCTTTGTGGTTTACCAGGAGAAATACGAACTGGTTTGAGAATTTAATGCCACTCTGGCAGTTTGTCACAATAGCTCACTGGTTAGAGCGTCCGCCCGGCAAGCGGAAGGTCTGTGGTTCAAATCCCAGTTGTGGCACTGAATTTTTAAGTTCCAGTTCTACCTCTCATACGTTGGTATACCTTTTCTTTGACAGCCTTAGTTTATAAGCACGAAAATTAACACTAAAATGATAATTAAAAATGCCTTATGAAACGCCAGTCTTAAAGGATATATTGGTGTCTGTTTAAAAGTGTTAATGTTAAAGGTACACATCTATTAATATTTGGATAATGTATAGTATTGACCAAAACACTTCAAATGCATTTTCCCGCACTTTTAACACTATATTGCACTGTTTTATTGCACAGGTATTACGAATACACCTTTAGGAATAATAATTGACACACAATATGCAACTTAAATATGTAAATGTTTGCAAATTACACTTTAATGAGGCAAGGTGCAGAAAGAGACGAAATCTTCCCACTCCTGTCCAGATGTTGCCACATCGGCACTCGACACTGAAGCAGGCGTGCTATTTCCTGTGTATTTTGTTGACAAAGTTCCTGTGTTTCATATGTTGGCAATACCACTTTCCCCACCTTCCCCTATCACGCCTGCGCCATTGCTTGTATGTCGTCTGCTTTCTAATGAGGTTTTAAAAAGGTTATTTGGAAGTTTTTAAGAGTTTCAGGAGGCAATATCATGATTTTCAAACGATAATAATCTACTAATGTTATTTATCAAGGTACCCAACATTCCCTTACCTATGTATTTGTGACGAAAATTGGGTTTTGGTGAATACTGTCACCGCGCCCGCCGCATCTAATTGCCGACAACAGCAGTGTCACCCATCGCATTATTGTCGGCACTACCGCAAAGGAGCCGAAGGAAAGAGACAGAGAATGGCCGCATTGTTGGAGCGCTTGCCGAAAGACAGAAAAGGATAGAGACTTCGAGAATCTTCTGTTTTGTGTTTCACCGCAATAACTGAACTTTCCAGAATAGTGCCTGGGAGATATAAATAGCGGTAAAGTGTGACAGGAGAGGGAGTCAGACGTATGTGAAGCGTTGAGTAGTCGTGCCGACGGAGAAGTCAGACGTATGTGAAGCGTTGAGTAGTCGTGCCGACGGAGAAGTCAGACGTATGTGAAGCGTTGAGTAGTCGTGCCGACGGAGAAGGGGCAGTTCTTTGTGAATTCGGAGCCGTGCTGTTGGAGAATCGAAAAAAGACTTTCTTGCTGTTGCAACGAGTGTACAAAGTTACTGTTTACGGAAATAAAAGTGTTTCTTTATCTCGACTACATCTGTCTTCTTTACTTTACATCCAACCAAAAAAAGTCACACTGGTGTCAAAAGCGGGATTTAACGATGGAGGCTACATTGGTGAGCTTTTTACAAGAGCTGAAAGCAGAGATGAAGACGGCAAACGACAACCTCACTGCCAAAATGGAAACGAGAAACAACCTCGTTGCCGAGCTGAAAGAGATGAAGATGGAGCTATTGGTGAAAATTGACGGCGAATTGACTGGCGTGACGGAAGATTTGGAAGAACTCGGCGAAAAGGTGGAAGACCTCTGCCAGCATGTGGACGTCGTGGAGGACGACGGGGAACTTCTTGGCGCCCTGGTAGTAAGAGTTGACGAGAGCGTCAAAGTACTGATTGCCAGGGGCAGACGGAATAGCGCGGAGCCGGGGAGGGAGCACCTAGTGGCGGAGGCGACAGTTGCGCCCGTTTCAGATGATATGAGGGGAGACGTGGAACAACTCGGCGAACTGATTGAAGATAATCTTACGTCTGTGTTGAAGCTTGGTTCTGTAATTAATGTTTTCCATGTGTTGTAGAATTTTAAACTGTCACAGTAGAGAAGACTATAAACTGTGTTGGCAACAAGAAGGAAATTGTTCATTTTTAGGAGAATTTAGAAAAAAATAAAGAGGGAAAAGTAACAGGATTTTCTCATTTTGCTGTTCCTTTACACTGCTATCGGAGATGGGATTTGTCGAAGTGCCGTTTGTTACAGAAGTTGCAACCTACAGCCACCGTGGAGGAGATGATGAAACAATTATTACATAATGTAAATTAAAAATTCAGTTAGGTACGTAAAAGGGTTTAACATTTTGAAAATTCTTTCCAACCACATTCACTTTTTGAAAATGCTACACACGATGCGATTTTCATCCAATTCTTTTGAAATTTGTAACATAGATTTCCAAAACGCAAGTGATTTAATCTGTCGTGTAACTTTTCTATCTTTTAGGGTTATTACTTTTTAAAGCTGTATAAAATGGTGAATAGCACCATCCATTTAGCACAAAATAGGCACATGAGGCAGGTGCTTTATTTATTATAGCAGCCTGTATTTATGAATACGAAAATGAGAATTGAGTCGTTATTATGAGACGACAGACTTTAGGATCTGTTGGATACTGTTTAAAAATGACCAGTGTTAACAGTTTGAACAAATAAGGTTATGAGGTCGTGGTCGAATGTCACGATTACCATGTTCTGGCAGGGTATAAAATCACGAGTGGCTTACAGAAGCTACTGTCTTCATTTTTGAGGCTCTTTAGAACGTTTAAATCTTTGTGTATACTTCCATCAAAATGAGGCAATATTCAATACAGGTAATTATATTTTTGAAAGAAAACTTCAACAGACATCACTCCTTGGAGGTTTTATGTAATAGGAACAAAATCTGATGTGTTGCACTCACATAGTCTTCTCTAATCACTTTTAAAAAACTACTTTACAAACCGCGTATAGTAAATAGAGGAAGTATTGTGTTCCATCCAAAAGTTCGATGTCGAGATTACATCAGAAATATATGTTGTGAAGTCCCCTGAATAAAAAAAAAGGCATTTTTAGAAAAAAAAAAATCCGCGTGTGTGTATGTGTCAGTCTGTGTGTCGGTTAAAACCCAAACTTGATATTTAAGTTTAATGTATATTAAGGATACGACACGAAGATTTTTAAGAAAATTCCTCCAGCCTAAACTACCCTTCACATGGAAAATATTTCGAAAATTTTAATTTTCTCGAAAATGGCTCCAGCGATTTTGATTAAAATTCCATATGTTTAAGCTATTTTTGTGAGAAATGAAATGTATATTTTAGTAATGTCTACATTGTTTTTATAGTAAGTTTTGGTCTATCTCTTAGGGTTTATCGGTTATGCAAAGGTCATTCAGAGTAAACAGAACTTCATGGGCTATAGCCAGAAAATTCAAAATATACATTTCATTTGTCATAAAATTATCCTAAACATATGGCATTTTAATTAAAATCGTCAGAGCCATTTTTGAGAAAATCAAAACTTTCTGATGATGATGATGATTTGTAAAGTGAAAATTTGTTTCGACGTCGCATGACGTCACAGGCGCACTACAGTTCAATGTATGTTTCTTCTGCACAAAGCTTTAAATTTGAAACAGTATTTCGTAACCGTTATTTTTTTTTTTTTTTTTTTTTTTTTTTTTTTTTTGTTGTATCTCCTGATTGAGTTTTGCAAGGAATTATTTACGGTTTCCAGATACTTCAAAATTTCAGATACTTTGTGAGAAATATCATTCTTGCAGAACAGGCTGCTGTTTAGAACTCGGGGAATCACCGTCCTTGTCCATGATATCATTGCGATAACTGACTGATAAGTTGACTCTAGCCAATTGCAGCAAGGTTTTTCTCCTTGCAGTATTATTTCACATCATCTGCCTGTACCCTAGCATTTCTTTCTTACGCATTTAGCTGATATATAGCGAATCACCGATAAATCACTTATAACAGTGAAATATGCACCTTAAATTTACAGATTTGGGTAAAATATGCTGATTTAAGTAAACATGGTAAAATAACTAAATAAGAACGTTTTCCTACGAAGTAAGGATACATAAGCACAAAGAAATATAGTTAATACTGTTTATCTAGTTGTGCCTCAGGAATGACCTTTCTGTTTATCCTTAAAAGTGTGGGAAAGGTTATTTATTGTTGGTCCATGGCAAGCTGGTGACAAATTTACAGAAATATACTTAATTTTAATGGCAGCCAAGAGAGGCGGCTTATTGCATAGACATTAGAATAAAACCTTTCTTTGGAAAACATAAACTGCATTATAATTTAAAGTAATAGACACAGACGTTTAGAACTATTTCTATAAAAATTTTAATACCAATATAAATAGAGGGAGAGTTTGTAGAAGGATTAAAATTTTTTCATATTTTTCAGTATAATATTGCATTGTTTACTGTAAAGCTTTACGCATTTTGTAATTTTAAGGGCAGAATTAAAGTTGTTAATACAACACAAAATTGTTTAACTCAATAAATGCTGCTTATTTCTTCCCTTCCCTTATCCTTGTTACAGCGCCACGCCTCTAGCCCCTTATTACAACCATCAGCAGTACGTTCGTGTGTGTCTGTCTGTGTGACATTGAAGGACTTTCCTTATTTCAAACATTACGTTTTCAGGTCCAAGAAGGCATTTGCCACAACCGCATATTTCACTTTGAAGAAACCAGGAGTCTTCGAAGGGAAGTATGAACACGGTAAGTAAATTGATTCCGCTTTATCTTGGTGTAACTAACGGAAGTACCCGGCGTTGCGCGTGATTTGACGATTTATGTCTATAACCTCCGACTTATGTTGCACTTGTCCAATGGTTTTCCTTTTGGAGACATTTAAAAATTCCATACTTAAGCAAGTAGTTAATTAGGAGAGTATAAAGAGCACAAACTAAACGCAATAAATAGATAAAGTGACAGGGAAGGCACTATGCAGACGCACTGCTAAACAATCACAAATTCTATAGGAAGGAAAGCAAGTAGAGAAGGCAGTGTGAATGTAACAGTTGCAATTCTATTTGAATCTCATACAGAAATGTATGTATTGCTTGTAGAAGAGGGAAGTATGATTGTGTTTCATAAAAGAAAACTGACTAGAGAAAGCAGCGTGTACCTAATACGTTGCATTTCTATTTCAAACATACAGAAAATTGTATGAAGGTTGTAGAAAAGAGTGTAGGGGACGCAATTTGAATGTAGTACATTGAATAATAAAGTGGATAACATGAAAACCTCTATGACAAAACACTTAGGTGTGCCAATTTTCACGGTGAATAATCAAGTACTGGAGTTTATCTACTTCAGACCTACCAACATCTATTTATATGCAGGCTGTCCCAGTAAACACTGACAACCAACGCTTAGTGTATTGTATGCCTAAAATAAAATATTTTCACATAAATTAAATCACAGAAATAAAACTAATAATTTTTTGTCATTTTTTGTTGGTGGTTGTCAGCCCAAAATGACTAAGATTTGACTCATTAAGTGAAGGAAACATTAATAAATATTTGTCTTTGTTGCCCAATGTAATTAATTGTATGAAATGGAGTGATATTTTCAATTCCAAACTAGACAATAATTTTCCCCACAAAGACAGCCTCCGTCTTACCTTCATAAGAAATGTATCAGTGTTGTTATTTATGTTTCAGACGAGTTCGATGGAAAGTTTGATTTGCTGCTGGTGAAGGAGGACGTCTACATTGCGGCCGGCTGCTTAAAAAACAACGAATGTAAGTAAAGCTATTGTTACAAATTTGATTTCCACTTTTACACAACCAATCGAGTACCCAATTCATGGCGAGAGGAAATAATTATTTTTACTTTTATTGGGGTTATTAAGTTTAAAAAACTCGATAACATGAATGGAATATAGTGTAATCGATAGATTTTTCATTTCTAATTACGATTTTGACAGTTTCATTTGGCGGTCAAGCTTTGTATATACATAAGGGCAAATTCCTCCACACTGAACTACACTGCACATGGAAAATCTTTTGAAAATTTGTAATTTCTCAAATCTGTTTAACGATAATGACTAAAATTCCATATGTTTAAGATATTTTTATGGCAAATAAAATATATATTTTGAATTCTCCTGATTACCTTTGCATAACTGATACACCGTAAGAGATACACCAAGTCTTACTATACAAAAACTGTAGATCTCCTTAAAACACACAATTTGTCAAATGATGTTTTTCAGAAGTGAACCATTCCGGAGATATTTCGTATTATTTGTCTGAATTTTGTAATGCTTATACACCGTTATTAAATGGGAGGTCGTTATTCATTCTTTTATCTCTTGGTTATGCAAAGAGAACGGAATTCAGTGACCACACTTAAAAAATTTGGCCATCACTCAGAACTTACTGCAGTCCCATTTTGCCCTTGTACCTACAAGAAAATTAGCAGTAAGATAATTTCTACAAACATTTATCTCTATTAACGTGAAGTCGAAAGAGAGGCAACTGTTTGTAAGAATAGTTTGTACAAGAGCAGAGAAAGTCACGTGAGTGCAACACATCAGATTTGTTATGAATAATTTAATACACATTTCAAAAATATATATTTCCATTAAAATCTCTACATCGGATATGTAGTTAGATGCCTGTTAGAGAAATAAAAAATGGCAGACATTGTGGCTTACATTTGACAAACGCTTACTTTATCTCATGTTTTTTACTTTCTCTACTGGTAAGTAGGGGAAGTATTGTATTCCAAAAATTCGAAGTCGAGATTTCACCGAAAATACATGTTTTGAATCCCCCTGAATCCAAAAAAAAGCATTTTTAGAAAAAGGTCCGTGTGTGTGTCTGTGTGTCTGTGTGTCTGTCAGTCTGTCAGTCTGTCAGTCTGTGGACAGCATAGCTCAAAAACGAAAAGTCAGTTAAAAACCAAAGTTGGTATTTAAGTTTAATGTTGTTCAAGGATGTGACACGAAGATTTTGAAGAAAATAGCCCCACCCTAAACTACCCTTTACATGGAAAATTTTTCGAAAATTTTGATTTTCTTGAAAATGGCTCCAACGATTTTGATTAAAATGTCGTATGTTTGAGATATTTTTATGACAAATGAAATGTATATCTTGAATTTTCTAGCTATAGCCCCTGTAGTCGTACTTACTCTGGACGACTTTTGCATAACTGGTAAACCGTTAGAGATAGACCAAATTATACTATACACAAAATGTAGATCTTGCTAAAATACACAATTTATGTCTCAATAAATTTTCTTGTAGGGTGAACCATTTCGGAGGTATAGCTTGTTATGTGTGTGAGTTTCGGAAAACTTGGAACTTTCGTGAAATGGGTCATCGTTGTTCATTTTTTTATATGTTACGTGTACAAAGAGAACGGAATCTCAAAGCTTTAAGAGATATGACTATCGCTCAAAGCCTACTGTATTCCAATATTCCCCTTGCACCTATAAGGAAATAAGCAATAAGATAATTTGTACAAATGTTTATTTTAACTAACACGAACAAGATATAGGAATAAGAGTTTGTAAGAATGGTTAGTACAAGAGTAGAGAAAGTCATGTGAGTGCAACACATCAGATTTTTTGTGTTTCAGTTTTTATCTTGGTTAATGGCAAGAAAGATTCCTTTGACCCAAATGAAGAACGGTTGATCGAGGAAACATTGGCCAAGAACAATTTAAATATGAAGTTAAAAAGAATTGTTAATAAAGACTGTAAAAGGAAAAAAGCAGGTCTCTGACCATACGACAGCTTCGTTGTATTCATACTTCAAATGAAATAAAGCATATTCCTTCGTTCAGTGCAAGTACTTCAACTTTTAATACTAAATGTTTAATGTGAAACGATCCACTTGAGTGCAAGCGCGCGCTTGGAGCCCAGCAGGTCCACGCTGCCCGTAACAGCAACACTAGTTTGGGATTATTATGAAATCCGGGCTGTACAACCAGGCAGGAGGCGAAGCTACTTACACATTTGCAGCCCTTTAACTGGATCTCTTGTCCTATTCTGTTGATACCGAGAATGTTCCCGTTGAACTTCAACTAAAACTTACTGATTTAAATTTACTGCAGCAGTTATGCGTATGTTTGGCAGTACATACGCGGGTCGTTCAGTAAGTTATCTAACTGAGCATTAAAATTAAATCTGATTATGAAACTCCCGGATCATTTTTCAATGCAGTCCCCCTTGACTGCAACGCACTCAGTGTGCTACGCCTGCAGTGATTGAATACCCTCAGAAGAAACGAAACATTCTGAATGTCAAACTATCCTGTTACAGCTGACTTAACTGAATTGTCATAGGGCAATCGTTGCCTACGCAGACATTTGTTAATGTTTCTCAACAGAAACTAGTCGCCGGAAGCCAGGTCTGGACTGTAGGGTGGATGGTTCAGCTTTACTAAGTCACACTCCTGTATAGCAGCCCGCGAAGTTAGACTTACAACTTTCCACTGTGTTTCTGTTTGATATTCACCACTGTGGAAGCATAGATATCTCCAGTAACGGTTGTCTTGTGTGTCTGTCAGTCTGTGGGCAAAAACGAAAAGTAGGTTGAAAACCAAAGTCGGTATTTTAGTTTAATATCTTTCGAGAATGCGACACGAAGATTTTGAAGAAAATTGCTCCATCCTCAACTGTTCTTTACATGAAGATTTAGATTTTCCCCACAATGGCTCTTACGATTTTGATTAAAATGCCATATGTTTAAGGTTTTTATGACAAATGAAATTTATACTTTGAATTTTCTGTAGTCCTGTTTACTCTGGATGACTTTTACATACCTCGTAAACTGTAAGAGATACTAATACAAAAATGTGAATCTGACTAAAACACAATTTGCGTCCAAATATTTCTCTCTCTCTCTCTTTTTTTGTTATCTGTGTGAATTTTGGAAAACTTAAGCTTTCGTCAAATGGAAGATTGCGATTAAGTTTTTATATATGAGCCGTACAAAGAGAACGAATCTCAAATCTCTAAAAGATTATTCCCATAATCTCCTTGAACTTAGAAGGAAACAAGCATTAACATAACTTGTGCAAATGTTTATCTCAACTAACACGAAGAAGATATAGCAATAAGAGTTTGTAAGAATGGTTAGTACAAGAGTAGAGAAAGTCATGTGAGTGCAACACATCAGATTTTTTCACTTCTCTTTCTTTACGCGATGGCTTAAAATCAAAACTAGTTCGGCACAGTTTTGCCTTAAAGGGTGCAGTATGAAAATCGTAAAACAAAATAAAAAATGGATTAAAACACAAAAAGAAAGCACTATAAAGCCCTTAGGGCAAGATGACTTAACAGTCGACTTGTCCCAATCGGGAATGTTAAAATATTTTTGATTATTCTGGAAGGATAAACAAAAAGTAAATTTAAATAAATAGTAATTGCGAAAAACATATTTAAAATAGTCACGCTGTATTGGAAAAAATAACAAAACGTTCTACCCGTTAGACCTTACGTTGCAGGTCTTGAAAATAACATGTCAGACAAAATACAGGAACGTCATGAAACAAACAAGGAGTTTTTAGTGTAGAGGGCTAATAGTATCCCTTACACTATAACCTCTATTTGTCTGGGAAATCATTGGTGAACAATGTCTACAAAAACGGCGACATGATTGTCCCTTGTGGGACTCCAATGCCGATTTTCCAAGAAATTGTGCAGCAGTGTAGATACTTTTGAAGGGCCGGGAAAGTATGGTGCAGTTTATAAATGATGCCATTGTGCCAGCACCGGACAAACGCGTTCTCTACGTCCAGAAATAACGCCAACGTTGAAGCCCCATTGTTAAATTGCTCAGTTACGTCATCAGTCTGAGTAGCTGCAATTCTGTGGAATGTACTTTTCTAAAGCCAAATTGTGAATTTGAATTTCCTGTTGACCAGAGCTACACAAATGAGAATTGAGTCATTATGAAAGGCCTGTCTCAGGCAAAATCTATTGGGGCCTCCTTAAAAGGGTCAATGAACAAATAAGGTTCTAACATCGTGATAAAACTGCACGATTGGCGTGTTCTGGCAGGGTGTAAAATCACAGTTACTCTGTATATAAAAGCAATCGCAAAGTTGGCACAAATGTCTATCCGTGAAGTTGTACTTCCAACATTAGTACAACATGAACAAATATTCAATACAGGTAATTATAGTTTTCAAACAAATACTATAAACTTAATACAGATTCTAATGAAAGTTTAGAGACGCCTGTTGATATTCTGAAATTTTCTCTTCGAACAACACAAAACATTATACATCATAAATTAATAGCATATTGCTTCAAACATACATTTCGATGGTTTTATACTTTATTTGGCATACTTTGGCTTTCAAACATAGTTGTTGTTGTTGTTGTTAGCTAATGCTGGATTTGTGACAATGAAGTCATTAATCCTCTTGCTCTCCAATATTTTTCACTGATGGATGGGGCATTAGAAGTGGCCGGGCATATTTGAAGGTGGTCTCGATCCATTTCCTCTTGCAGATCACATAGAGGACAGAGTGGTGAAGAATATATCCCAATTCTGTTTAAATGTTTTGCCAGACAATCATGTCCTGTAATCAACCTGAAGGTTGCAACTGATGTTTTTCGAGGATACTCAGGAATTACTGTTTGAATGTTTGATAGTTCCCATCGTTTATTTTTTGATTTTTCATAGTAATCTTTTTCAATAATTTTTTTTAATTCAGAGTTGACTAATCTTTTAGCTGCATAAAATGGTAAATTAACTATAGGTTTCTGTACACTGTTGGTACCCTTTTTTGCAAGAAAATCAGCTTTCTCATTACCACTCAGTCCACAGTGAGCTGGTATCCATTGGAAGACTAGGTGTTTTTGAAGTGCTGTTAGATGGGTAAGGATTTTCCAACATTCTATAATTGTTTGGTTTTTTGGTGACAACTTGGAAGTAATTGCTATAATTGCTGCCCTGGAATCTGAGAGAATAACTGCTTGCTGAAAATGTGAAATTCTGTACAAAAGATTTTGTAGGGCCATTCGAATTGCTTCAATTTCTCCATCAAAGTTTGTAGTTCCATAACTTAAAGATTTGTAATAGGAAAAGAGGTGACACGTGACTCCAGCCCCTGCTCCATCTTGGTTTGATATCAATGATCCATCAGTATAAATATGGAGCCATTCGTGTTCTGGAAATCTAGTATGGATTGTCTCTAATGCCAATAATTTTAGAACACTAGTTGGAGTATCACTTTTCTTAACTTCTTCTGTCAAGTGTAAATAATATGTGATGTCTAATGTTTGTGTCGGATTGACTTTAGATATGAAGTTTTCCTTTGAATTAGGAAGGTGTACATCCTTCTTGATGTCTTGAATTTTGGAAAGAAAGCTCTCCTGAGTCTTTAGTGTGTGTGTAAAATTTCTCTTGTTCCATGTATGATCAACTTTTCGTGTTCAATAAGAGCCGCTTTTTCTATTTCATATTCAATGCGGTATTGGTTGGTTAGTATTTCCATAGCTGCTATTGGTGTGGCTTTGATAGCAACCTGTAATTAGTCTCAGACTTTGGTTTTGAAAGATTTGATATTTTTTTTGGTGTGTGTTTGCTGTTACAAGAACTTCGCTGCAGTAAGTAAACAATGGCTTTATACATTGTATGTTGTGTTAAGAGTTATTCTCGAACATCCCCAGTTCATTCCTGTTAGACGTTTTAACAGTGAAAGGTGCCTCTCTGCTCTTTGTATTACATTTTCTATTTGTTTGGTCCATGTAAATTTGGTATCAGATGTAAGTCCTAAATACTTTGCTTTCTCTGTTTTTGGTAATTGTTGACCGTCAAAATTTACTTTTATTTTTAGTGGTTTTTTTCTTAGTGAAAAGATTTGGTAGTTTGATTTCAATTTATGCCAAAATGATTTTTTTTTTTGTGGAGTGAACCATTTCGGAGATATTCCTTGTTATTTGTGTGAGTTTTGCTACACTTACAGCTTCCACAAATTGATGATTATTATTAACTTTTTGTGTTAGTCGTGCAAAGAAAACGGAGTTACAAAGCTTTTACAGATTTGTCTCTCGCTGTAAGTTTACTGCATTCTCATATTCCCCTTGTAGCTACAAGGAAATAAGCAATAAGATAATTTCTGTAAACGTTTATCTCAACTAATACGAAGAAGAGAGAGGAATAAGATTTTGTATGAATAGTATGTATAAGAGTAGTAAAAGTCATGTGAGTGCAACACATCAGATTGTGTCTCTGCTTCTTTCTTGGAAGGGGGGGGGGACTAAAATGACGTAGCTTTTACTTCTGTATTATCCTGTGCATTGAGAGGATTAAGGTATACTAAATCCATTTCTGCTTTCACTTATAATGATCAGTACAGCATAGATATTGAAAATGGACTTTTTATGAAAAATTATTACAATATGTATAACAATAAGGTAAACTTATAGGCAGTCAGGACTTTACAACAAATTAAATGGATGCTTTACCAGCCCAACTTAATTTTGCGTATGTTTAAACATGTTTCAGTTGGCAGCCTTGATGGTAGTTTGCGGGATAAACTTCTGTTCAGCTGGAGAGAAGAAATGCCCACCAGAGGGAGTTGAACTCAAACCTGTTAATCTCAACTCTGTAGAGGCAAGTATTTATTCATTTACTTATTGCCGATTACGACTCTTCTTCAGTAAGTACCTGGGTGACCGAGGCTCGCTTGGCGTTATTTTTTTTTTTTTTTTTCAAAATCGTGTTTTTTGAGAAGATACCTATTTAGATGTAACACACAAACAAGAAGTGTCAGATTACACTCGCACTGAACGCTTCGTACATGTATTTTCCTTACTCCAACACTTCACTACAAGCATGACTGGAACAATTTCTACTACTTCACCTCTACTCTGTCCTCCCTACTTCTGCCTGGGCACGAGCGGGTCCCTTATATAGTACTTCAGCCAAGGGAAATGTTCTGGAAGTGGAATGATCGGGAGAGGCAGTGAGAGAGCAGTCCAGACACCGCCCGCCACACAAGCTATTGTCCCGCTGGCGGGCATGTACACGCCTCCGGCCCGTTCTTACTGCCGCGCGGACATGTTACCAGCAGCATCCGGGCTTAGGTCGGCCTTATAGTATTGTATAGTAAAATAGATAGCATACAAAGCTTCTCAATGATGATTCGTCAAGTGGTTTAGCAGATTAGTATCGTAGTTTACAAACCTATAACCCTTCACCCATAAATGATATGAATTTTTGTAGAAGAGTGAGCAGAGAAAACAGTGTGAATATAATATTAGCACTGCCATTTCAAACATACAGAAAATGTGACTTACTTGTAGAAGAGGCAATAATTTTTTTTTTTGTGTAAAATGGCATTTTATATTTATAAAAGAGTGAGTAAAGAACGAGATGTGAATCCGTTATCTGAAAGTGAGTAGAGAAAACAGTGTGTAAGGCAGTAAGGCTATTACGACACATAATAGAATGTTTGAAGGTAATGTGAAGAGTCCAATACAAAAGGGGGAAATATAATTTTTGCGTTCTCTACTGGTACTGTATTGTATTCTACCCAAAAATTCGATGTCGAGATTTCACCAAGATGTTGATATTTCAACATATGTATATACAAGTCGTACTTAACAGGTGGCCCATTCCAGCCGGCCCTCGGATAAGTAGATAACCTCTCATGCGTTAAAAGAGTTGCAGAAATAACAGGGGTAGATCCAGTCAGTGACGTGTGTGAACTTTATTATTACTTTCTCTACTGATAAGTATGGAATTGAATAGTTCCTCTACTTAACGTATGTGGTACAGAAAGTAAAAAGTGAGATATGCCCTTTTGCAGTGGATTCTTCATCTGTATTCTGGAATACCGACTGATAATATCGGAGTATTTGTTTGTTTGCAGGAGTTGACTCCTTTGTATGGCACCTGGAAGCAGTGGAAATGTCACGGCAGGTCTTACTGCGATAGAGTATCGTGCGCTGAATACACGTATGCCAAGGGTGACAAAATTTACTTCCATGGTTCAGCGTATAGTGAGAGGTAAACGAATATAGAGTGCTTATACACTTATTTAGCTTCTAGCTATGGAATTATAGACGATGTCTCACTTCAAATGTGTTGTTACAGAATTTATTTTAATCTTCAAAGTAAAGATCATTTTATTCTATAACCCTGAGCCACTATACAGTAAGCTGTAACATACGTCGTGTTGCAGCGCGGTTTACAAAAGTCGATATTTTCAACATACAGCTGAATTTATTAAAAGCCTCTGTTCCATATGCTATCGTCTGTCGCACACACAAATAGACTGTCTCTTGAATCATCATTCGCATTTCTATTTGCAAGTTTGTACACCGAGTAAAATGGAGCGCTTAAAGTTTCCTACTATTGTTTAATATATAGTGTACTGATCCAAAACACTTATGTATATCTACTCACTAAACTCTGCAGATGATCAAGTATTACCTGCACAATAATATGACGACATGGAATATATGCCAAGAAAATTAAAAGAGCAATTCATAACATGGGGACTGACAATAAACTCAAAGAAAACCACATATTAATTATTGGTGGCCATATATATCAAACAGAGGTTTTTCACGAAAATTGTTTGTAGAAGAGTGATAAGAGTGAGTAGAGAAAGAAAGGTGAATGTGTTATCTTAACGTGAATAGAGAAAAATGTGTGAATGTAATATGTAGCGTTTCTATTTCCAACATACAGAAAATTGTATGAATGATTTGTAGAAGGGGGAACAAAAAGGTTTTTCGTGTATAATCGCGTTTTTTAAAGGAAAAAAGACGTTTTTGTTCTTGAAGTTGCCTGTTCTACCTCTACGTGGCGTCAGGGTTTACCTCGGATCCTCCGAGGCTCTGATTTTCCTTTTGAATCCGATTTTACTTAGGATGTTGGATTAGCCCAATGCTTAAGGTCCCTGTTTTATCCCTAGGGTACCCGGGTAGACCCTCAGTTGTTGAGGTAGGGATTGGGCATTTCCTCCAAATCCCGAAAGGTTTCGGTTTTCCCGCCAATACTCGGGAGGCTGTTTGCAGTGGTTTCCCACTGGGCGATGGGGTCGCCACTTCCCTACGCCTGAGGAAAACAAAACACCTATATATACTCTGTACATCAAGAGATTAGAGGAGATGTAAACAAAGCACCGATTTGTATCACTCCGCGGCCACGTGCATTCGCAATGACATCATAGTTACCGCTACACGTTAGTATAATATACGTTTTACACTACTAAAAGGATATATTTACTCGATCTAAATAACATGGAGCACATGGGAATTAACTGCTACTTACGTCATCTCTGTCCACAATAACACTTTCTCGTTTCCTGCTCACAAACTCGAAACCAATCTCCAAAAGCAGCTCGTGGAGGGAAGGAAGTTGGGATCAGAGTTGACTGCCAACTGCACTTTGTTAAAAGGGGAGGCATCTGTGAAAATGACAAAAATCCACAATTTGTGTCACAATGATGTGAAAATTTGTATGTATGTGTGCCAAAGCATAACTAGAAGGTTTATCAAGTTTCACTTTTCTATGCAAGATGGTTTTTGCAAAAAAAATTGTTTATTGGTATTTTTACTGCAATTTTAGGGTAGTATAGCAAACGCTTCTTATAAAATATTATTTGTTCTAAGTAAACTAAACTCTGGCCATATGTTTCCCTAGATTATGTCTACAAAACCTGGTATTTTTATTTGGCTATGTCAAACAGTTTTGGAGAAAAAAATATTGAATACCTCAATGTCTATTTTTTTTCAAATTATTATTAATAATTTTCAAAATAAAAATTCAATAACAATTAAACTACTCCATCTACAGCATTTAAAATACCAAGTTTTATGAAGCAACTAGCTAAGAACATGTGTGCAAAATTTAAAAGAAACCTATTAAGAACTGTATTAGAAGATGCATTTTGAAGATTGAAAAATGTGAAAAAATAGAAAGCAGAGAAAAATGACTTCAAAGTTTTAAGTATATGACAACATACATTTACTGCTTTAGAATTCCCCTGGACCATATGAAGGTCCTTCAGCTAACTGTTTGACTTCTTCTTCTTTAAGTTTTGCTACTCTTAACTGATTTTTTTTTTTTTTTTTTTTTTTTAATTTTTGCTGATTTGAATGTATTTAATGTACTCAGTGCACTCTGTTTTAATCTTCCCTTATCCCTAACATTACTAATTATTTTGCTGACTGGACTTACATTACTAACTGGGACTCTTTCCTTTACATAGAGAGTTGCCTCACAACTCATTAACCCTTTAATGCCTGGTGTGTCTTATAAGATACATAGGCTTTTTTTCCTATTTGCACTAGTTTTAACTTTTTTTCTGCTATATTCTTTTTATACTGTCTGTCACCAGTTTTTTTAATAAAGAAGAATATCCATGCAGCCGCAGTCGAATGATACCCCGTCATCACCACACGCGTGGACTCTCCCCGTCCTTTACTACAGGCACATTTGACTGCGGTTGCCGAGACTCGAACTCACGACCTCAGGGTTTGAGTGCATGGCCAGTGCACTACGTGTTGCCTTAACGATCATGGCTATCCGAGCCAGCAGGCTGAAGGTCTCCCAGACCGCCTAATCTAAACCGGTTTCGAATTAGAGGAAAAACGGCATATGTAGCAAAATCCCTTCAAGATCTACTGTAGATCTAGTTATGCTTGTTTCCCCCTGAGATTTGCCAGTTTACCATCTAGGCATTATATTTTTTCTTGCTGCAAGAGATTTCTTTGTTTGCTTTTGCTTACCCACTTTACAATATTTTTATACCAGTTAATAATAATTTAATATAAATCTGGTCCACTTAATGTACAATCTTTACAACTTTACAATAAATTATAATAGTAAAAAGAGTATTAGCTGCTTGTGTGTTTACAAACAGCTAAATAAAGAATTTAGTTTTTCACTTAGGTACAGCAAGAAGACCCGTATTGAGTATTCCTTGCCTTATCTTATTCTATATTATACTTATTCTAAACTCTACTTATCTAAATGTACACCACAATAAACATGATTTCTCTGTGTAATCTTGAATAAAATTCAGAGAAACACAACCACGTGGTACACACATGTTAAAACAGGAAACATTCGTTTGTTTCACCTGCATGAATGTTTGCAGAAAATCTCACAAGATGTGTCTGCTTACATCCACCAGAACTGAGTCAGACCGCCCAATTTAAACTTCAAAATTGTACACGATTTTGCTGCAATGCATTTCAGCAGCCACGCCCACCCGCACATGGGCATTTAAATCATGGCATAGCGGCCTTTTAAATGGCGATGACGAGTAAACGATGGTAGACTCTGAAACTACAAGGTACAGACATAATTTTAAGGCAAAAAACGAAAAATCACATGCCTCCCCTTAGGGTTTCCGAATTACGTGAAATATAGAGGAATTGCTCGTTTAAATATATTAGATTAGATGTGTATGTGTGTGTGTGTGTCTATGTGTGTGTGTGTGTGTCTATGTGTGTGTCGTTTAAGAGCTTTACTATATTTCAAACATGTTTTCAGCTGCCACAAACCATTTGCCACAACCGGATATAGTATCTTGGAGAAGCCAGGCGTTTTCCAAGGATACGCTGAAAACGGTAAGTAAATTGATTGCGTTTTTCTTTTAACTAGGAACATGAAGTATCTGCTCCATCATCACCTTTCTGTTCATCTATTTCACCTGCACTTCCTATCATCCTCTTCCTCATGCTAAGGGGATGACAGTTTCGGAGCGCATTTTCTGCTACTACGCTGCTGCCGCGACGCTCACCAACGCTTCCTACTCTGAGAGAAACCTAACGGAATGAAGGATGAGATGAAATGATTTATGTAAGGAAATGAAGGGACAGGAAATTGGGACAGCAATCGCCTGGCGACCCGGGGAAACCAAACTAGTGGTACATCTCGGTATTTGGAACACATTTTGTATGTTACGTTTTCCTCTCTGACCATTTTCTACGGAGATATTTCAGTTTTCTCGAAAACAACCTGGTAACACTGCAGGTTGTGTGTGTGGTCACTTTCCCTAGCTCAGTACATAAACAAACAGCGTAGTGGTGCGCCTTGAAAACAAACTCAAAACCTGCTTTGTCCTTCCGTGTTTACTGTGTAGTGTTGGCCAATCATAAGCGTTAGCTCCCAACGAATGCGAAAGTGTCCGACCTGTTTACATTTAGAAACTAGGTCAATTCCCTGACCAACGTCAACCCAAGGTTGTCGAATTACCTGAGCTGCTCAGAGTATTCCTTCTAAGTCTTCTAAGTGTTAATTATTTCGAAATCCTGTGTGATGCCACATAATTACTACCGAAGCTATGTCAGAAATAAGTTACTCACGCATCTTACAAGTAACAAACTGGTGCATTCTTGTGGAATTACGCATCCAATTGGGGTCAAAAACTATTTTTTCGAAATCGGCTGACCAAAGAACAAAATGCCATCAGACTTTTTTGTTTGTAATGCTTCTATGAAGCACATATTAGAAGGAACGTAATGACTTCCCTTCCACCCTGTATATATTTCTGTTTCACGGTCTGTATGGGTAGGCTTAAGCGAAGCGGCATGAGTAGTGAGTCAACATTAAGTGTTTACGATAGAACAGAACAGCTCTGAGTTAAAAGATCCCGGAACCTCTATTGTGATTCAGTATTAGGAGAAATAAAGTGATATAAAAGGTAATTAGATTTGTAATTTGTCAGAGTTTAACAGTAGATTGTCTTACTTGTAGGGCTAAGATCTGATTTATTATAACAAGCATATATGTAACATATAGTTGATAAAATGTATATCAACATATAAATTATACCAGTGTGACAAAATTACAAAATGACAAAAGTCAGCCCTATTTTTTTCTCACTTTATTTTCCTCCAAAACTTTTGCACAAATACGCAGTTTTCTTTAACTGAAGTTAACGCAGTCTTTAGTTCTTCGTATATACAACTCATAACTGTTTTCTTCTCGAGATCTTGTCTCACTCATTTCTGCTATTCTTAACTTTCTCTGTCTCTTAAACAACTGCATGAGAATACAAGCACTCGATACTCATTAAATACTTCGCTAACTTCCCTTCGACATGGCCGTACCACACAGCTGACACACACACACAAAGAAAAAATTTTCAAGTGGAGGAATAATCCATTGTTACCTGGCCTCATTATACAGCGAGGACCACATAACACGGACCTTTCTCGAACTCCTGCAACTACGTCAGACGCCGGAAACTTCTCGAATAATCTCGGAAACCCTTCTGACGTGCGGCGTGAGGCAGGCTGATGCGAAAATTATGCTGTTGGTTCGCGTTGGATCGCCATTTGTAGCGGAATATATGATGGTCACGTTGTGTCGCCCTTTTATGTGGAATGGATGTCGTTTCCTCCTGCTAGTTCAGCATGAAATCTCTTTAATCCCGGGTATGCGTAGGTATGTTTATAGATTACCCCAGAAGAACTTTTGTATATTATTTATTTTTTTTACTCTCTGACACTTTCGGGAGTTATGCCGACTTTCTATACATAGAGATACTCGCAGAGCAATCGCACTCACGTGTGTACACCACAACGTCCTCTACTGGTCTGGGCTGAGTGGTGACGCTTTCTGGCGTACCCACGCTAGGAAAACGTTCTTTCCGATTTAAATTTCATGACGTCATCCAAAAGAAAGCCTCGTATCCAAAATGCTATTTCATTCCTTTTCCCAATTTAGAAATGTCCCTTTCTATTATAACATGTTCTTTTTTTGAATTCCAAATATATATAGTTACCTTTTTATGATTAAACGATGTTTTCTTTATATTCTATTAAACATATCGCGCGACTTTTAAGGTTGGCAGACCTGAATTTTGACTGACTTCAAACTATGTGGTATGACGTCATGACTCGTTAATTTCAAACCAATAATGCGTTTATCCTACAAATTTAACGACTATTATTTACTCATATCTTGCTCACCTTACAACACTTCCTACTCTATTATCTACCTATGTTATTACTCAACACTTATCGCAAATCTCATATCCGGCAATTAAATTAAAACGTGTCTTTATCAAGCCCATTCGATTTGAAATCTAAATTTCGGTATCAAGGCTGACCTTGAGCGTGTTTGTGGCACAAAATTTCCAAAAATGTTTTAACCTGGGGAGTTTAATATTCATGTCAGCTAATTTTAATTACATATCGCTAAGTATGAATATGAAAGGATGCTTTTGGGACTCTCTTATGAATTTGGATGATTTATAAGGACTTCCAAACTAAAGAGATAAATGCATAGCTTTAAAATTCCCTGACGTTTAGTTACTGGAAGTGTGTATTGGATATCATTTTTATACTTACTATGAAGCTTTTGTATGAACGCATTTAGACCAGAACGCCTATTTAGCATTTGACGAAGCATTTATTTAAATACTACCTTGCCAGTAGTTTGACGGTTCACCACACTAATCATTTAGTTCCACTTGCTCAATAACTTTTGTTTCTTTATTGGTTTACCTTCTTATGTATCCGTGTTGTTATTTATGTTTCAGACGTATATGATGGAACATTCTATTTGTTGCTACTGGAGGAGAAAATCTTCATTATAGCGGCCTGCCTTAAAGACAACGAATGTAAGTAAATCTATACTACGACCTTTATTTCCACTTAGGCCCAACTGAGAAAAAACCAAGCGAGAGGAAATAATTACCCTACGTTTTATCCTGATTATTATTTAACACCTGGGCGACCAAACGTCGCTCGGCTATTCCTTTTTTTTACTTTTTAATCGTGTTTGGGGGGGGGGGGGTGGTAGAAGATACCTATTTAGATAAACTGGAAAAGCAAAATGTTAACTAAATATAAATTTTCATCCCAACAATGTTGGAGCCGTTTGCGTGACGAAACCTTTAATATACTGGCTTGTTTGCTGAAATTAGCCCATTAACATAAGCATTATCACCAAATTGTGACTGTTTCGCATAGACTAAGATAGCTAAGTCAACTTTCTTTAGGTTTGCTGAAAGCGCTTGACGAGACCTTTAGTATCCTGGCTCGTTTGTTGAAATTTGCCAATTAACAGAGAAATTCTGGCCAAAATAAAGTTTAGAGTAATTGTGATTGTTACGCATAAAATGTATTTTTTTTTTCAGGACTGACACCTATATAGATAAATTTAATAAGGAAAAGCCTGTCTGAATACAAAATTTGATAGAAATCCTTAGAGCCGTTTCGAAGTTGGGCGGAGTGTATATCCAAAAATTGTTCCTTTAAATATATAAGATAACCATTAGAAGCGGAAAGTCCTCCAGCATACACGACAATAATCCAGCGCATTATCCTCCCTTTTTGAACAAACTACATGGACAATTTTAAGAAAATTGCGATTTTTTTGAAAATGGCTATAACGATTTAGATTAAAATGCCATATGTTTGAGATAGTTTTATGAGTTTATCACAAATGGAATGTATATCTTGAATTTTCCGGCTATAGCCCATACGACTTTTGTATAACTGCTAAATCGTAAGAGATAGACCAAATCTTACTATACAAAAAATGTGGATATTGCTAAAATGCACAATTTATGTGTGAAGAAATGTTTTGTAACGTGAACCATTTCGGAATTTCGAAGCTTTAAAATATTTGACTATCGCTCAAAGCCTAGTGTATTCACATATTCCCCTTGTACCTACAACAAGATAAACAATAAGATAATTTCTGCAAATGTTTATCTCGACTAACACGAAGAAGACAGAGGGACAAGAGTTTGTAAGAATGGTTAGTACAAGAGTAGAGAAAGTCATGAGAGTACAACAAATCAGATTTTTTCTATTAACGTTGTTCAACGCAGTGTCATATCGGACGGTGAGAGAATGAAATGCTCAAATGAGCCCGAGGTACATAGAGCCGACATTCGTCTTCTCAGGATAAGGGAAGCTTATCGGATAATTCACCCTAAACAAGATTCAAACTCTCGACCTCTTGGACCTGAGGCAGTCACGCTACCACCACGCTACAAAGGCGGGCAACACATTGCGATTTACTTATATGTTCTGTGGGTATAATTAACCAGACGTTCACAGAACGACACCAGCTGTTAAACTTTTGTTTTAGTTTACCTAACCTTCCAGTCAAACATTTATAAATCCGGCCTAAGAGGGTTAAATAGGAAGGGAATTATAAATTATTAATTTTCTGCGGGACCAAGGTAGGCTATTTACATTCTCAAAAAGCGATCGACTTAGGATTTGAAAGTGCAAAATAGGAGCGAGATGGGTTTCGACACCTCATCATTAATTTATTTCCTGTTCTTTTTGTTTCAGTTGGTGTTTACGTTGCCCGCAAGAAAGGCAAGTTGGAGCCAAATGTAGAAGCGAAGGCTGAAAAAATATTGAAGTACTTAAAAGTTCCCTTAACAGAAACCCCTCAGAATGAATGCGGAAAGAAAAGATCTTGTTCCTAACCACACGACAACAGCATTGGAATTAATACTTCAAGTAACATAAAACATGTTCATTCTTTAAATATGAAGGTATATTTTGTGTTTTACTAGCGTAGAGAGATGAATGTGGGTCATGGAATTGAGCAATACAATCCGTTTTATTTGTAGTTTTTAAAGTTAATTCGAGCTTTATCTATGTCCATCGTAAATACACAGTACACTGTTACATTTGTACGTGTTTTGTGATAATAAAGACTGTGTAAACAAATACAGTGACATAATTAAACCATTTTCAGGGAACCTTCCCTATGCTATATAGGTTAGCTTTATTCTTCCTTTTTCTTCCCCCTCAACCAAGTGAGCATTAAATATGGCACAACAATGCTCATCTAGCTTATCTAATAGTAATCAAAGTTGTTTAAAGTGAGTCAGAATGAATGAAGAAATCACCATCAGACATCAAGTGCCTTTGCACCTCTAGCCAGCTTTGATGAGCACTGCCCGCAAGAATAAACAGTATATATAGACAATAATGGAAAATTCACAGATAAGAAAACCGCTACCAATTTATATTCGCAATGTACACGACATTAATGCTATGCTTAAAGAACTTAAGTCTCTTAATTGTGGAGAATTTAGACATAAGACAGTGGAGAATAACAAAGGTAACCGAGTTGTTAAAAGCGCACAATGCAGAACATCACATCTATTAAAATGCAACACCTTGGACGAGCACTAACAAATCAAGGAGCAACACCTCCACCCAACTCCAAATTAAGCGTATCCAGACAATCCAGAATCGCGTGTTCGAGATACTCACCAGCGGACCCTAGTACATAAGAAATGAAAATCTCCATTTATATATGAATTTATGTAATAATAATAATAATAATAATAATAATAATAATAATAATAATAATATTAATAATATTAATATTAATAATATTAATAATAATAATAATAATATTAATAATAATAATATTAATAATAATATTAATATTAATATTAATATTAATAATAATAATAATAATATTAATAATAATAATATTAATAATAATAATATTAATAATAATATTAATAATAATAATATTAATAATAATATTAATATTAATATTAATAATAATAATAATAATATTAATAATAATATTAATATTAATAATAATAATAATAAAAATAATAATAATAATAATAATAATAATAATAATAATAATAATAATAATAATAATAATAATAATAATAATAATAATAATAATAATAATAATAATAATAATAATAATAATCCATCATAATGGTAGTAATAATAGTAATAAAAATATTTACAACAATGTTAAGTAATAATACCTACGCCATCAAGAGCCTGAGTTGCAGTAATGGAAGCAGCCCCCACTTTAGCCCATCTCACACAGCAGACGAACCAATAAGCAAGGACCGGAGCAATCGTCATACGCGCACACATGCTAAGCAAACGGCTCCGGATCATAAGACAATTACTATACCAAACTGTTCTTGAGACCGCACAGCGGGCTCCCGTATGGGCTTGGGCAAACCCAGAAGGACTACAAATATAAGGCCAGAAAAAAAAAATATATATATAGATATATAAATTGTTACGCCTGCAAGCCGAGCCCCCTGTACCGGCAACAAGACAAACCCTTAACCTTGGTATCAGTCGTCGCCGAAACTAACAGAGTACCACGGTCACACCACTGAGGATGTTCGATGGAAGGAGATTTTCCACTAGACCACGGCCCACAAGCCCGGATAATCATTTTATATTTTGAGATCTACATTGTTTGTAGTAATATTTTGTATTATATTACTTTCTGTTGTATTATTTATATTGTAATATTATGTATTTGTATTATATATTGTATTTTAATCAAAATCGCTAGAGCCATTTTTTGAGAAAGTCAATATCTTCAGATTCAGTGTGTCATAAAGCATGCATTTTCAGTGAAATGACGACATCGAATTTTTAAATGCAATACAATACTGGTCCTACTCGCTGTAAATACGTACCAAACACTTACTAAACATTCGGCGCGCAGCCTTTACCAAGGCCTACCGCCCGGCCGCTGCGTCCTCTAACTCTGCCCACTACAGACATCATTAAAGGGGTGCAGTACTGAAGTGTGGAACGTCGTCAGTTGCTGGGTCCTTCCAGGCCGGAGTATGCGGTCTTCGCAACCAGGGGCAATACCTCTCAATAAAGTAGTTCCTAAATTGGCCCTACTGCTGACTCCACCAGGACTAAGACAGCAGCAGAAGAAGATACCCACGCCGGTATCGGGATCGTACCACCCTCCAGTACTGCACCCCAGCAATGACGCCTGTAGCGGGCCGAGGTGTGGACGCAGCGACTGGGCGGTAAGGCTTGGTTCTTCATGGGCTGTTGTGCCGGGACTTAGTTCAAGCAAAGAGTATGGAATTGCAAAGCTACTACACTATCGCTTCTCCCACTGTAGCGTTTTACGAAATATATCAATGATACATTTTTTAAATGAAATTGCTGAAACATTTATCTCGATTAATAAGAAATAAGTAGGATAAGAAGCGTTTGCAATAAGCTAGTTCAGGAATGAATAGTAGAAGACATGTGAATACAAAAAATCAGGAATTACTAATAGTGAAGAGTCTAAAATTCTCACTGACAGTGAACTTGAAAGAACAGTTTGGTAGCCATCTTTAAACAAGTTTACCATTGACCATACAATTAGCACAAAACAGGAACATACGTTGGTATTTATTACTTATTTATGCCAACAAACTTACTGTTGGTGTTTTTAAACACACAAGCCGTGTGTGGGCGAAGTTTGAGGGGTAGAACTGCAACTTAAAAATTCAATGCCACAACTGGGATTTGAACCACAGACCTTCCGCTTACCAGGCGGCTGCTCTAACCAGTGAGCTATTGTGACAAACTGCCAGAATGACATTAAATTCTCAAACCAGTTCGTATTTCTCCTGGTAAACCACAAAGGCAGTCTCACATCAGAGACAATTACCCCAGTGGTGACTTACTATTGTAAGTACTTTATATCCCAGGATTAAATAACCTTCAGATGGTAATTATTATTTATTTATGCCAACAAACTTACTGTTGGTGTTTTTAAACACACAAGCCGTGTGTGGGCAAAGTTTGAGAGGTAGAATCTACTAATGTTATTTATCAAGGTACCCAACATTCCCTTACCTATGTATTTGTGACGAAAATTGGGTTTTGGTGAATGCCATACATTATCCTAAAGTTTTTGTTGGATTGGTTTCAAATTTATCCCATTTGTTATGATCAAGAAAAGAAACAATAGCAAATTTCAGCCTTTTAAATCCAGCACCTTCTGCAGGATTACTTTCTTTCACATTTTAACTGAAAGATTTTTAAAATTAATGTATGGAATAGAACACAAGCTTTTGCACTCATTTTAATCTATAAATAACTTATACCAATGTAAAAACTTCTTTTCACTACATTAATGAAGGAAAACAGTTAATAATTAACAATTCTTATTTTGTTAGTTTTTTTAAATAAGAATTAAACAATTTTTTCAGGCCACATAACAAACTTACAATAAATGTAAATGGGTACACTTACTTTGCAGTTACTTTTAAAACTTTGTTTAAAATTCCATCCACATTGGAAAAAACTGTATCGTGTAGAATATTTTGAAGTTAGGAAAATGTAAAGATTATGGAAGCTGAGGAAACTAAGGTTAAAGATACATATGTTGAAATATGATTTCCACTTTCTGACCTGCTGGGATGGAGATGATTCTTCCTGAATGGGCGTATATGTTGAAATATCTCATTCCATCTCTAGCTGCATTTTGCCTACCCAATACACTTTTCTTAATTGATCTTTTCCTCTTAACCTATTATTATAGGTACACAGAAAATCGCGATTGCATCTTATGAACACGACTTTTTTAGTCTTAGCACTATATATAAAGCTACAGTTTTGTCGTATAATAAACGTTCTTGCCACGACAAACGTTATCACATGAAAAAACTTCAAACTAATTCATAAACAAACACAATGCACATTATTGGGATAAACACGCGATATATCGTAATGTGATTGTCAGTTGTCTGTCACAGGGTAGCCAATACACAAAAACTTCGCTACGCCTCAAAATAGCTCCAAATTTGAATGTAATGGTTAGTAAAATCACAAATATTAGATTTATCATGACAGTATGTACTCGCAACTTTTTTATGGGAAATTGAAGTCAATTTGAGTACAATCCCATACTCAATAAGATCCACGTTTCCACGTTGAATTCAGTCTCTATTGATATGGATTTGCATACGCATGGCTAAAGCGTTTTTATGTTGGTCACTTGCTGTATGTTGGCAATTCTATAAAAATATGTTTTGAGCATTTTGAATGTCTTTGAGAACAATATTTTGCGAGATTATATTAACAATAAAAGTGGCTTTGTTGTTTACCTAATCAGAACATAAGCAACAGCCAGGTCGTTGTGACGAAACCAAAAGCTTGCCACTAACGTGGATACATAGCACAAACACTTGTTGGGAAGGTTTGAAGGTTTATTGCTTTACCCAGTACAAAGGTATGTCATTCCCAGAATGATATTTTCAGCAAGTTCCTTGAACCGTTACCAGAAGAAACACCAGAAGAAGCATCACCATCCACACCATGGAAACCCAGTCATTGGTTGATAATGGAGGAAAGTTAACCTCCAAAACGCGTTCCGAAAAATTATAAATGTAAGTGTTGTTTAGTGTCATTAATTGACTCACCTTTTAAATTAAAAATGGGAACATATTAATACGTAACATTTTTTTTCTACTGTGCTAGAACACTCGTATGTATCAATGAAATTAGCAGCATTATGTCATGAGTTGTGAATAACACACCCATTATTCCGTAAAACTGAACATGCTCTCGGTCCACATTAGGTCGAATGGGGTAGTAAGGGGTAGTGATGCGCCTCCTATAGCCTCTCCTACCCAATTCCCATCCTCATCCTGCCCGTGGTGCACCCTGCTTTTAACAGATGAGGCTCTGGGGACCGAATCACAGCGGTATAACTGTTTCATCTAAAATGGAGGAAATGTCATTTACATATGTGCTGGCCTATCACAGCACAACAGCGTCCCTCAGAGGCACATGAGGGGAAGGTCGGTGGATCTAAATATCATCTATTTAGTCCTCCCGGCTAGGTCCGATGGACCCGTTGACCAACGATAGGTGTGGTCCCCCTTGCAAAATGGGGGTTTAAGTCGGGTGATGTAACTGCCACATTGTAAAACTGGTGCCCGTTAAGAAAACAGTTACATGAAAGCCACATACATGAATATGAGTCCTAAAGATAAACATTCCGGAGTTAAAACTGTCCCCCAATCGGATCTCCGGGTGGGGACATCTTTAGGCAAATTTCATCATTGTTCCAATACTTTAAGAATTCTACAATGGAATGCAGGAGGCATGTCCCAGCCTAAAAAACAAGAGCTAATGAAAATATTAAAAGACCAAGATATAGATGTCTTCACAGTACAAGAAGCCAATATATCACAAGAACAGGAAATATACTTTGAAATGGATCAGTACACTACACATATACTTCCAAAGGCTCGTCAAATAGCAAGTGGTATTCTTACAGGGATTAAAAGAAATATGAAAGCTACTATCCAAATCCAAAAAACAATGGAAGAACAAGATAAATCAGAAATAGTTAAAATTGAAGTATGGAAAAGTAACTACCACTATAGAATTTACAGTATCTACAATCCTCCAGACAATACACTAGATCTAAATTCTATTCCCATAGAACCCAAAAGTATTTTAATAGGTGATTTTAATGCACACTCCCCTAGGTGGGGCTACAGAGATATAAATTCAGCAGGAAGAGTCATAGAAGACCTATTAAACTCGTCAACAATGGAATTAATATTTAATCCAAATGATCCACCCACTTACCTTCATTATAATGGTTCGGGTACAAATCCTGACCTTCTGATGGTGTCATCTGACATAATTGACAATACAAAAAGAGAAATAATAGAAGACCCAGGTTCAGGCCACAGAATCACCATAAACTCCATAAGAGGTCTAATAAATAAAAGTAACAAACCAAAAGTTAAAACTTCTTGGAATTTTAAAAAAGCAGATTGGTCCAGTTTCCAAAATGAGATAGAAGGGAAGTGTAATATACTGTTAGAATCAGAGTTCAAGTCAACAGATGAAATGAATAAAAAAATTTGTGAAATATTATTGACAGCAGCCAAAACACATATCCCCAAAGGAAAGTTAAAGAAATATAGCTACTTTTGGTCTCCATCTTTATCTAAGTTAAAACACGAAAGAAATATAGCAAGAGTCAAAGCCGAAAGAACCAAGTGTCCAGAAGATGTACAAAACTGGAGAAGAAAAGCAGCCATTTTTAAGAAAGAATTAATTACAGCAAAAAGGGCCAGTTTCACAAATTTTGTAGAACATATGGACTATAGGAAAGATGGAAATAAAATATACAAATTCCTTAATAAAACAAAATTATCAAAAAATACAACTGAACCATTAAAATATAATAACAAAAGCTTAACTACAGATAGGGAAATAGCAGAATCCCTTAACAAGTTTTATGCTCAGTCACAAAGAGTACCCCAAGCGTATAAAAAACAAGATAAGGCTATCCAAAAAACTATCAGAGAAACTAGTAAGCCAAAAGGTATACGAAATGATATTTTTATTCAGGATTTTAATGAAACAGAACTGGATTTAGCAATAGAACAATTACAGAACAAAAAATCTCCTGGACCTGACAAGATCCATCCAGAGTTTATTAAACACCTTGGCAGGAAAGGAAAAGAAATCCTACTTAAACTGTATAACACGTGTTGGAGAATGACTGTACCTTCCGACTGGAAAAAAGCCATTATCATCCCGATTTTAAAGAAAAACAAACCCTCAAACAATATTAATAGTTTCAGACCAATATCTTTGACCAGTGTTATTGCAAAAGTGATGGAAAGAATGGTGGCATCTAGACTTAACTGGTTCCTAGAATATTACAACTTAATTAATAGTTCACAGACCGGCTTCAGACAGAATCATAGTACAAGTGAAAATGTACTCCTACTAAGTCAAGACATCAAGGAAGCTTTCAATAGAAAGGAGGATACCTTGGCAGTATTCATTGATTTTAAATCAGCATATGACTCAGTCTGGAGAAATAAATTAGTTGAGAAGTTGCAATCAATAGGTGTGAAAAGTAACATGCTTAAGTGGATAACTCAGTTTATTTCACAAAGATTTTGTGCCACAAAATATAATACATACATTTCCAAATATAAACAAACACACCGAGGACTTCCACAAGGTGCTGTTCTGAGCACAACACTCTTTAACATATATATAAATGACCTTCCATCAATAATAAAAACTTTAGAAACCAAAATTGCTCTATTTGCTGACGATGTAGTCATTTGGACTTCAGGCTCTTCAAAAAAACCTGAATTAATTAAAGACAGAATAGAAACAGCCCTAAACAAAGTACATGAATGGAGCTCCAAAAACCTCATGACTATCAATGTGGAAAAAACAAATTATGAATTATTTACACTAAAATACAAACCAGTTAATATTAGCATAAATTATAATGGTAAACCACTCAAAGCAGTTGATGATGCCAAATACTTAGGCATCACTTTCGACAGAAAGCTAAGTTGGAAAAAACATATAACAAACATCTCAGAAAAGGTTGAAAAGAAATTGCAAATCCTGAAAAGGTTAGCTGGTGCTAAATGGGGCTGCTCAAGGAGAGTCCTTAACACAACATACAAAATGTATATTAAACCAAACCTCTTGTACTGTTCTGAAGCTTTAATAACAGCAGCAAATGCTAACATCAATAAACTTGAACAAATACAAAATCAGGCTCTTCGCCTAATCACTGGAGCAGTTAAATCCACACCTATTGATGCCATGCTTGCCTTAACACGGACCCCATCAATAACAACAAAAATAGAAGAACAAGCATTGCTCCAACACGAGAAAATGTTACGACTGCCAAACTCTAAATGGACAAAAGAGAACCTCCCCCCTTCAATCCTTAAAACTCATAGTAGTTTCCTAGAAAAGGTAACACAGATTAAATCCAAATTGAACATTCCTAACACCAGAGAAAATCTACTTATTAGAGAAAATCCATTGGAATTATTGCAACCTACCTTCAATTTGGAATTAATAGAGGAAATAAGTAAATCAGACACACCAAAAGAAATACAAAAACTTCTAGCTCTGGAAACAATCAATACTAGGTATCCCACAGAAGAATGGCTGCACATATATACTGATGGATCCTCGAAGGAAAACCTTACTGGAGCTGGAGTTACATGTTCACATTTTTCCTTTTATCATTCTGTTGGCAGAGACACAACAAATTATGATGGAGAAATAGAGGCTATATACATTGCTCTCCGACAATTATTAAATCTTCCCTTAAATAAATTTAACAAGGCAGTAATTCTTTCAGATTCTAAAGCTGCAATTCAGGGAATATGTTCAAATACTACAAAGAAGTCAACAAAAATTAGAGAATGCTACAAAATGTTAACACAACTCCAAAAAGTTAATAAGACTGTTCATCTCCAATGGATTCCAGCACACTGTGGAGTCATGGGGAACGAAGCTGCAGACTCACTTGCAAAGAAAGCCACAACAATAACACAAAAGTCTAAATTCAATTTCTCATATTCCTCAATAAAACGCTTGATCATTAAAAATTTTTCTCATTCATACCTACAAGAAATAGAAACAAATGCCAAAGATAAAAAATGGATTACACTACTTTCCAATCCAGATATAATCCCCCAGAGACCAAGGAAAACAGCTGTTGCAGCCTTCCGACTATTGACAAATCATGACTGCTTGGCAAGTCATCTCTACAGAATAGGTATCTCAGCCTCACCGATATGTGTCCTGTGTAACGATCCAGCAGAAATGAATGAAGAACACTTGAAGACCTGTGAAGCATTAAGATCAGAAGAAACTACAGTTCAAAAGTATTGGAAAGCACGAATGCTAATGGCTTCATTGCCAGATGCAAGGCACTAGAAAACAACAACAACAACATTAGGTCGAATTATCGGGATTCTACTGTATATGTCTGTCCACCAGGAGAAGGTGAGACGGAGGAATGTGCTACATAAATATGTATTTTATACCATCCCTAAAATGTTTATGCACTTTTCAAATCCTTGTCACAGTCAAACGAAACATCACATCCAAAATAACTGAAATGTTTTACCTATTGTATGGTTTAGACCTTATTGGGTATTTTTCCCAGTGATGTCACTACTTTTGTTTTCACTACCGATATATTTAAATTTTAAGTTTTCATTGTCTTCTCCAACTGAAATGTGATTGCTTGTAGCATTCGCTGTTTCTGCCGGAATAACCGAATCATCAGCAAATAGTATTTAAAATTGTTTTATTATTCTTAAAATTTTTAGCTGGTTTTGCCACTCAGTTATCGCGTGTCGGAGCCATTGGGTAGCCCTGTTATACTCCTAAATTAACTATTTCATACTTATCGATTATTTTTTATCCTTTATCAATGCTGATGATTGTTTTCACATACATGTTTATCATTAAAATAACATTAATTTGTCATTAGTTGGTCCCTTAAGGCTCATTTTGCGGAGTGAGTCAGATCTTACAATGATACTTGTGTTTAAATATGACTTTGAATATCTGATCAGAAAATGTTAAACTATACAAAAACTAACCTAAAATATAATTATTCCGATTAGTGTAGTTCGACTTATTCAGCACTACCAACTGAGGAACACAAAACCCAAGAATTACATGTATTTTAATCTTCTCTTGTTGTAACAGAAAACCAGTTTATAACCTGATATAAAACTCGCTTTATTTTTAATTTTAACAAACAATGCTTCTTCTGCAAAAATACATTAAACATTGAAAGAACAATTGTTAAACACAGTTGTCAAATTAAAATGAAGTGCTATTTTGATTGTTAATCGATTGTAAGGTTTCATAAATAGTTTTACAGTGATTTATGGGACACAGTTGGTGACACTGACTAAACAAGAGTATGACCTAGGGATAATTTACAACAATGTGTAGGAGAGAATTCGTATATGATGATTTAACACCTCTATGTATGCAATAGTCATATTTAAATTGTCTCATTCTTGTTATAATTGTAACTTGGACATAGAAAGTGTATGTAATTTCAAGCCTATAACTGAACCACATATAGACCACGTGGTTCACTCGTTCCCTATTATTTCTGGAGATAGGCAATACTTCACACTCTGAAAGCAACAAGGTTGGAATTACTGTGTTTGTCGACCATTTGGTAGCCATGCAACTGTAGCCTGCTCTTCATGGGAAAATAGACCTTAGCAGTGCATACGTTTGGAATGAACTGCTGATACGCTTTCGAGTACAAATCTCACAAATAAATTAGTATTTTCAGACAGATTGTTCGGTAATTTTTTAAACCTTTCGGTCACTGTTTGGAATTTTTGCAGTGATTTTATTACCTCATTTTAAAATTACTTTAAGCTCGTCAAAACACATATAATACATATGTTTAAAGAATGAATCTTTTTACTTAACATATGTAACATAAGAATAATGAAGGTAGGTAATGTATTTTTAGATACTGGACTTCTTCTTGGCACAGTTGTCATTAGAAGCTTGTTTTAAGTCGTTTGGCAAGCCGTTCTTCTTGAGTGTCGCCTCAACAATCTCTTCTTGCTCTTTATCAAGTTTTCCATCTACGGTCTTTACCCAGAGTGCAACTGAAACGCAAACAACAAATATAGGTATAGATAGGGTACACGTTCACTCGCCCTACTATTTATAGTGATGTATTCCAACCCAAAACTTTAACATCCAGTTTTAACTGGAGTGTTTTGAGAACACTTGAATCTTAAAAAAAAAAAAAAAAAAAAAAAAAAAAAAAAAAACCATGGTGGTTATTCATCACCTTACAAGAGTGCGAAGCGAATATCCCCTTGCCGCAAACCACCCTTTATATGAAAAAGTTTTCGAAACTTTTGAAATTAAATTATTTGGTTGTTTAACGACGCTGTCAATTGCTAGGATCACAACAGCGTCGCCGGTGTGCCGGAATTTTGTCTCGCATGAGTCCTTTCACCTGCCAGTAAATCTATTGACATGAAGCTGTCGTGATCGATCTGGGCCGGATTTGAACCCGTGACCTTGGGATCAGTAGGTCAGGGTCTAACCAACTGAGCCACCCAGACCGACTCGAAACTTTTGACTTCACCAAAACTGGCTCTAATGATTTTGATTAAAATACCATATATTTAAGATATCTTTTTGACAAATGAATTATCTGTCTTGAATTTCCAGTTAATGTCCTCAAAAATCCTCTTCATTGTGAATACATTTTGATAACTAGTAAAGTGTAAGAAATACACAAAATCTTACTACAAAAACAGTGATCTCGTTAAAAGATACATTTTATGTCTAAATACATTTTTGGCAGGTGTTCCTGTAAATGTTGCAATACTTACATTTCTCCCGAACAGGAATAGGTATGTTATTCGTTGTTATTTCTCTTGTGCATAAAGGGTTTGTTGGCCGCAAATCAAAGTTCATTATGCGGAGTTTGTTTTTTACGATATGAACTTTCTCCCAGGTATCCAACTCTGCAGCTTTAAAACGTTCTATGTTCGGCGTGATGTTGTGTTTGGATGTATAAAAATTGTGTGCAACTGCACATTTATTCATCTGTTTGTATTTGATGCATCTCATGTGTACTTTTAGTCTGGTTCAGTGGTGGTTCCTGGGTAATCGCATACTCGCAATTACTCGCACACCCACTAATTATTTCCTGTACCTATGTGGATGTGTATTTACCTCTACAGACGTGCATATAACAAAGTCGAACGTCCAATGTTTTTCTATACGAACTAACTCGTTTAATTTTCCCGCGCCCTCTTTACAAAATTCAGACAACCAGCTGTAGAGACGCATAAACCCAATTTTGCGACTGGCGAAGGAAGCTTTTAGGTGAGGGGTACGCGGGGAGAGGTGCAAACCTTGCATTTAAGAGTACGGCGAGTTAAGGCAACATAACCGACAAGGCCAACACATGCGATTCTTACCGCGCAAGCGCACTACGTAATGCCCGTTTTCCTCGCTACGAGCATTTCCCTCCCTCTTGAGCAGAACCTACTGGGCAGTAGCCAATATAACGGTTCTAAATATAATGTACATATATACATCTCGTTTTGTTAAACGATTATAATTACTCTTCATGTCGTAATTTGCAAAGGTCAATACTTCAGTTTGGAATAGTTATTTTGTTACAGTGTTTATTACTGTTTGTTTTGTTTGAGAGGATGTAATATACTTGTTCTGTGGTAACTGATAGAAGTTCATCAGCCCACCGCTAGATGTCAGCCCAACCAAACATCAACTAGGTCAGGCAATTCTGATGATGGGAGCAAGTTCAACCGGTCAATATTAATTACATGTAAGTGATGTTACTAGCTAATTCAAATATACGTAACAATTTATTTATTTCCTCCTGGCTATTTGTGCTCATTGCATAAGAATGGACATTTAAATTCATACAAATAAATATACTTACATTCTTTGTCATTTATGCAGCCGGCCAAAATGTACATTTTCTTGTTCACATACAAGAAGTAGTACTCTCCATCGGCCCGTTCTGTAACATAAACAACAACAATGATACTTTTCTTATGAAGAGAGATACACAGAAAATGAAATACACGAGGAAATCCAACCAGAGGTATAAGGGATAATGTGAATTTTAAACTTACCAACTAAAACAAGCAACCATACTGTTTGTTAAAGGAAGAAGTCTTGACTATGTGTGACTTCGTTGAAATCAACCCATTACGTACATAACAATTACAAATTTCAACCAATGACAGTCTTCATTCGTGAAAGATTTATCAAATTTCATCATGACCTCTGAATTGTAATTTTCAGCTCCTCTGTTGTGATCAGGTTAGAGAATCTAGCTGCACTGTGCTACAGATACGCAACACCATACGTAATTTAACCCTACAGAGTCGCTAGGTTTAAATGTTAAAATGGCTGACTCGGTGCTGGAATAGATGAAATACATTGAACCTGATATATACCTATATCTAGGTGAAGAGGGAAGATTAATTTTATTGTAACTCAGAATTGCTTACAAATGAAATTTTTATAAAGCGTCATGCTTTTAAAAAATCTGATGTGTTGACTTTCTCCATTCTTGTACTAGCCATTCTTACAAACTCTTATTCCTATATCTTCTTCGTGTTAGTTGAGATAAACATTTGTACAAGTAATCTTACTGATTATTTCCTTGTAGGTAAAAGGGGAATGTAAGAATACAGTAGTCTTTGAGCGATAGTCAAATCTTTAAACCAGGCATGTCAAACAGCACTCGCCAAGTGTGAAAATATTCCCCTATTTTCCCTCCCTTCAAATCGGAAAGCGAGAAAAACAAAGCGAAAACCGGTTCTACTAGCGCGTGCTACTGCAGTTAAGAAGGGGTGGACTCCTCTCTTCACACCCTGGGAGTGATGTTTGACATGTCTGCTTTAAAGCTTTCAGATTCCGTTCTCTTTGTACGGCTAAGATAAAAACTGAATAACACTTGACAGAAGTATAAGTTCTCCAAAACTCACACAAAGAACCAGAAATATCTCCGAAATGGTTTACTCTACAAAAAAAAAAAATATTCAGACATAAATTGTGTGTTTTAGCGAGATCTACATTTTTGTGTAGTAAGATGTGGTTCATCTCTTACGTTTTATCAGTTATGCAAAAGTCATCGAGAGTACATGGGCTATAGCGTGAAAATTCAAAATGTACATTTCATTTGCCAGAAAATATCTTAAACATGTGGCATTTTAGTCAAAATCGTCAGTCATTATGAAGAAAATCAAAACTTTCGAAACATTTTCCATGTTAAGGGTAGTTTAGGGTGGAGAATTTTTTTTTTCAAAATCTTCGTGTTGCATCTTTGAAACACAATAATCTTAAATAGCAACTTTGATTTTTAACCGACTTTTCGTTTTTGAGTTTTGCTGTCCACAGAATAAGACAGACAGATATGCTCACACGGACATTGCTCTAAAAATTCTTCTTTTTTGATTCAGGGGACCTCAAAACATTTTCTGTGGCATTTTCCGGGAAAGTCTCTAGGCACGTTATATGTACCATGTTCGGGTAAAGAGAATTAACACTTTTTACCTTGTATAGTGCAATGTCCTTCTAGGAAGGCACGCCACTTGGCATTATTCACTTTGTTCAATGGAATATCTGCACAAATGAATCCTTTGCAGAGTTCTTCAAAGAAAAGTGAACCTCAAGAAGAGCCAAGTAACATTTGGCCTGCTGTAGACGAATATGTTTCTCTCTCTGTACGTATGGGTCCATAGCAAACTTATTTTCAGCTGCCAGTTTTACTTCGCAAACCTTACAGAAAAGTATATTCCCAACCAGGAAGAAGACATTCATTGTAATCTGGTACCGATAAGATCCAAGCAAAGTAATTTACTGAGAAATGAAACGTAAAGAAGGAAAAGGTTCCTTTGCTCTTGAAAAGTAGAAAATGCAGAATCTGCTAATATGTATTTAAAAATACATTATGCAATAAAACTGCGAGTCTAAAAAGGCACAAGGATGCAATAAAACCTTAAACATGCCCAATAATTGAATAAAACCCCTTAAAAATGCACTATAGTAGAAAACTGCAAAAACGATGTCCTAACAAATATGCATAATTTATCTTCTTTTACTCAAACAGATTTATATATAACTCATCAATGAATTAGACTAACCAAAATAAATGTTTACTGAGTCACCCAACTCAGCTCCTCATAATTTGTTGTTTAGGATGGAAGGGTGAAGCTTTGGGACGTCGGGATTTTCCTTGAGTCGCCGTCGCATGGTTGACTCTTATCCATGTATCAGGGTGTGGGACGTCCTGGATCTGTTCCGTTGATTTTTCGGGAAAACACACGACGGCGCAATTCAATAACATTTATTTTCGCAAACCTATTTCACTTCACTCACTACCATAATGGTTCAAGTGTGTGCAAGAATGAGCTTTCAGTAGCACGCCGAAAAATGTTATATATTCTGCTCTGCATCCCTGCACTGCCTTCAGTCACCTCCAAGCGAATTCTGTCTACCTTTTGTCAGCGTTATAGCACTCTACCACCCCCTTGCCCAAATATCATTGACACCGAGGTTCGGATTAGAATACCGTTAGCTAAGACTGCGTGCTAAGGCCTGGTATGCAATAGTTCTACCAACATGGTTATACAAAACCTTGTCCTACGTATTCAATTAATGATTTTATCAGTTTTGTCCATTGCACGGACAGCTTCAAAAGTCATACATCACAATCCTAGCCCTAGTAATTACAGTTCATGTCCTATATAACCCTGTAATTCAGGAAAAACTCTAAATAAATGGTGCTCGTGATAGTAAAATTCTATAGATGAATTCACAATCCCTTGTGGCATTACTTGTGAAAACAAAGCACTTGGTTAATAGCTTCACTAAAATATTCACTATTAATCTTTTAATGTATAGAACTACATTTTCTTTCCCTATCCCTGTTATCTTGAACTGTTCACAGAAATTGTTTGACCGAATTCGTGATAACGTTTCTAGAACAAATAGGTACATTGAATCAATTTACTTACTGTCTTCAAAGACTCCTTCGTATACGCCTTTTCCCTTCTGGGAAAAAGTTGCAGTTGTGGCCCACACCTTGTTGGAGCTGAAACAATAATGCTTAAAATATAGTAAAGCTCTTAAAATATTGTTACAAAATGGCAATTACTTTTTTTCAGCTAACCTTTTACACAAAGACAGATTTATCTTCTACCGACGTTAACATGGTCTACAATATAACTCACAACTATTTTCTTCTCGTAACCTTGATTCAGTCCTTTCATGTCTCTCTTCACTTTCCCTGTCTCTCATATATTAACTCTAACGATACACTCAACACTCGTTAAAAATTCTTAACTTCGAAGCGATTCTTCACGCGCTCCGCAAGCTTCAATACCGGCGGAGACATAGCCAGATATTTATGGAATACCTACAAACAAGCCGGCTGCTAGACACTCCTCGAAGGCTCTGTAAACCCTTTATGTTACTGCTTTATTAAACGCTCGCGTGAATGGTGTGGGGAAACTTGACCCTAAGGAGTATCTTAAGCGCCGCGCCAGTGGGAAGGGGCAATCCGACGTCACAGTAGATCTATACCCTTTATGAAATTATTATTTATTTATGCCAACAAACTTACTGTTGGTGTTTTAAACACAAAAGTCATGTGTGGGCAATGTTTTAAGAGGTAGAACTGGAACTTAAAAATTCAGTGCCCCCGCTAGGAATCGAACCACAAATCACCCGCTAACTAGGTTATTTAATCCCGGGACATAAAGTACTTGCAATACTACGTCACCTCTCAGAAACTAATGAAGTCTGTAAGCAAAACATATTTTTACCTACCTTTCGTTATAGGATGAACCATGGAAGAAGACGCCTTTTTCAGATTTGCCATACGTGTATTCAGAGCAGGACAAATCTCTGCCGTACAAATTATTGTTATGTTTGACCAAACGCCAGTGGTGAATAATATGCTCCAGATCCTATAAACAAACATTCCAACATGATCAACAGCCGGAACTCCCGGAGAATTTTCAAAATACCTACCCATTGGCCCCAAGATCTTGTTTTCAACATGTAATTCCCTCTACTTTTGTAAAAAAAAAAAAAAACTATTTTCAAAAACAATTATTCCTCTATCTACCTCATATAGAGATAAACATTTGTAGAAATTATCTTATTGCTAATTTTCTAGTAGATACAAGGGGAATAAAATCTGATGTGTTGCACTCACATAACTTTCTCTGCTCGTGTACTAACCATTCTTACAAACTCTTATTCCTATATATTGTTCATGTTAGTTGAGATAAATATTTGTACAAATGATCTTTGCTTATTTCCTTGTAGGTACAAGGGGAATGTTAGAATACAGTAGACTTTGTGCGATAGTCAAATGTTTTAAAGCTTTGAGATTCCGTTCTCTTTGCATGCTTAACATACAAAAAATGAACAACGATGTTCCATTTCACGAAAGTTTTAAGTTTTCCGAAACTCACACACATAACAAGGAATATCTCCTAAATAATTCACTCTACAAGAAAATTTATTCAGACATAAATTGTGTATTTTAGCGAGATCTACATTTTTGTACAGTAAGATTTTCTATCTCTCTAACGGTTTACCAGTTATGCAAAAGTCGTCCAGAATAAATACGACTACAGGGGCTATAGCCAGAAAATTCAAGATATACATTTCATTTTCCATAAAAATATCTCAAACATATGATATTTTAATCAAAATCCTTAGAGCCATTTTCAAGAAAATCAAAACTTTCGAAACATTTTCCATGTAAAGGGTAATTTAGGGTAAGGCTATTTTCTTCAAAATCTTCGTGTCGCATCCTTGAAAGACATTAAACTTAAATACCAACTTTGGTTCTTAACTGACTTTTCGTTTTTGAGTTATGCTGTGCACAGACTGACACACGGACCTTTTTCTAAAAATGCTTTTTCTTGGATTCAGGGGACCTCAAAACATATTTCCGGTGAAATCTCAACGTCGAATTGTTGGGTGGAATACAATACTTCTACTCTACTTACCAGTAGAGAAAGTAATAAAAAAGCAGAAGCGAAAAGGAATACTTGAGAAAAGTAAAAGTATTGGACGATTCAAAAAAATAAAAATAAATATAAAAAGCGATTCACTCCAAAAATTGTATATGACAAAGTATGTGTTTTAGGGATGTCTAGAATTTTCTGTTGTAAGATTTCTTTATGGTCAAAAGAACTTCAGAGGCGTTTCACAGAAAATTCAAGATATACTTTTCGCTTGTCACAAAAATGTCTTAAACATATCGAATGTTAATCAAAATTGCTAAGGTCAATTTTTGAAAGATCAAAATGTTCAATGAAATGTTTTACTTACTTTTGTTCTTCTTCTATTTTTTATTATTATTATTATTATTATTATTAATAATAATAATAATAATAATAATAATAATAATAATAATAATAATAATAATAATTATTATTATTATTATAATCATCCTTATCATCATCATAACCATCATCATTATTATCATTATTATCATTATCACTATTATTATTATCATCATTTTTATCATCGTTATCATCATCATCATTATTATTATTATTATTATTATTATTATTATTATTATTATTATTATTATTATTATTATTATTATTATTATTATTATTATTATTATTATTATTATTATTATTATTATTATTATTATTATTATTATTATTATTATTATTATTATTATTATTATTATTATTATTATTATTATTATTATTATTATTATTATTATTATTATTATTATTATTATTATTATTATTATTATTATTATTATTATTATTATTATTATTATTATTATTATTATTATTATTATTATTATTATTATTATTATTATTATTATTATTATTATTATCATCATGATTATTATTATTATCATCATTATCACCATCATCATAATTATCATCATCATTATCATTATTATCATTATTATTATCATCATTATTTTATCATCGTTATCATTATCATTATCATTATTATCATCATCATTATCATCATTATCATTATTATCATTATCATCATCATTATCATCATTATTATTATCATTATTATTATCAGCATTATCATTATTATCATTATCATTATTATTATTATCATCATTATCATCATTATTATTATCATTATTATTGTTATTTTTATCATCGTTATCATTATCATTATTATTATCATCATTATTATTATCATTATCATTATTATCATCATCATTATCATTATTATTATCATTATTATTTTTATCATCGTTATCATTATCATTATTATCATCATTATTATTATCATTATCATTATTATTATCATTATTATTTTTATCATCGTTATCATTATCATCATTATTATCATCATTATCATTATTATCATTATCATTATTATCATCATTATCATTATCATTATTATTATCATTATTATTATCATTATTATTTTTATCATCGTTATCATTATCATTATTATTATCATTATCATCATTATCATCATTATTATCATTATTATTATTTATTATTATCATTATCATCATTATTATCATCATTATTATCATCATTATCATCATTATTATCATTATCATCATTATCATCATTATTATCATTATCATCATTATTATTTTTATCATCGTTATCATTATTATCATCATTATTATCATCATCATTATTATCATCATTATCATCATTATTATTATCACCATCATTATCATTATTATCATCATTATTATTATCACCATCATTATTATCACCATCATTATTATCATTATCATCATTATCATCATTATCATTATTATCATTATTATTATCATCATCATTATTATCATTATTATTATCATCATTATCATCATCATTATTTTTATCATCGTTATTTTTATCATCGTTATTATTATCATCATCATTTTTATCACCATCATCATTATTATCATTATCATTATCATTATCATTATCATTATCATTATTATTATTATTATTATTATTATTATTATTATTATTATTATTATTATTATTATTATTATTATTATTAGGGGACATTAAGCAATATAGTAGGACCTCTAAAGAAAGAGCTTGAAATAAATTAATGTTTACCTCTGACGAGAGCTCAATAGGTTTGAGTTCAACTCCCTCTGGTGGACATTTCTTCTCTTTCTTCTCCTCTTTCTTCTCCTCTCCAGCTGAACAAAAGCTTATCGCGCAAAGTATCACCAATGCTGCCAACTGAAACATGTTAAAAAAAATTAAAATTATTTTGTTGTTTAACGACGCTGTCAATTGCCAGGATCACATCAGCGTCGCCGGTGTGCCGGAATTTTGTCCCGCAGGAGTTCTTTTACATGCCAGTAAATCTACTGACATGGAGCTGTCGTTTTTAAGCACACTTAAAAACCATCGGCCTGGGCCGGGTTTGAACCCGCGACCTTGGGATCCGTAGGCCAGCGTCTAACCAACTGAGCCACCCAGACCGACTAAACATGTTAAAGAAACCTTAATGTGCACCCCCATGACTTTCTTTATTCACTGTTGTATAAATTATTCCTAAAAACTCTTCGTTTTTAACGTTTTTGGAAATTGTTTTATGACATATTTCTTATCACTACAATGGGAATATATGTATGTATATAATAGCATTAAGTGGTAGTAAAATATCTTAAGAGATGGACGCTATGTGGTGGTTTTGACATTCCATACTCTTTGCATAGCGAGGGCATATAATAGAATGAGTTACTATTTGAGAAAAGTGTAAGTATTGGAAAATTCAAACCAATAACATGAATATCTCGAAATTGTTTGTCCCCACAAAAAGTTAATTATGGTAAATTGTTCATGCCGTAAGATTTTGTCTATCTCTTTCGGTTTAGCAGTTATGTAAGTCATTCAGAATATAGAGAACTTCAGAAATCGTTCCCAGACAAGTCTAGCATTAAAAGCATTAAAATTAAACCCGATTATGAAACTCCCGGATCATTTTTCCAATGCAGTCCCCCTTGACTGCAACGCACTCAGTCTACTACGCCTCCAGTGATTGAATACCCTCAGTAAAAATGAAAGATCATGGGTGTCAAAGTATTACAAGAAGACGCGAAAGCCAAAGGGACGTAAACCAGTGAATCAATGATAACATTATCATAAGTAATCTTACTAAAGGTTATGTGATTCTGAAAAAGTCGTGAGCGACTTCAATTTCCGTGTTATTTTGTGTAAGGAATAACACAACCTCGAGTCACATTTGGTTTGACTATTTTAGCGAATAATACAAGATCTAATAAAAGTCTAAAAGCGAACTACTTACGGAATATATTAAATAACCTTAGTTGTAGTTTTGCTAAGCAAGGCCTTCTGAAGTTTAATGGACTATCATAAACATCGAATCCTCACTGTTAAATCTCTCTGGAGCTATGAAGAATGAATTGCTGGTTTTAACAGTTGCCTCCAGAGTTTATCTGCTTCTCTTGGTCTTTTCTGGTTTAGTATTTCTTGTTAATTCATCTACTTATTCAAGTGAAGATTCTACAAAACGTTTCACCACTGCTGCCATTCTTACACTGTTTCTGTGCAAACTAAACCTACGATTGTTTCTGTATCTTATGTCGAATTGCGAACTGTAGCATTGTGAAATTGTGTTGGCAACACTGACCGGAAGGCGAAAAGTATCAGGAAGGCACTGTTTAATCTCGGGCCGTGAACTAAATAACTGTAAAAAGTATGCAAAATAAAAGCTTAAGCCGTTTTATTTATTTCCGAGTATTATTTCGTAGTGAATATAATTGGTTACGGCTCATTGCCATTGTCCTGAGATGTGGAATCTTCATACAGACGCCGAGTTACGGCGAAGCAAACAGCAGAAGGTAAAATAACCATCTGCATCATATTTTACTCACCTTCATAAAAGGAAAGCTGCGACGCAATTAGTGTACAAAATCTGATGATTTGCACTCACATGACTTTCTCTACTCTTGTACTAACTATTCTTACAAACTCTTATTCCTATCTTCTTCGTGTTAGTTGAGACAAACATATGCAGAAATTATCTTATTGCTCACTTCCTTGTAGGTACAAGGGGAATTGGGCTTTGAGCGATAGTCAAATCTTTTAAAGCTTTCAAATTCCATTCTTTGCACTCAAACAAACAACCAGGAACATATCCGAAATGGTTACTCTACAAAAAAGTTTATTTGGTAATAGACTGTGTGTTTCAGCAAGGTGTACATTTTTTGTATAGTAAGATATGGTCTATCTCTTTATGTTTTACCAGTTATTCAAAAGTCATCCAGAGTAAACAGGACTACATGGACTATAGCAAAAAAGTTAAAAATATACATTTCGTTTGTGATAAGAATATCTCAAACATATGGCGTTTTAATCAAAATCCTTTGAAACATTTTCGAGAAAAACAAAAGATTCGAAAAATGTTCCATGTAAAGGTGCACGCACGCACGCGCACACATACACACACAGTTTTCCAAAAATGCTTTTTCTCTTGGATTCAGGAGTCTCAAAACATATACTTCCGCTGATATCTCGACATCGAACTTTTGGGTGGAATACAATGCTTCCTCTACTTACCAGTAGAGAGAGTAAAAGGGCATTTTTAGAAAATGGTCCATATCTCTGTGTGTCTATGAACAGCATAACTCGAAAAAGAAAAGTCGCTTAGTGACCAAAGTTGGTATTTCAGTTCAATATCTTTCAAGGGTACGATACGAAGATTTGTAAGAAAATTCCTCCACCCTAAACTACCATTTACATGGAAAATTTTTCCAAAATTTTGATTTTCTCAAAAATGATTCTAGCGATTATGTTTAAAAAACTTTTATGACAAATTAAATGTATATTTTGAATTTTATGGCTATAGGCCATGTAGCACTGTTTACTCTGGATGAGTAAGAGATAGACCTAATCTTTAAGTACAAAAAATGTAACTTTTGCTTAAACACACAAGTTATGACCAAATAATTTTTTTGTAGAGTTAAACATTTCGGAGATATTTCTTGTTATTTGCGTGAGTTCTGCTATACTTAAAACTTTCCTTAAATGGAACATCGTTATTCATTTTATTATATCTTGTGAAGCATGTTTTTTTGTTTTTTTGTTTTTTTTCCTGTATTCGTAAACGCTCTAAAGTAAGTAAAGAATAATCAAGACAGATGATACATTGGTTCAAATCTGCATTTACCTGTACTGAATATTTCTTCATTTTGTAGTAATGTTGGAAGTAGAGGTTTGTAGATAAACTAAGAGTATTACTAAGGTTGCAGACAAGTTTAAAAATAGAGAGAGACTCAGTAAACCTGCAGTTTTATACTCGGCTAGAGCACGTTCAACGTGCAACTTGGCCACGATCTCATGTCCCTGTTTGTCCAAAGTTTACCCAGAAACACTTATATTTGCTTCTATGTTGTAATATACTTCCTTATCATCATATAACACAACAGACATTTATTTTTAGTGAGACGTGTAACCATTTTTAATGTTTTGTTACTTTCTCTACTGGTACGTATTGTATTCCACCCAAAAATTCTATGTCGAGATTTCACCGGAAATGTTTCGAGACCCCCTGAATCCAAGAAAAAGCATTTTTAGAAAAAGGTCCGTGTGTCAGTCTGTGCACAGCATAACTCAAAAACGAAAAGTCGGTTAAAAACCAAAGTTGGTATTTAAGTTTAATATCTTTCAAGGATGTGACATGAAAATTTTGAAGAAAATAGCCCCACCCTAAACTACCCTTTATGGCACATTGTTCGAAAATTTTGATTTTCTTGAAAATGGCCCTAATGATTTTGATTAAAATGTCATATGTTTGAGATATTTTTATGACAAATGAAATGTATGTCTTGAATTTTCTAGCTATAGCCCCTGTAGTCCTATTTACCCTGGACGACTTTTGCACAACTGGTGAACCGTTATAGATAGACCAAATCATACTATACAAAAAATGTAGTTCTTGGTAAAATACACAATTTATGTCTCAATGAATTTTCTTGTAGGGTGAACCATTTCGGAGATATTCCTTGTTATTTGTGTGAGTTTCGCAAAACTTAAACTTTCGTGAAATGGATCATCTTTGTTCATTTTTTATATGACAAGTGTACAAAGAGAAGAGAATCTCAAAGCTTTAAAAGATTTGACTATCACTCAAAGCCTACTGTATTCTAACATTCCCTTTGCACCTACAAGGAAATATGCAATAAGATAATTTGTACAAATGTTTATCCCAACTAAGACGAAGAAGATATAGGAATAATATTTACAAATAGTTTATACAAGAGTAGAGAAAGTCATGTGAGTGCAACACATCAGACTTTTTATATATGAGCTCCCCATAAATTTGTGAACATTGATATTCTTTCCGCTCTTCTTGCGTCGTATAATTTTACAGTAATTAAAAATAAGTTGTACGTATATAAAAAAGAATATATTTTATTAACTTGACATATTACTACAATGATATGTAATCAGAAACCTGCTTTTATCTTTGCACAGTCTTTGCGAACAGATGTTCTTAATGGCAATTTTAATTTGTTGTTGGCCAATGTTTCCTCCAATAACTGTTTTTCATGTGGCTCTAAGGTTTGTTTCTTACCGGCAATCCAGATTGAAACTGAAACACAAACATGAAATAAAATAAACGTAGATCTGTTGGTTTAAATCTTAATGGAAATAGACATTTTGAGGTGTGTGAATTATTCATAAAAATCTCACGAGTAAGTAGAGGAAGTATGATATTCCATACAAAAATTAGATGTGGAGATTTCATCGGAAATATGCGTTTTGAGGCCCTCTGAATCCAACAAAAAACACTTTTAGAAAAAGGTCCGCTTGTGTGTGAGTGTCGGTTAAAATCCGAAGTTGGTGTTTGAGTTTAATATCTTTCAAGCATGTGGCACAAAGATTTTGAAGAAAATTGTTCCACCCTGAACTACCCCCTATATGGAAAATGTTTTGAAAATTATGATTGTCTGAAATATGGCTCTAAAAGTTTGATGAAAATGTCATATGTTTGGGATATTTTTATGGCACATGAAATTTATCTTTTGAATTATCTGAATATAGCCCATGTACTCCTGTTTACTTATGATAAGTTGCATAAGTCGTAAACCGTAAGAGATAGACCAAATATCTTCTTCTTCTTCTGCTTATCCTCCCGCTTATGTAGGACTTACAAAACAGTGCCTAGGGTCAGACGTCTGTCGGGGAGCGCAGGGACCTATGGAAGAGGACAGAGTGAACAGCTGCAAGTGAGTGGTCAGTCAAGCACAGTGAGGAAGAGGATGATACGAAATGCAGGTGAAATGGATGATTGGAAAGGTGCAATGGAGCAACTGGTGGAATGAATGGCGGGGGAAACGGGAGAACCCGGAGAAAACCCTCCGTGACGCCGCTTCGTCCACCACGGATACCACATGCGGGTCCCTGGGATCGAACCCGGGCCACCTAGGTGTTAGGCTAGCGCGCTAACCGCTCGGCCACTAGACCAAATATTACTGTACAAAAAATATATATCTCCTTAACACAAACAATTTATGTCCAAGAGCATTTTTTGTGGAGTGAGCGATTTGGAAGACATTCCTTGTTGTTTGTGTGAGTTCTGTACAGTTTTCTAAAATGGAAGGTCATTATTTAGTTTTTCTTTTTTATTTCTGGCCGTGTGAAGAGAACTTTTTCTTCAAAAAGTATCTTAGATACAAGTGTGAAATTTAGTAGACCTCCTTCAAGATATGCTTTGACACACATGCATACAAATTCTCACATCATTGGGACAAAAATTGTTGATTTGCATGGTTTTCATGAACGTCTCCCCTTAAATTGTTGTTGTTAGCTAATGCTGGATTTCTGACAATGAAGTCATTAATCCTCTTGCTCTCCAATATATTGAAGAGACTTAGCAGTAAATGTAACCACTTTTTAGAGAGCACCATATTTTTATGTTTTGGCGGTCACATCGCTCTCTCACAACCCCCAGAATGTCTGGAGGACCACACCTGTCGTTGGTTTACGGGTCTCACCGACCTGACTGGCCGGGTCAGCATGTGGGGTTAAGATTTTAAAGAGGAATTAGAGAAATGGAGAGGTTGGAAAAATAAAGACTCCCTAGCCCTCGGGAACCCTAATAGCATCGGGGTCAGAAGAGAACAAGAGATGACCAAGGTAAGGTCAGATAGAAAAGCTTCAGTGAGGAGCAAAACACCAGTAAGTGGAAGTAATGTTCTGCTCAGCTTGGGTACCTTGTGGTTGCCATTCACATATCTCCTACACGGAGACCCCTGAGGCCCCCCTTAAATTGTGAATATATCTTAAAAGGTGCCGGGTTAAACCAAAACGTTTTGGAGTATGCTGATAAGACGTGATGTATTTTGAAACGTCTCAATTTATGACAATAAAGTTTAAATAAGTATGCTCAAGTTTCACGTAATTAAGAATGTGTTCTATTGAGTTTAAACGTATTAGAGGTTGACCCATCTCCCGCTTGACAAACGACAGCAGCACAAACCATTACGTCATATAACAAGTATTTGGAATGGGAGTATTAACAGCGTTGGATTCCACTGTCGGTATTTTACTTCTAAGAACAATAAAATCAATAAGAATAAAACTAGCGCAATTATTTCCCCACGTCAATTTGTACTTGTTTGGGAATAACTGGAAATTACATTCGTAAAATTACATTTACTTACATGCGTTGGCTTTGCTGCAGCTGGTCATTATGTAGATGTTTTCCTTGACTAGCAAGAAACTGAATGTTCCACTAAAGGGCTCTGAAACATACATAACAGTACTGATAAAGTGGATCGACTATATTCACAAGATGCGTTACACTCATGATTTGTAAGGTTAATCCAACTAGTGTTGCCAATATATTTACGTAAAACCTCCAACCATCACCCTAGCTATGCAGAAACAAGGAATAACACTCACAGAACGAGCATCCCGGCTCTGCAATAAGAAATACTTACAGGAAGAACTCATCATCTAAACTCAGCATTCCAACACATGAAAAGAAATCCGGCGCGCAATTCATCCCAGGCGAGCAACAACAAACATCTGATGTGTTGCACTCACATGCCTTTCTCTACTCTTGTATTAACCATTCTTACAAACTCTTATTCCTATATCTTCTTCGTGTTAGTTGAGATAAACATTTGTACAAATTATCTTATTGCTTATTTCCTTGTAGGTACAAGGGGAATATTAGAATAGGGTAGGTTTTGTGCGATAGTCAAATGTTTTAAAGCTTTGGGATTCTGTTGCCTTTGCCCACTTAACATATAAAAACATGAACAACGATGATCCTTTTCACGAAAGTTCTAAGTTTTTCGAAACTCACAGACATAACAAGGAATATCTCCGAAATGGTTCACCCTACAAGAAGATTTATTCAGACATAAATTGTGTATTTTAGCAAGATCTACATTTTTTGTACAGTATAATTTGGTCTATCTCTAACGGTTTACCAGTTATGCAAAAGTCGTCCAGAGTAAATACGACTACAGGGGCTACAGCCAGAACATTCAAAATATACATTTCATTTGCCATAAAAATATCTCAAACATATGACATTTTAATGAAGATCGTTAGAGCCATTTTCAAGAAAATGAAGATTTTCGAAAAAGTTTCCATGTAAAGGGTACTTTAGGGTGGGGCTATTTTGTTCAAAATCTTCGTGTCGCATCCTTGAAAGACATTAAACTTAAACACCAACTTTGGTTTCTAACCGACTTTTCGTTTTTGAGTTATGCTGTTCACAGACTGACACACACACGGACCTTTTTCTAAAAATGCTTTTTTTGGATTCAGGGAGCCTGAAAACATATATTTCCGGTGAAATCTCGACATCGAATTTTTGGGTGGAATACAATACTTCAAAATCTGTTTAATTACTTTGTAAGATATTTAGTTTTCATTCCACTTTTCCTTTTAAGTTATGCTGTTCACGGACAGACACACACAGTCACACCAGACCTATTTCTAAACATATTTTTTTTTTTTTTTTTTTTTTTTTTTTTTTTTTGGGGGACCACAAAAATATTTCCGATGAAATCTCGTCATAGAATTCTTTGGTCGAATATAATATGGCGCATACTTAGTACAGGTATGTAGTAGAAAAAGTAAAAATGAAACGTAATCAACTTACCGTATTCAAGATCTGCTTGGAACACTCCAGGTTTTTTCATGGTTAAATATCCCGTTGTGGCAAACGGTTTGTTAGTGCTGAAAACACAATGTTTCAGATAAGTAAAGCCCTTATATGTCACACACACGCACGCACACACACACACTCGTGCGCGCGGACCTTTTTCTAAAAAGGTGCCTCAAAGCATTTATTTCTGGTGAAATAGAGAGAAGTAGTAAAATGTTGCTTAAAATTCGACATTACTTATGAGACATCGTCTATAATTCCATAGCTAGGAAGTAGTCTACGAGATAGGTATGCCTTTACCTCTCATTATACGCCGAGCCGTGCAAGTAGAGTCTTTTATCAGCCTTGCCCCACGTGTATTCCGCACAGGATGATTTATCACAGGAAAGTTCGCCGTAACATTTGATCTGCTTCCAGTTGTCGAACAGAGGTTTGTACTCCTACAAACAAACAAACAAACAAACAAACAAACAAATATTCGGACATTGTCAGGTTGTTGTGCCAGCCGGTATTCCCAGAATAGACGTGCCCTCCAAAAAGTTTATTATCTGACGAGTGTCTTCCGAATCATCTATACATGTTTGAATAATCACAAGTAGCGAGAGAATTTATCTACACAATTTGGAAATCAAGAGTGACAGCTGCTGTTTCACGAATAAGATGAAGGAATTTTCCAAAAATTAGTGATTCTTATAGGTTTATAGAGTATTCATATGTGTTAGCAATGTCAATAATATATGCCCAGCTAATCATCTAAAAATAATATTTAAACTGTGCTATTTTGATCGACTTCTTTTCTTTAATCAAGCGTAAGTACCTACACATTGCAAGGTTGGCACCATCATCGTAAGCACGACTCACGGCTCAGATATCGTTGTTTACTGGCGTAGTGGATGACGGCATTTGTGTCAGGTACCATGAGCTGGTGAACAAACTGTAGGCGTGCCACAGAAAACATGCCGCGGAGGAGGTAGAATAAATGCTGAAATACGGTTCCAATGAAGGCCGTGTAATCAACATTTAGACGTATTCAATGTTTCCTGAAGAAGGCCACGGTTTTGACATGATTGTTTATTTCTTATTCAGTACCTGATGCCATGGTGTTTTGTATGAACGAAAGCTCCGCATTTTTATGTTCAACAGACTGATCACACTTGAAACCATAATTGACAACGCTCGCATAAAAACTTCAGGTCTTAAATAAATAAATAAATAAATAAATAAATAAATAAATAAATAAATAAATAAATAAATAAATAAATAAATAAATAAATAAATAAATAAATAAATAAATAAATAAATAAATAAATAAATAAATAAATAAATAAATAAATAAATAAATAAATAAATAAATAAATAAATAAATAAATAAATAAATAAATAAATAAATAAATAAATAAATAAATAAATAAATAAATAAATAAATAAATAAATAAATAAATAAATAAATAAATAAATAAATAAATAAATAAATAAATAAATAAATAAATAAATAAATAAATAAATAAATAAATAAATAAATAAATAAATAAATAAATAAATAAATAAATAAATAAATAAATAAATAAATAAATAAATAAATAAATAAATAAATAAATAAATAAATAAATAAATAAATAAATAAATAAATAAATAAATAAATAAACAAACAAATAAACAAACAAATAAACAAATAAATAAACAAATAAATAAACAAATAAATAAACAAATAAATAAACAAACAAATAAATAAACAAATAAATAAATAAACAAACAAATAAATAAATACTTGCTTTTAAACACTTGAAATTAACAGGTTTGAGTTCAACTCCCTCTGGTGGACATTTCTTCTCCTCTCCAGCTGAACAGAAGCTCATCCCGGTGACTACCATCAAGGCTGCCAACTGAAACATGTTGAAACATGCAAAATTGGATCGCACTTGCAATGCAACCGTTTAATTTGTTGCAAAACCCTGATTTGCTACAATCACACGACTTTCTTCTCCCGCAGTTTATTCTCATATATACGAGCTAAGAATTTTTCTTCGTGTTAGTTGAGATAAACATTTGTACAAATTACATTATTTTCTTATTTCCTTGTAGGTATAAGGAGAATATGGGAATATAATAGGCTTTGAGTAATATTCAGATCTATTCCTGGAAAATTCAATAAATATATTTCATTTGTCACATAAATATCCCAAACATATGTTCCTTGAACATAGTAGAGAAGATCATATGAATGCAACACATCAGATTATGTAGGTAAAGAATTAAGTTTGCTGATGTTTTGTTTCAAAAATATAATTACCTGTATTGAATATTGCTTCATTTTGTGTGAAAGCTTTAACAGTATCACTAAGGTTCCAAAGAACTACAAAAATCAACACACTTGCTTCTGTAAGTCACTCGTGATTTTATACCCTTCCAGAACACGCTAAACGTGATATTTAACCACGATTTCATAACCTTATTTGTTCAAACCTTGTTTGTTAACACTGGCAATATCTCAAGAGAATCCTATAGGTTCATCATGTGTTGTGTGGTAACAATGTTCAAGCATTATTATCGTTTGAAAGCATGTTACTTTAACACTCTGATATTTGAGGTTAGAAATAATGCTTTCATTTTGATAAATAATTATTCTTTATTTATGTACTTGTAATAGTAAGTCACCATTGGGGTAATTGTCTCTGATGTGAGACTGCCTTTGTGGTTTACCAGGAGAAATACGAACTGGTTTGAGAATTTAATATCATTCTGGCAGTTTGTCACAGTAGCTTAATGGTTAGAGGGTCTGTGGTTCAAATGCCAGCTGTGGCATTGAATTTTTAAGTTCCAGTTCTACCTCTCAAGTAATTATTCTATTTCCTATAAAGGCCGATATGATAAGTAAGAGAATAGAATAAAGAGGAAAGCATTCTTCCAGTGAACAAAACGTGGGTGTTTAATAGCAGCTTCCATAATCAGCTTTGTAGCTTATATAACTCATCACTGATTTTTTCTTTCTTTGCTGAAGTGGAGTACAGTTTTCTTTGCAGGGAAAGTTGTCAATTTACAAAGAATTCCTACTTTAATCAAGAAACAAACTGTATTCTCTTAACTACTTATAACGGTTTCTGTATAAATGTGGCTTATGGAACCTAATTGCTTAAATGCATAATAGTGTCTTAGATTTTAATTTATACCTTTATTAAAATGCACCTTGAAAATCACGTCCTGTTTCCCTGATTTAGTTAGTGGTTCGGAGTGGAGCAGAGAGGATTTTTCGAAGGGAGAGGTTTTGGAGGGTTTCCAGCATTTGAGAACAGGTCGTACAGGTTCTCCTATACGGTATGTTTATCTGCACAGCACCTAGCCGCTTATTGCGACTTTATCTGTGCAGTATAGGAGGGGTTCATAGTTGTGCAAGTTTTTCTGTCTGTGGGCATGCTTTCTTCCTGCATACCTAAGCTTGGATGCAGGACTTTCTATAGAGTGAAAAGAAAAAGTCATGTGAGTTCAATACGTCAGGTTTTGTTTCTATTACATGAAGCGTCTAAAGGAGCTAATGTACAGTACCTACCAAAAGTTTAAAGAAACCTGCATATTTCGCCAAAATACCAAAATATTAGTTATTAAAGGGTACATTTTAAAAACAATGTTTGTGTAAATTTAGTTATTTCTAAAGGAGTAGTGATTTTTTTTATTTTATAAAAACAAAATAATCTCAATTTTAAATCTCTGTGGACATGAGACCATGAAAAATATGTGATTATTTTTCTCTAAAGGTAAAAGCACATGTGTGAGGAATATTTATAAACATGACATATACTGTTTATCCACTATTCCACAATCACTCCCATGATGAATGTTGTTTATAGTGCATTATGCAAATAGCTGCACTGAATGCTGCTATGGTGTCAGTTGTCCTGTAGCTTCAATTTGTTCCATTGTGAGAAGATATTGTTAAGCAAAAATGGGTAAAAAGCTTGAATAAGGACATTAAGTAGCAATTGATTGGTACACATAAGTACAAGAAGGTGTACAGAGATATTGCAGTTCAATAAGACATAACTAAAACGTGTGTGGCAGACACAGTAAACAAATATAGGAAACGTGACAAATTTTCAGATCTTGAGCGAAGTGGTAGACCAAGGGTTGCATCGCCGCGGGAGGATAGTTACATCCGTATGATATAGTACCTATCTGTCGGTCTGAGTGACTCAGTTAGATTATTACGGTGCAGGAATCTGATGTGTCCAGAAGAACAGAACTGTGAAATCCAAACGAGCCCATCTGCAATGCTATACATTTATAATGTCAAGTGTTTTTCGAAGAGAAAATTTCAAAATATCAATGGGCGTTCTTAAACTTTTGGTACAACCTGTATTGAGTTAATAGTTTTTTCCTTCAAAGCTATGATTACCTGTATTGAATAGTTCATGTTGTACTAATGATGGAAGTACAACTTGACGGATAGACATTTGTGCCAAGGAACTTGACAATTGCTTTCCTGGAGTACGTGTGATTTTATACCCTGGCAGAACACGTTAAACGTGCAGGTTTATCACGATGTCACAACTTACTTGTTCATTAACAATTTTAAGCAGACTCGAATATATTATTCTTGAGACTGGCGTTTGGTTCTCATTTCATTATTCATAAATTAAGGTTGTTAGCATACATATATAGGTAAGGCACCTGTCGTATGTGACAGTCACATCCTCTAGTTTATTTTGGCTACAGTTTCATTGACATAAACTCACGATGATATGTGATTCTTTTCTCTTTCTCTAGTGCATAGCTCTGGTACTTACCAAGTGCGACCCGGGATCGATTCCTGGTACCGGTGCGGGGATTTGTCTTGGTGCGGGTGCACTCAGCAGTATGTTAAGTAAAAACATTCATTCTTTAAATATATGTATTATATGATTGCGGTGTCATAAATAGAGCCCAGATTTTGGTGAACGTAAAGTAATTTTAAAATGAGGCAATAAAATGACTGCAAAAATACCAAACAATGACCGAAAGGCTCCAAAAATTAACGAATAATCTGAAAATGCTACTTTATTTATGAGATTTGCTCCTGAGAACTTAGCACCAGTTCATTCCAAACGCATGCGCTGCTAAGGTCTATTTTCCCATGAAGAGCAGGCTACAGTTGCATGGCTACCAAATGGTCGCCAAGCACAGTAATTCCAACCTTGTTGCTTTCAGAGTGTGAAGTATTGCCTATCTCCAGAAATAATAAGGAACGAGTGAACCACGTGGTATATATGTAATAATTAATGTATTTTTGCAGAAGAAGCGTCATTTGTTAATATTAAAAATAAAACAACATTTATATGAGATTATAAACTGGTTTTCTGTTACAACAAGAGAAGATTAAAATACATGTAATTCTTGGGTTTCGTGTTCCTTAGTTGGTAGTGCTGAATAAGTCGAACTACACTAAACGGAATAATTATATTTTAGGTTAGTTTTCGTATAGTTTAACAAAGTCATATCATTCTAAGCTCTGACTCTTACTCCGCAAAATGACCCTAAAGGGACCAAATAATGACAAATTTTTAATATGAGCCTGCTGACATAGAAGCTGTGCGGTTCCATCAAACAACGAAATGTTACTCAAACACATGTTGTTGTTATACATGTAATTACCTACAAGTTTGTCAAATGGAAAGTTCTTACTCGTTTACTCCTCTGTTTTTGAACAGGCGAGATTTTAGATGCAATATTTCTTACGGTTTCCCAAACTTGCTACCTAAATAACTTTTTGGTATTAAGTATTTATTTTGTTTTAGGTTTGAATTTGCCGAGCTTTTCAAAGTGAGATTGTGCAAAGAGAATGTACATATAACACAAGTCTTTTAAGACCTGACTTAAAACATTTGACTGTCGTCTTGGTCTCCTGTATAGTGCCAAACATGTGAACTGAAAACACTTCGACCAGCATTCATAACATTTGATGTTTTGCACTCATAAGAGCTTCTCTACTCACTCTTGTAGAAGCTATTCTTAGGAAGCGTTATTCTTCCACCCAGTTCATGTTAATTGAGATTAACATATCTAGATGGCATTATTACCTATTTTTTACAGGTACAATAGAATATTGATATATAACAGAATTTAAACGATAAAGAAATATTTTAAGAGCCGGTCGCCATGACATGACTTAAAGATCCTCTTCTCTTTGCCCGGAGAGAACATAAAAATGCGATAACGAAAAAAATATTGTAAAATAGAAAAGCATAATAAGAAATATTTCGAAAATGGTTCACTTTACAAAAAGGTCTGCGTTTCTTCTGTAGTAAGACTTTGTCTTTCTCTTGGGGTTTACCGTGTAAGCAAAAGCAATGAAGAGGACTTCTACAAAATTCAAAGTGTGCTTTTAATTTGTCACAAAAATCTCTTAAGCATATGGTACTGTAATCAAAATTGTTAGCACCATTTTTTACGAAATAAAAATGTTCGAAAATGTTCCCATTTGAAGGTTAATTTTGGGAATTTTCTTCAAAAGGTTCGTACCGCATCCTTCAAAGATGCCGAATTAGAAGAACAAGATTGACCACTTCTTTTTAGCTGTTCACACACAAATGGACTTTTTTTTTTCTAAAAATGCTCTTTTTAGATTTAAGGGAAATCAAAAGTGCATTTTCAGGGAAATCTTGATATCTAACAATTTACTGAGTGGAATGCTGTAGCTACTCTGCCGTATTATGTAGGTACCTAGATGATAGATGAACTGAGAAAGCGATATGATTGTTTTTCTATGTTGTTACGTAAACAGCCGATGCGATATGGGTTGAAGAAGGCGTTCCCAGCCTGGGTTGAAAGTTCTTTCTTCCATTACGTAAACAACACTGCATTTTGAACTTTAACTGTGGTCAGTATCTTCAAAAAAATACAACTCAACTGAACCGTAACCAATTAGCAGACAAAACAAGTGAGCAGCTGCTTCTTCGGTATTACCAACCTTATAATGTAGCAAAAAGAAGAAGAGCAGGTGAGTCACATTTATCAAGAGAACATTACAAAACTATTTTAAAATCTACTTTTGTTTTTGTCTCCAAAAAATTTCAAACTCTGCATTTGTTAAGGAATGCGTCTTGGAATTCGGAAAATTAGTATGCAGGATATATTGTTCAAATTTAGTCGTTATTGAACATAATAGCACTGCTACTTACCAAGCGGGAGATCCGGGTTCGGTTCCTGCTGCGCCCCTAATGACCTAGTTGTCGACGTTCCATTTGACGAAAGTTTATTTTTCACAATTCACGCAAACAACAAGTAATATCTTCTAAATGGTTCACTCTACAAAAATATTGATTCGGACATAAATTGTGTGTTCTAGTAAGATTTGGTCTATCTCTTACGGTTTACTAGTTACGCAAAAGTCATCCAGAGTAAACAGGACTACATAGGCTATAGACAAAAAATTCATATAGACAGAAAATGCATTTAACTTTTCATAAAAATATCTAACACGTATGGCATTTTAATCAAAATAATTAGGTCATTTTAAATGAAATCAAACTTTTCTAAACATTTTTTTAGGTAAAGGGTAGTTTAGGGTAGAGAATATTTTTTTTTAAATCTTCGTGTCAAATCCCTGAAAGATGTTAAATGTATATACTAACTTTAGTTTAACTGACTTTTCGTTTTTGAGTGATGCTGTCACAGACACACCCACACAGACCTTTTTCTAAAAATGCTTTTTTGGGGATTCAGGGCGTCTGAAAACATATATTTCCAGTGAAATCTTGACATCGAATTTTTGGGTGGAATACAATACTTCCTCTATTTACTATACGTAGTAGAGAAAGTAAAAAATACTCATATATTACCAAAGTTGGGCAAAACTGTGTTTTTTGGTTAACCTCTGACATTTAACACTGGATGAGAATTCCTTGTGGAACATGATTTGTTAAGTATAAGCAGCTCAAACAGATGGCGCTCGGATATAAATGCATGTGAAGGAAGGTCAGGCAAATTAGTACTGGCTCAGAGATGATGCATACAGTTGGCACTTTGGCGGTGGTGGCAGCACTGACCGCGGTAGCTGTTTCCTGTCCCGAGAGAGGCGCTATCACACATTTCAACATAGATGCCGTGAGTACCAAAACTACCTCAAATATTTCATAGAGCGAATCATAACTTTGAATCTGTAAGATTCGTTTTTTTTTCCCCCACTTCTAATTCAGCCAAAATATTTATCCTGTAGAAGAATGCGCATAGATAAAAATAACTTTACATACCTTTATTTTTACGTTCTCTACTCCTATAGTAAATAAAGTATTGTATTCCAAACAAAAATTCGATGTCGCAATTTCACTGAAAGTACGTGTTGAGGCCCCCTGAATCCAAAAAGAGCATTTTTAGGAAATCGTCCGTCCGTGTGTGTATGTGTGCGCGCGTATGTTTGTGGACATATGACTCAAAAATCTGATGTGTTGCACTCACATGGCTTTCTCTTGTACTAACCATTCTTACAAACTGTTATTCCTATATCTTATTCGTGTTAGTTGAGATAAACATTTGTACAAATTATCTTATTGCTTATTTCCTTGTAGGTGCAAGGGGAATATTAGAATACAATAGACTTTGTGCGATAGTCAAATATTTGAAAGCTTTGAGATCCCGTTCTCTTTGCACACTTAACATATAAAAAAATGAACGATGTTCCATTTCACAAAAGTTTTAAGTTTTCCGAAACTGACAAAAAAACATTTATGCAGACATAAACTGTGTGTTTTAGGGAGATCTACAGTTTTTGTATAAGTAGTAAGAATCTCTTACAGTTTACGAGTTATTCAAATCAACCAGAGTAAATACAACTACAGCGGCTATAGCCAGAAAATTCAAAATATATATATTTCATTGTCATAAAAATGTCAAACATATGGCATTTTAATCAAAATCGTTAGAGCCATTTTCAAGAAAATAAAAATTTTTGAAAAATTTGCCACGTAAAGGGTAGTTTAGGGTGGGGCTATTTTCTTCAAAATCTTCGTGTCGCATCCTGTAAAGACATTAAACTTAAATACCAACTTTGGTTTTTAACCCACTTTTCGTTTTTGAGTTATGCTGTCTACAGTCAGACTCACAGACACACACACATTATATTTCGATGCAAAATACTAAACAACCAGAGAAACGACATGATTACGAAAATACAAAGTAAAGGTGCTACTTGGCCCATAAACAAAGAAGAACTTGGAAACAATTTCATACAACCTTTCGTTAACTTCATTAATGCTATAAAATTCACAGAAATGGAATGGCTTAAGTCCAAATATATATAATTTCTACTCCTTACCAAGATTGCAACCAGTATCATTGTCCAAACACATTTCAATACTCTACTGCTGTTTTGAGTATAATTATATTTGCCTTTCACTATATGGTAAGTACTAGATTTATGATTTGAAAAATAGCATTAGGTTAAAGAAATAAAGTCAAAATAAAATAGCATTAAACATCAAACATCAAATAAAAAAATACTGCAAATATGTACAATAGGGAAGTATTCAATTAGACTAAGGCAGATAAAAAAATTAGAGGTTAATAGAAGTGTAAATGTTCAAATAGAACATGTAGAGCATGTAGTGTTCATACGGAATGGGGCATGCTTAAAAAACACAAACACAAACACAAACACAAACACACACACACACACACACACGGACTTTTTTTATTTAGGGGGTCTCTAAACATACATTTCTGGTTAAATCTCGACAGCGAACTTTTGGGTGGAATACAATACTTCCTCTAGTTATCAGTAGAGAAAGTAAAAGTGAACCTTTTTGTTTAAGAAATACAGAACTTGATATTTTTCAGGGTGGTCCGCTTAAAACCATAACACAGAGTTGAAAAACATTGTTAATAAATGGGCCATTCCAGTCTGCTGATAAGAATTGACCCTCTGACCTCTGATATCAAAACGCAAACAGTTTCGTGATATCGGCTGGCCAATACTAACACTCAACTCTGACCTCAAGCTTGGTCTATCTCTTGCATGGTAACTGCAATTTATGAATTTCTATTTATATGACATACTATTGGCTAAACTACTAACTCTACAGAAACTTTGTGACCTCAGGAAGACGATCACCCTACAGATAACTAAAGACCTTTACCCCTGGAGTAGCACAATTATAGTTGTATAATATTATAGTATTTGTGTGACATTCATTCATTTTGAGGTGATTTACCAATCCATACAAAATTCTTATTTTTTAATTAATTGTGAACATCTTTTAAAATGCTTTATGTTTCCTTAATTTTAATTAGCTTCAGTCGGTGTAACACCAAAAAGCTTGGTTTTAAGTAAATATAACCACTCTTTAGTGAACTATTTAAAATCTTCTTCTGAAGTATATAAATGTTTTAAAACTGAATAAAGTAACTGCAATTCCACCATACCTTAAAGTTGTACTACTTGTCCAGCTACGGTTGTGTGAACATTATACATGACTGTTTCCTTAATTTTTAACCACTACGCAGATGATGCTGTAGTGGTGTCACAAACAGATGACGGGATACACCGATTCAATATGAAGGCAAAGAATATAATATGGAAATGTAAATATCTAACAGTATGTAATAATCATTCAGATGCAAATTAGAAGTGGAAAGAAAAATTATTGACCTAGGTAGACAAATTTATTATTCTGGCATTAAAATAACAAGGACCAACAATTTAAAAGAAGTAAAAACGCAGGTCTAAGAACAATTCAAGGAAAAATCTTTATAGATAAAATACACAACACAGAAATAAGAGAAAATTTATTAAGGACAATTAACAGGAGAATGGTAAATAACCGTGTAGTAAAAAGAGCCAAAGAAGATAGACCTTTAGATGTGAAAAGGAGAAGAGGATATGGATTCACAACTCAGCAGAGGAAATAAAGAGGATATTACTCCATACACAAGAAGAAGAAGAAGCACTAATATAGTAAGCGTAAGTTTAATGCGCAAGAGTGTGAATATTGTATAAATGTTTTCAACTTGACCATGGTGGAGTATGAATGCACTAAGCTGATGTGGTGTGTGTGTTTCAGTTTTTGGGCGTGTGGTACGAAGTTCTGCGACTGCCCAATACCTTTGAGAGACACTACTCCTGCATGGCAGATGACTATCGCCACGGTGAACATGGTATAACTCTTCACAGTCATGCGTACAACACCAGGTTAGTGCTGCTACTTATGTGCAATAACACTAGTCCAGTGCTCTAGCAAACTGTCTTCTTATATTGCCTCTCCCTTTTCAGCATATGTAACTGTATTGCATACGGGCCCAAATGACTTAGTTGTGACGGGTCCTTGAAGCCCACTCATTCACACACTCAATCATTCACAGTTATTCTGTCATTCATTCACAAATTGCTCACTCGCTCTCATTCAGCCACTCGCTCTCATTCAGCCACTCGCTCTCATTCAGCCACTCTCTCTCATTCAGCCACTCGCTCTCATTCAGCCACTCGCTCTCATTCAGTCACTCGCTTTCATTCAGTCACTCGCTCTCATTCAGTCACTCTCTCTCATTCAGTCACCCGCTCTCATTCAGTCACTCGCTTTCATTCAGTCACTCGCTCTCACTCAGTCACTCGCTCTCACTCAGTCACTCGCTCTCACTCAGTCACTCTCTCTCATTCAGTCACTCTCTCTCATTCAGTCACCCGCTCTCATTCAGTCACCCGCTCTCATTCAGTCACTCTCTCTCATTCAGTCACTCTCTCTCATTCAGTCACCCGCTCTCATTCAGTCACTCGCTCTCATTCAGTCACTCGCTCTCATTCAGTCACTCTCTCTCATTCAGTCACCCGCTCTCATTCAGTCAATCTCTCTCATTCAGTCACTCTCTCTCATTCAGTCACCCGCTCTCATTCAGTCACCCGCTCTCATTCAGTCACTCGCTCTCATTCAGTCACTCGCTCTCATTCAGTCACTCGCTCATTCAGTCACTCGCTCTCATTCAGTCACTCTCTCTCATTCAGTCACTCTCTCTCATTCAGTCACCCGCTCTCATTCAGTCACCCGCTCTCATTCAGTCACTCGCTCTCATTCAGTCACTCGCTCTCATTCAGTCACTCGCTCTCATTCAGTCACTCGCTCTCATTCAGTCACCCGCTCTCATTCAGTCACTCGCTCTCATTCAGTCACTCGCTCATTCAGTCACTCGCTCTCATTCAGTCCCCCGCTCTCATTCAGTCACTCGCTCTCATTCAGTCACTCGCTCTCATTCAGCCACTCGCTCTCATTCAGTCACTCGCTCTCATTCAGTCACTCACTCTCATTCAGTCACTCGCTCTCATTCAGTCACTCGCTCTCATTCAGTCACTCGCTCTCATTCAGTCACTCGCTCTCATTCACTCACTCACTCTTAATCACCCAGTTACTCGTGCTGATTTCAGTACCACTTCAAATGTTTATCTCAACTAACACGAAGAAGACATAGCAGTAAGAGTTTGTAACAATGGTTTGGACATGTGAAGGCAAGATATTTTCTTGCAGTTAAGTACTAAACAGCATAAAGTAATTTGAAAGTAACTTCTAAACAGCTTCTTATATCTATGTACGTAAAGTGAAAACACTCACTCATTGGCATAGTATATGAGGTTCATCTGCACAAAGATGCTCTCTCTGAATCTCCATTGCACTTGAAAAAAGCTCACACAACATACACTAAGTCAAATGAACACAATGCTTGGCCCAATTTCCCATATCTCAACACACATCTAGTGACCCTCATATACCCAATGTAATGGGTTAACTAAAATGTGCATAATTTTACTGTTGCAGCACAGGCGTGTACGATACACTGGATGCAGTTGTGGAAATAGCACCTGGAGCTATCGGCCGATTCGTCATAAAAACAAGAAATGAATGTAAGTTTCTAAACGCACCCACTTGGAACGCTTATATTTGTGTGTGCGCACGCAAGTCCGTTAAAAAGCAAAGTTGGTATTTGAGGTTTATGTCTTCGGAGAAAATTGCTCCATCCTAAACTACCTTTTATATGGAAAATGCTTTAGAAAAAAAATTATGTTCTTGAAAATAACTAACGATTTTGATTAACATGACACATATTTGAGATATTTTTATGTCAAATGAAATATATATCTTGAATTTTCTGACTATAGGCTATGTAGTCCTATTTACATTATTATTATTTTTTTTTCGTAGAGTAAACCACTTCGGAGATTTTCCCTATTATTTGTGTGAGTTTTTATAAACTTTGTTACGTCAAACGGAACATCGTTGTTACTATCCCTTGGCCGTGTAAAGAGAACGGAATCTCAAAGCTTTAAAACATTTGACTAAGCCTAATGTATTGCCACATTCCCCTTACACCTACAAGGAAATAAGCAATAAGATAATTTGTACAAATGTTTATCTCAACTAACACGAAGAAGATATAGGAATAAGAGTTTGCAACAATGGTTAGTACAAGAGTAGATATAGTCATGTGAGTGCAACACATCAGATATTTTTTAAAATGTCTCCAGAAACACAAGGCTGTTGCACAAGCGCAACCTACGTCCGAAACTTTTGTGGATGAACCGCTAAACCACGCACAACGCCGGATATTTCACCTAGTATTATAATATGTATAGCAGTTTAATGTCCGAAGTGATTTATGAAGCACCCTATAAATATGTGTAATTTTTGCCCCCAAGCTTTGAGAAGCAGTAACACTGGGTTTTATGGAAATGAGACATCTCTCGTAAACTCCACTTAATTTCCGGCAGAGTTGAAGAAAGATGGAAGACAGGTGAGCATCGAACTACTCACTATACAGTCAACTTTATAGATATGAAAGTAATCTAGACGTAAATCTGAAAAACAATATAGGTACCTATGATATCCACTCCGTCTACAAGTTGTTACAACAAATATTATGTTACTCCATTATTTCTTACAGATGATATTGCAATACGCCAAAAAAATTCGATACCATCTAAAAAGAACACCTTTGAAGGTTCTAGAATTAATAATAAAAAAAAACTTTTTTATAAAAATCTGATGTGTTGCACTCACATGACTTTCTCTACTCTTGTACTAACCATTCTTACAAACTCTTATTCCTATATCTTCTTCGTGTTAGTTGAGATAAACATTTGTACAAATTATCTTATTGCTTATTTCCTTGTAGGGGAATATGGGGATACAGTAGACTTTCTGCGATAGTCAAATGTTTTAAAGCTTTCAAATTCCTTTCTCTTTGTACGGTTAACATATAAAACGTTTAAACGATGTTCCACTTGATGAAAGTTTGTTTTCCAAAATTCACACAAATAACAAGGAATATCTTCGAAATGGTTCACTTAGGAAAAAAAAACAATTATTTCGGCATAATTTGTGTTTTAGCAAGATCTACATTTTTATATCTGAGCAATGAACTGATTAAGTGAACCAATTAACTGAACTCTAAAATAAACTTTCGATTCATTTACTTACTATTTCGTTTTATTCATTTAAAACAAAAGTACCGAATCATTTGAAATACAATTACTAACTTTATAAATTATGAAAGCAACCTTAAAATTAATATAAACTCTTTGAATTTGTCCGTAGATTTGACACTTTCTATCTCTACGATGTACAGTATGACTGACAGTTTTTCAGTACATCCTCAATTAGAACGTATTATTTTCAAATTAGACAATCGATCTGGTTTAGTTGCAACAAACACATCAACAGCATATTGGTGAAGTAATCTCCGACAGTTTAATACGTGATTGTCTACATTTTCACGAACCATCAGGCGGATTGAGCTGACGTTTTTGTAGTTTCGGCTCTGCCTCTGCGACGGAAGATGGCATTAGGGTGCCGTTCAATCTAGTAAAGTGTATATAGTGCAGTGTGTGTAAATATGTATATACGAGTGTGTGTGTGTGTGTGTGTGTGTGTGTGTGTGTGTGTGTGTGTGTGTCAGTCTATGGGCAGCATAACTCAAAAACGAAAAGTTGGTTAAAGACCAAAGTTGCTATTTAAGTTTAATGTCTTTTAAAGATCCGACAAGATTCAGAAAATTCCTCCGTCCTAAACTACCCTTTACATACGAAATGTTTTGAAAATTTTGATTTTCTCGAAAATGACTGTAAAGAGTTTGATTAAAATACCACCCGTGTGAGATATTCTTGTGACAAACGAAATCTACATTTTGAATTTTCTGACTATAGCCCAAGTTGTCCTGTTTACTTTGCATAACTGGTAAGCCGCCAGAGATAGACCAAATTTTACTATAGAAAAAATGTAGATCTTACTAAACCACAATATATGTCGAAATAATTTTTTGTAGAGTGAACTATTTCGCAGATATTCTTTGTTATTTGTGTCCAGTTTTGGAAAACAAACTAACGCCAACTGGAACATCGTGATTCATTTTTTATATCTTAGCCACGCAAAGAGAATGGAATTTGGTTTTAGAAGAATTGACTATCGCTGAAAGTTTACTGTATTTCCATATGCCCCTTGTACCTATAAGAAAATAAACAATAAGGTAATTTCTGAAAATGTTTATCTCAACTTTGTAAGAGTGATTAGTACAAGAGGTGAGAAAGTCATGTGAGTGCAACACATCAGACTTCTTTTTCGTCTGTCGGGTCAGGTAGAATTGATCGTATGCTTGATTGTCACCACTCACTCCTTTATCGTTTATAAGTGTAATTAGTATAGAGAAAGATTTAAAGGATGAGTTATTAATGTCTGTTACATTTATAATAAGCTTTTAGCCATAAAATATTAAATAATTGCAATCAAGTGCGTCTATTGGAATAAATTTGTGAACATACGTTTGGCAAGCGTGCGAAGCGGAAGTCGGGAACATTGGTACTGCTTAGTTCTTGTGAATACTGCTTGAAGGTTTAAAGAAGACCAACCCTCCCCTTGTTACTTGCACTAGCTGAAAACAAACACACAGACAGATGAAACTAGTTTTCGACGTGTGCCCTCCTTGAACTTTCACTCGTTGTAGATGTGAACGCATGCTTGAGAGCAGTAGTCGTATTAGTAAACAAAACGTTCACCTGTTCAGTGCTACTCTGTGGTCAGATTGCGTCGATAGTATTCAATAATGTTCTCCTTTACGTTTGGGAATAGAGGAATCTGTTATTAGTTATTGTTATCATCTTAAGTTCCTTATACAGGCTGAAAGAGAAGTCATTACATTCCTTCTAATAGGTATGGGTTTAATACAAGCATTACAAAGAGAAACGTCTAATGGCATTTTGTTCTTTGATCAGCCAATTTCGAAAAATAAATGGTTTTTGATCCAAATTGGATGCGTAATTCTACAAGAATGTGCGAAGATAACAGTTTGTTACTTTTAAGATGCTTAGAGTAACTTATTCCTTCGGTAGTAATTATGGGACATCACACAGGGTTTCGAAATAATTAATAACTTCAAAGAATTGAAGGAATATCCCTATCAACTTTTTAAGACGCTAAGTAACTCGGCAACATTGCGATGAGGTTAGTTAGGGAATTGAACCGGTTTCTGGATGAAAACAGGTCGGTCGCTTGAAGGTTGCAGTAATGTTTTGACAGATAACCATTCTGATTGGCGTACACTGGCACAGTAAACATGGAAGGACGCGACATGGTATTTGTTTATGTTCACGAGACTTGATGTTGTGGTGTTTGTTTATGTACTGGGCTAGGGAAAGTGACACCCACACAAAGCGAGATCTACCACTGGTTTAAATTAATGCAATGACTTCCCTTCCACCCGGTATATATTTATACTTGCTAAATACAAAAACTGTTGTTTGTGTTTTCTGTGACAGCTGCGTGGAACACAACATACTGGATTCTTGGTACAGACTATACAAATTACATGGTTGTCTTCGGATGTCTACAAAAGGTCGGTATGGAACCTGCAGGTGAGTAACATATCTACCACTTAAAGCCTCCACCTGTATTATCCTATTCCTCTGGTACCCATAAAAAGATACACGATAAAACAAGATGTTCATCTGTATCAACATGAAGTAGATAAATAAGCGTTTGTAGGAATAGTTTGTGGACGACTGAGTGGAGAATGTAATATCACTGCAACAAATCAGATTTTTTTCTAAAATTAAAGGCTGTATTCCGGTTTTAAACATACGAAAGGCGCTCGAATATGATTTGGATAAAGAGCTTTTATCTTATTTATTTATGCCAACAACCTTACTGTTGGTGTTTTTAAATATATATAGGATGTCTCAACGTCAATACACTACTGGCAGTTTCCTGAGAACTTCATTATTGCGTCAGGGAACCATTGTTTGTGTGCACTATACACCCACTCGTGCACCAACATCTGCTTGCAATTCCTTATTGTTGCTAAAATCGCCATGTTATCGAACAAAGACTTTCTTGTGAGATGCATGGTGGTGATTCATCTGGATCTTCATTCTCCATTTCCAAAAGTCGACAATTCCTATGAACAAAACCTTTTTCACATATTTTTTTACTCCTTCCTTCCACAAAAACCATGCACTCCATATACGTCCATGATTTCTCTACTTAACAACAAACAAGCGCTGTTCTTTCATATACACTTCCATCACAACTGCCATCTAGTGTCTGGGTGGTGTACTAACACGACTTCATCCTCCTACGAGAGGACGTGCTCGTAGATGGAGCGGCATTGTTTTAACAATGCAACTGTAAATCATTTCTAAATGCCCCTTGTACCTTCAAACATATACAGTACAACAATTTATGAAAATTTTTATCTCAGTTATAAAGTACATAGAGGAACAAACTTTGTAAGGGTGGTTTGAAGTGGTTTGAAGAGAAAGCTATTTGAGCGCGTCACTTTGTTTTTCCAAAATTAACTACCATATTTTGGTAATAAACGATAAATTTCAAAAATTGTAGATAGATTGTAACACAATACATGATATTATGACGATGATAATAATAACAATAATAATATCATCAGTAGGAATAACCATGTTATAAATATTTATAAAGAAAATTATTTTTATAAATTTATTTAAAATTTTTATTGTATTATGATTGTATAAAATGAATTGTTCTCTTAGTAGTTTTGTATCCTTGTGAGTGATTATGTGTGAAATGTTATAATTTGAGTTTTTGTTTTTTGTACTGAGAAGATAATATTTGTAACTTTTCTCCGTATTTTATTTATTTTTTCTCCTTTATATAATTGTATTTTTATAATTGTGTCTCTAAAGTATGTTCTATATATGAATGTCTTAGAGTAAATAAATGTTAAAAATCTGGGATATTAGCCCTGGTTTGTTATTAGATGCCACGGTTATTACACAGATTCTTATTTTATTTTATTATTTTGTTCAACTGGTTTCAATACTGTCTCATAGTCATTAGTAAAATCATTAGAATGCTTTCTTTTGAATTCAAAGGATCTTAAAACGTGTATTTCCGGGGAAATCTCATTATCTAATGTTAGGAGTGAGCGCAATACTTCCCGTACTTTCTATATATAGTGGAGAAATTAAAATGTGATCGCTATTCAATTTTGCTTATTGCAGCATCAACGTGGGTCCTTGTTCGGAATCTGCCAGTGAAGGAAGAGCTTCTGCCAAACATAGACCACGTCCTGGCAGACAACAGCCTTAGCAGGGACCAGTTTGAAGCAGTTTCTTATCAAGACTGTCCACCTCCGCCCGAAGAGGTCCAAATATGAACGTACTCGACCAAGGATTCCTGACGCATGCGCAGACATATGATCCAGTTATGATGTCCATTACATTTGCAGAACTTTACTTGCCTTGGTCGTTTGTGAGAAGTTAATAAAACTCATTGTAAAGTGTATCCTGCATTTCCGAACAAATTCAAGAACAGAGAAACCTGAGAAATTAGCTTGTGCAATCGTAACTGTGATATCTCACTGTGATAACTCAGGTATCACTGGAATAGAAATTTCGCATGTCTCTATACGGAGAATTCGTACACTAACTAACAAATTAAATACGATTTCAGTTCGCAATGAATAAAACAGTTAAATCCTTTATCATATTTTAATTATTTTATACCTGACATATTCGTCTTCTGTGGATTCACCGAGCAATACCATTATGCTCGTCACTGTTTTCCATCCTAACTCAGTTACCTACAACTCCTTCAATTATCTCTCCCATCTTTCTACAAGTTCTGCTAATCTTGATGACATTTTCCTGGGGTTCCTGTAAGGGAAGTGTGGTAGATGCTAATGGTGCAGCAATTCTTTCTTGCAGTTTTTGGATTACTTTGAGAAGCTCAAGACAGCAGGAGGGTGTATCTCATTGAAGCAATTTAATAAAATTGCTATACAGCTTCCACTTTTATCTGGGGTCCTAACAGATGGCATAGAGCGTTTGTTGGCGGTCGATATTTACATACACTATCGATATAACCTCGTTTTGTGGAAGCAAGATATTTCTTGTTTATTACCTCGCAGTGTGTAATCCAGGTTACTGCTTGTTAGAGATTACGAGAAAAACTCAAGTGAATTTATACTTTCTTTGTAAATGATAGTAGAAGTTTAGCATTACGTGATGTGATAGACGTTTCTAATGGAACATTTCTTTGATAAACTTCATTTCTAAATACAGACTCGCACATGTTTTGCACAATAGGAAATATCACTTGCTGCAACAAATTAAACTACAAACTATTTGTATAGCGGGTAGTAGTGAAACATGAATAACGGGAGAGTGCTGAGCTCTGTGTCAAATTTTGAATCGAGGTTTTGCTTCATTTACCTACACAAATAAACAACACATAATTGAAAAATTAGGAAAATCAGAGTCGGCGTTTGCTCATTCAAGATCATAGCTCAAAAACAAAACTAACATAAACACTAAAGTCGGTACTTAAATACCACTTGTTCTAAATATTAAAACAAAGTTTTAGCGAATTTCCTCACTAGATACTCCTATAAGAAATATAACCCTTATAATATAATGCAAAATAATACTTTCATTAACCCGAAGCAATTTTGTTGCTGTAACTAGCATATTAATGGAATAAGTTGCGATTTCTTTGACTAATTAAATTACGGAACGAATAATTAAATAATTTATCTAAGTTTGTTCAATTGTCGCAGAAAAGTTATAACCGTTAATAATTTTTATCATCAACTGTAGACCTGTGAAAATGTGTGGCAGATGATCTCTCCAGCGTTGTTTAGGTCTTCCAAAACTCCTGTGGTCTAAAGATTTATACTTTAACATATTTTAGTAACTCTATCTTTGTTCATTCTTGTTATATGTTGAAACTAATCGTATTTATTTGCCTTTATCTTGTCATTTAATCTGAAAATGTTTTACTCGTTCCTGATTTCTTCACTCCTCTTTTGGTCTTTTAATTTTACTCCTGCTACTCTTCTGATAAACCGCTTTTCGGCTGCTTCTATTTGTCTCCTCCATTTTTGCTAAACGCCATGCTTCTTATGCATTAGCTAACGTTGGTACTGCGATTGTTTTATAAAATTCTAATTTTGTTTCCCTATTCGTTTTATTTCTTAAACATCTATTTATTGTAGCACAGCTATTTTGAAATGTTTCTAATTTCCTTCCTATTTCCATGTTATGCCAGTATGTGATTATACTTCCAAAATATTTAAAACAGCTCACTTGTTCAATTATTTCTGTTCCAGTTACAATTTTGTTCTTTTGTGATAACATCCACGAAAACTCATTTTTTCTGACTTGATAAATAAAATATGTATTCTATTATTATTTTATTATTTCTTAAGCATCTAAAATTAAATTTCAGTCACAAATGTCTAGTTGTTCATCCCAATTGTAAATTTTATAATATTCGAAAAGCACTACCTTGGCGCTGTTTTCAAACTTTCCACTCGCTGATCCAGCGATGCCGGAAGAGCAATGATATTCACTGTCACCGCTAGATGGAAGCACATACCAAATACAGCGCATCACGTTACACATAGAAGTCAGCGAAACTTGGATGCCTTTTGTCACAAAGAGAACTTGAAAGTTGAAACTTGAAAGCCCAAGAATCCGTAGCTTTGGTTCTGTATGCTGAAATGCCAACCAACTTTAACCGTAATTCAAATTTTCCACAAATTTTAAATACATATCCACCCCTTTAGTTGTGTCTTTCATTGGGCTTAGAGACATACATTAAAACAGCTGTAAATATGCAGATCTGGACCGAGTTAGAAACATCCATGCTCTCGTCAATAAGTAATAAAAATTCACACTCTTCTTCAAATTTTCATGTCATCTCTTGTGTTTACTGTCATGCAACGAGACTTAGTTTAGCAACCAATGAGCATGGTTCGATTTTTTTAGTTTTAAAATTTAAAATTTCCTGCCACTTTTGAATGACATGTTCAGTATGCATGTTAAAAGTATTGGTGACAGCGGGCAGCCTTGTGCCACCCCTTCTATTTATTTCGGCTCGTTAATTTTTATATAGTGTTGTTATACATACTTTGAACCATTCTCACTAGATGTTCAGGATAGTCTTGTGTCATAATTTTAAAAATCTGATGTGTTGCACTCACATGACTTTCTCTACTCTTGTACTAGCAATTCTTATTCCCGTATGTTCTTGGTATTGATATAAACATTTACAGAAATTATCTTATTGTTTACTTCCGTGTAGGTACAAGGGGAATATAGGAATAAAGTAGACTTTGAGTGATACTGAAGTGTTTTAAACCTTTGAAATTTCGTTTTGTTAGCACGGCTAAGATATACAAAATGAACAACGATATTGCATTAGACCAAAGATTGTTTTCCGAAACTGACACAAATAACAAGGAATATCTCCGAAGTGCTTCACTCTACAAAAAGAAACAAAAAATATTTAAAATAAATTGTGTTTTAGCAAGATCTCCATTTTCTGTATAGTAAGATTTTGTCTATCTCTTACGGTTTACCAGCTATGCAAAAATCATCCAGAGTAAACAGGACTACGTGGGCTATAGCCAGAAAAATCAAAATATATATTTATTTTGCCATAAAATATCTCAAACATATGGCATTGTAATCAAAATCTTTAGCCATTTTCGAGAAAATCAAAATATTCGAAAATTTTTCCAGTAAAGGGAAGTTTAGAGTAGGGGAATTTTCTGGAATATCTTCGTGTTCCATCCTTAAAAGATATTAAATTTGAATACCAACTTTGGTTTTTAATCCACTTTTCGTTTTTGAGTTATGCTGTACAAAGACACACACATATACACGGACTTTTTTCTAAAAATGCTTTTTTGGACTCCGGTGACCTCAAAACATATATTTCCGGTGAAATCTTGACATGTAATTTTTGGGTGGAATACAATACTTGCTCTACTTACTACTCTAGCGGAAAAAACTAACTTTTTGAAAATGTTAACCAAGTTTTAGCTAATACCGTACTGCCGGCCTTGAGGCGAAAGGGCAACTAGATTTAGCTCTGGTCTCTTATGCAAGAGTCAGTCAGTCAGTGCCAGTTTGGAAGTCAACATGAGAGCTTCATTGCCGCTACTTTTACTTGCGGTGTGTGTTGGCGCAGCCTTGGCTAGGTCAATGCCAAGATGTCCAGACAAGACGCCTATGCAAAACTTTGACTTCCAAGCCGTAAGTATACTATACACCTATCATGTATTACTTTCTCTATTACGTAACGCGGGGAAAGTATTGTATTCCATCCAAAAATTCCATGTCGAGATTTCACCGCAAATATATGTTTTGAGGCCCCCTGAATACAACAGAAAAAATAGTATTTTTTGAAAAAGGTGTGTATCTGTGTGTGTGTTTGTGTGGGAGTATGTGTGTGTGTGTGCCTGTGTGTTTGTGTGTATCTATGTGTGTTTTTGTGGGTGTCTGTGTGTGCCTGTGTGTTTGTGTGTATCTATGTGTGTTTTTGTGGGTGTCTGTGTGTGCCTGTATGGGTGTCAGTGTGTATCTATGTGTGTTTTGTGGGTGTCTGTATGTTTGTATGGATGCCTGTGTGTTTGTGTGGGTGTCTGTGTGTTTGTGTGTTTGTGTGGGTGCTTGTGTGTTTGTATGGATGTCTGTGTGTTTGTGTGGGTGTCTGTGTGTTTGTGTGGGTGTCTGTGTGTTTGTGTGGGTGCTTGTGTGTTTGTGTGGGTGCTTGTGTGTTTGTATGGATGCCTGTGTGTTTGTGAGGATGCCTGTGTGTTTGTGTGGGTGCTTGTGTGTTTGTGTGGGTGCTTGTGTGTTTGTGTGGGTGCCTGTGTGTTGTGTGGGTGATTGTGTGTTTGTATGGATGTCTGTGTGTGCCTGTGTGTTTGTGTGGGTGTATGTGTGTTTGTATGGATGTCTGTGTGTGCATGTGTGCTTGTGTGGGTGTTTGTGTGGGTGTGTGTGTTTGTGTGGGCGTCTGTGTGTCTTTCGCTGTCTGGTTTTTAACCGACTTTTCTATTTTGAGCTATGTTGTTCATAAACACACACACACACACACCCACACACGGACCTTTTTCTACAAATGTTTAATTTTTTTATTCAGGGGCCCTCAAATCGTGCATATGCAGGGAAATCTCAGTACTGAATGGCTATTTCTCTCGGTAACACTAATGACCTACACTGTACAAGATAGAATTTTATACGCAATCTCAGCTTTAGGTGAGTAACAAAGTCCGTGTATTTCCAAATAACTGCGATAACCCTCTGACATTTAACACACGTTCTGCTGTTCATAAAAGATTAAACAGCGCGGCTATTACCATTTGTTTAAGGCCCAGTTAAACTGGCAACACCAGCAACATTAATTATGGAACAGGAAACATCACATTATCATAATGCATATTAACAGAATGCACGGTCATCATCGGAAACTTAAATATTCTAGTAAAATGATGTACCGGGATAATTAAACCTTTATGAAACAATTGCACTGTTGATAGCGAACAGATCCAGGATGCTAATGGCACAGACTGAATGAAACATCCGCGTAACTGCCCATTTTCAATTATTCAACACATGGTTCATTGCTTATGATACTATCAGACAGCAACCTGTGGCCCGCATACAGGCTATAATCTCCAGAAAGTTCTGGACAGTTGCATAAAATTCTAGGGCCTATAATCTCCAGAAGATTATGGACAGCTGCATAAAATTCTAGGGTCTATAATCTCCAGAAGGTTATGGACAGTTGCATAAAATTCTAGGGTCTATAATCTCCAGAATGTTATGGACAGTTGCATAAAATTGTAGGGTCTATAATCTCCAGAATGTTATGGACAGTTGCATAAAATTGTAGGGTCTATAATCTCCAGAAGGTTATGAACAGTTGCATAAAATTCTAGGATCTGTAATCTCCATAATGTTATGGACAGTTGTATAAAATTCTAGGGTCTATAATCTCCATAATGTTATGGACAGTTGCATAAAATTCTAAGGTCTATAATCTCCATAATGTTATGGACAGTTGCATAAAATTCTTGGGTCTATAATCTCCAGAATGTTATGGACAGTTGCATAAAATTCTAGGGTCTATAATCTCCAGAATGTTATGGACAGTTGCATAAAATTCTAGGGTATATAATCTCCAGAAGGTTATGGACAGGTGCATACAATTCTAGGTGTCTATAATCTCCAGAATGTTATGGACAGTTGCATAAAATTCTAGGGTCTATAATCTCCAGAATGTTATGGACAGTTGCATAAAATTCTAGGGTCTATAATCTCCAGAATGTTATGGACAGTTGCATAAAATTCTAGGGTCTATAATCTCCAGAATGTTATGGACAGTTGCATAAAATTCTAGGGTCTATAATCTCCAGAAGGTTATGGACAGTTGCATAAAATTCTAGGGTCTATAATCTCCAGAAAGTTATGGACTGTTGTATAAAATTCCAAGTTTAGAATCCCAAGGAAGTTATGGACTTTTGCATAAAATTACAAGTGGCTGGAATGTACAGAAAGTTTTTGGACCGTTAGGAATAAACTGGTTGCAGCTTGGAAAGCTGACTGCATTTTGAATAATTAAATAGACATATAAATTAAATTTGTTAAAGGGAAATTGCGTTGATCTGGTATAAAAAGTATTATGTTTTTTTTGAGGTTGATCCATATAGGGGAATTAATTATTTAGTATTGCTTTTTTCATGCACCTAGCACACTTGCTTGTGTTTGTAGTTCCATGGAACGTGGATTTGGGTGAAGGCTACCAATGACCCACACATTCAAGAGGGAGCCACGTGCTTTAGGAATATTGTCCAGGACAGAGAGAACGGCACTACCGCCTTCATCACCAAGACCCTCGAACCTCGGTAAGTAGCTCATAAGCCAGGCCTGGGGAACAGTACTCCGAGTACTCACTGCACTAGATACTAACATGTGCATTACAGATCTGCATGGGCCGACAATCTTAGAACCGAACCCAGACCCGGGCCCAGCCTGAGCCTGACCTCGAGCCCCGCCTGGACCCGAGAAGACCTTAGTGTACTACCCCGACCGGACCCTATTCTGTCATTTTGTTTTAACAAAAATGTTTTGAACAGCTCAATAAATTATATCCCGAATATCTCAATTATATAAATTCATAGTTAAAAAAAGCCTACAAAATTATAATTGTCACAATAAATATGCGCCAGGTAAAACCGGTTTTCATCTTTGGTGGTCACTAATGCGCTACTTGCGTTCATTTTCCGATTTCATTTCCTACTCATCTTCTCCATTGGAGCCACAAGAATTTTTCCAACATTGTCTCCATCGTGGCTTTTAAATCCCACTCCTGACACCAGTGTAACAAATGAGAACACAGCAGTTACTGCTATTGACACTTTATTTATATTCTAATTGGTTAGCGTAGCGCTTACATTACACTTAAGGTAGCCTGGGACTGGAAAATGACCGAAAAATTATCACGATTTTTAGGTTTATGCATGTAAATGTTCCCAAACATTCAGTCATCGGCTGGCAGTGAAATGTTTTAGATTTCGCCATTTTTAAAGTTCTGGCGCAGTCTTTAAATACCACGTGCGCTACATTTAAGAACCCCTTTTTCTGCTATGCTCCTAGAATTTTTCCTATATGTGCTTCATTTGTGTGACTTCAATTTCAGTCTTTGGTTTCAAAATCTGAAAATTTGTTTAGCTTTAAAAAATTAAATACACAAAAAAGTCAAAAGCACTTTCTATACCCCTCAAAGCAAAGAAATTAATTACTTTAAAATCAATTATTTTTTATTCCTGCCAGAGATCGCTGGAGTTTGTGGGAAATTAGAGTTTATAAAATAATGAAACTGTTGTGATATTTTAGTTTTTGATGACCATAGAATATTTTGAATGTTAAGGGTTTCTCACATTGTGAATAAACTGAGTAATTAATTCCGTCAAAACTATAAGAGAGTTTGTGTTGTAGTTTATAACATAAATACCCTTAAGTATTTCGTTTCATACCTATAAAATATAGGAAGTTCAAATTTCTGTCACAGAGTCACTTAAGTTATTATTGTATAAACTTAAACCAACACAACTTAACCTTTCAATCGAATCATAACAGTCACTGTTTATTGAACACTTGGTAAACGTTTAACTCGGCTCTCAGCAGCTCCTTTTATAGGTGCTGCACACAATAAGGAAGTTTCTAGAAATAGACTGTTCTCGAATGCTAGAAAACGAACTGCATACAATAGTGATCGTTTCCATACAGCCTTTTCTCCTGTCAGGGGATGGGGTCATTAACGTTTCTCGGGTCCGTAATCTCATATAGTTAGTTAACCTTAGTATTAACATAAACAAGAAAACAAAATAGGCAAATAGTCAAATGCCGACCTTTAATGACAATAATAACAATATGGTGCTTAAAGTGTTTATTTGTATTGTTTCAGAGCTAGTGACTATAGGGTCTTGGAGGGAAATATAATGCGAGCTCATGACTCTGGTACAGATGGTCAGCTGGAACTAGATATACCATCGCATGGTAAGTAAATTCTTCATTTCTTCTCCCACATAAAAACCTCTAACTCCCATCCGCTTTTCTGAGACTCTACACTCTGACCAAGTTGGTGACACTTGCCCCTAGTGACAGTTGCGCTCCAATTATGGGAAGCTATCAATGCTTGGGTTGAGATTCAATTAGGAGGCGGTAGTGGGGGAAATCACCTCCGTTGTTACCTGATAACATTCCCAGGGTATGTTATCTCAGAGTATATAAGCATTACCACTACGGTTTTTATGATGTTATTGCTTAATGTTGCCAACTTAACATTACTTCTGTTCATATTATGTGACAAATAACAATGTAACGAATCCCACTGCTGACACCAGTATGACAAATAACAAGTCCAGTTACTTTTCTGTCAGTTTATTCCTCTTCTGAAACTGTATCACAGAACAAGTTCTGTTTTATTGTTAACGCAATCTTAACTTTTTCGTGATCTTGAAACTCTGTCCCATCGTAACCTTTACACACGTCTTTCTGTCTTTCAATTCTACTCTTATGTCTCACAAACTGCTTATATCGATACACTCACACTCACTCAAACAGGCTTAAATAAAAATGCTCAACACAACAAACAACTTCGACACGACGTTTAAATGTCCATCTTTACTCACATTTCTCCCAACGAGTTTATACACACACAAAAACACAATAATTTACTGCTACAGCGTAACCCGTATTCTTCTCTAAGTTCACATTTTCTCCAAAATCTCTTAAATAAAGCGACAGAGGAAAAATTCTCGAACAATCTGGAATTGCTTCGTTCTGCCTCACTCATAGCCGTGTGAGACATTAAAATATCATGAAAACATGTTTACGTCAAGAATAAGTGGAGTATATACAGTGTCTTGAAAATACTTGTCTACAAAATTTTTAAAATTTTGTGACACTAGTATGAAATGTGGCATAAATTTGAGTTTTCGGCACTTGAGTTATGCTGCCATACATAAAGAATCTAATATGTTGCACTCATATGACTTTCTCTGCTCTTGTACTAACCATTCTTGCATTCTCATATAGAAAAATGAACAATGATGTTCCATTTCACAAAATTTTTAAGTTTTCCGAAACTGCTACAAATAGCAGGGAATATCTCCGAAATGGTTCACTCTACAACAAAATGTATTCAGACATAAATTGTGTGTTTTAGCGAGACCTACATTTTTGTGCAGTAAAATTTTGCCTATCTCTTACGGTTTAATAGTTATTTTAAAGTCATCCAGAGTACACAGGGCTACATAGACTATACCAGAAAATTCAAAATATACATTTCATTTGTAATACAAATATCTTAAACATACGCTTTTTAATCAAAATCGTTAGTCATTTTCAAGAAAATAAAAATTTTCCATGTAAAGGGTAGTTTAGGGTGGGGCTATTTTCTTCAAAATATTCGCGTCGCATCCTTGATTGATATTAAACTTAAATACCAACTTTGGTTTATAACCAACTTTTCGTTTTTGAGTTATGCTGTCCACAGACTAACATACGCACAGACACACACGGACCTTTTTCTAAAAATGCTGTTTTTGGATTCAAAACGTTTCCGCTGAAATGTCGATATCGAATTTTTGGCTGGAATATAATAGTTCTTTCTACTTACCAATAGAGAAAGTAAAAAAAAAATAATAATAAATAAAATTTTAAAAAAATAAAATAAAAATAAAGAAATGGAGATAAAGAAACATGCAAAGATAGAAAGATGGAAAAAATTAAGAAGAAAATGAAGAAAAAAATAAAAGGAATTAAGGAAAAAGAAAAGGAAAGGAAGGAAAGACTGAAGGAAAGAAAGAAGAAAAGGAAGGAGGAAATAAAGGATGAAGGAAAGAAAGAAGAAAGAAAAGAAAGATACCGTGGAATATGTTATTAGATTTAGTATTAAAGCACTCACCTCACATTTATTTTATGCAAACGCTAAAGCATTTTAATTAATTTGTATCGTACTTGCACATTATATTGAGATTTATTACATTGGTGCTTAATGGAAAGTAATAACACCTGCCCTTGGAAACCTTTGGGCCTATTTCAGACATTCAATCAAAATTTGGTAAGTCAGAATATGACGTTTGTTCACGGGAGAGACATCTGTGATAGTTACGAAAACTTGTATAAAGGAGGTTACATTTGCTTACACTCAATGTTTTGGTGTTAAATCATCTAGAAGTATTCGTCCCAAACAAGAGATGGCAGCACTAATCAGAAACTTGTTGGTTTTAAGGATTAAACCGTTTTTAGACACATGCCTCGAATTTAATATCAGTTTCTTATGTACCTAATTCTTACAATTATTTCTTTGTCTTTAATAAATGGGAGTTATAATAACATTCATTTTCTTCTTGCTACTCCACTGAAAGCAATTCCAGCTTCAAAAAACTAAACACCATGCTTGATTCCCTAGAGTATGTATTATAGACGTATATTCACATAAACGATTTTCTTTTGGGGTCTAAAATTCTGTCCCAATATTGAACAAAGAAGTATAAGATAAAATATTTAACGTCTTGATAGAAGTGCATTGTGTTATAGTTGAGCCGCTCTTTGTGTTTCCAGTTCGGCTTCATTGCAGTAGCTTGACACATAGCGGTCGCTCGCTATGTAAGGAGCTGGAAAGCCGACTTTCGGTCCAGCTATAGTTACCAAAGAGGTTTGGGAAGTGCGTGTTCATGTGGCATACTTGTGTTTCAGGTAGTTTGTGGAGGGTGAAGTATCTGGTTCTTGGAACAGACAATACCAGCTACGCTGCGACTTGGGCTTGCTGGGTAGACCATCAAGGAGCACTTCAGAGTAAGTTACACATATAATATTACTTTATGCTCGACCATACCCACATCTATTATTTATAAGTCTGATCGGACACTTATATTTTCATTAAAGAATAGGTTTTCCACCAATCAGAGAATGCAATGACAAAGCGCAATATCGATTAATTCTCGAAACGCAACTAGCGCGAGTTTAGAAAACACTGAACTTTCGGACACAACTGACAGTGAGATGCAACTTACTCCACCTGCCTCAGTAAGATGTAACTTACACAAATTAACCTTAATATAGCATCAACTTCCAATATTGTACTAAGCAGTTCCGGAAATTAATTTCACTAATTGTACAATAAATAACTTATACAAGTAACAAAGTTTTGTCTCAAACCAATATATTCAATTTGCCTTCTATTTGTCAATGTTACGTAGCATTCCAAGGTTATCATTTTCATCATGCAGCTGTGACGTGCTGGAAACGAATCGATCGTTTAGCGCTTGCGCAGAACTGCATATATCAGCTGATGCAATATGTAGGCCATTGTCCCTGATGAGTGTTACAACATTTTACAATATTTCAACTATAAAATTAGGCATATGGTCGAGCATAAATTATCGTATGAAACTTAACTATAATGGTAATTGAGAAGCTCGTATGAAAATTAGGAAATTCACTTTGTTCGTTTCCTAACATATACTCGCGTCTTAATTAGTATCATTGTAATCTCATTGCTACTATTCTCTTCTCATATACAAACCGTTCTTACACATGCTTATTCCTCTATCTACTTCATACTAATTGAGACAAACATTTGTAGAAAGTACCTGATTGTTATAGGTCGTGAGGTGACACGTTCAACTCTTGCGCATAGGGGAAGGCCCTTTCCTTCCCTCCCTTCCTCCCTGCACTGCCTGAGCTTGCCGAGAATGAGTAAACGTTACCACCACAGCGTAGAGCTGAAACAATTGCAGTTCACATGAAAGTAATTGTTGGCAAACGGCCATAGTTTTCTGTTAATAAGGACAAGAGTTAAGGAATAAGAGTTTGTAAGAATGGTTAGTACAAGAGTAGAGAAAATCAGTATTATAAACAATAAAGTGAAGCTATAAACTATTAATGTAATATTTTACTGAATTATTTTGTGGTGATTGTAATGTTTAATTTGTTTTGTGATTACAGCCCGAGTTTACGTGCTGGGGCGCAGTGACAGTCTACCCGATGATACCAGCGCTGTGATAGACGGCATCCTGCAGTCCAATGAGATCGACCCTGCTGAACTCGTGACTGTTACACAAACCAACTGTCCAGCAGCTTAACAACAATCATACCTCTTGTAAATGTGTTGTAAATTACACAGAATAACACTTTTATATGCCATCTCTCATTGTTGTTGTTATTATCCCAATATTTCGTCCACGAAATTTTTCTTTAGACCCTTCCCTTTGAGTTAATGCAGTCTAGCAGTTCTTGTCTCCCATTGACTAAAGCGTCACATTAAAAAATTATATAACAAGCCAATTTTTGTGTCTTCTGTTATCTCTTCCTCACGACTAAATATACAATTTACACGTCTTGAAATCTATAATAACGTATGATGAGGTTTGGACGAAAGGTTCACAATCTTAATTTATATAAGATCTTTTGTAGCTATGCCCCTGAAAGGGCACCCTTGGGGGCGAGGGGTGAAGTGAGAAAAGGCCAAGGGTGGTCTCTTACAGAATATCCTTTTTCACTCTCATGCAATGCCGAGACTCCCGGCGACACTTACAACCCTGTAGCAGTAAAGCAGGATAACGATTAAGTGAAATGGTAGGAAGGAAAATTCCGGGTATTCGCGTACCTACAAGAAAATACGTAATATATATTGTGATGCCGGTCGCGTCATAAACAACGGAGGTCAGGACTAAGCTACTTCAAAGCACATACAAGGCAGGCGAGTTTACAAACTCAAACAGCCTCACGGAACTGTTTGTGTATACCTAACAAAATAAGTCGGCACCTAACAAAAGATTCGTGGAACCTTCGAGAAGCATCCAGAGGCCGGCGTGTTTGTGGAAATCGAGAAAGGTGCGCTTTACGTCATCTTCGGTATGTAAAGAGGCGAGGAAACAACAAAGGAGAGACCTACAGACATGAGTCGGTCAGTGTGAGACAGCTGTAAATGTATGTCGTGTTGAAGTGAAGAAGTTCTGATGAGTGTTGAGCGATTGTATCGTCAAAGTTACTGTTTGAGAGATAGAGAGTGAAAGAACTGAGTCAAGGCTACCAGAAGAAAACAATTGAGATTTGTAACAGCACGATTTTTTTTAACTTTCTCTACTGCCCTACATAAAGCAGTTAATATACCACCATTATAACATTTCACAGTGTCATAATAAATTGCTACACAATAAGAAAGCAACAAGGCCGTAATTACTGTGCTTGCTGATAATTTAGTAGCTATACAAATCAGTCCTGTTCTTCATGGGAAAATAGACCTTACCAACAGTCCACTACAAAAGCATTCGCTATTACGTATTTTAAATAGGGAGACATCGTTAAACCACGGGCAACGCCAGTATGTTCTATTTTCGTTACGAAAATCCATGATTTTCCTCCCAGAAATTGTTTAATGCCAAACGGTGCTAAACGTGCAGCAAGTGAACACCCTCTCATAGCTTACAAAGGGGGTGGGGTGGGGTGGGGGTGGCAGGATTAAAATTTGGAGGACAAATATATGGTACAATGGGCAGACCTTGCTTTTTCCTGCAGCTCGTTCAGTATAACAATAGCCCATTGTTTTTATTGTAGACAAGTCTGTCAGTCTGTCAGTCAGTTCATGTAAAACCTGCATGTGTGTAGTTTTTACAACAGAATAACGACGTACCTACCCCTATTAAAGCTGAACTCCTCTTAACCCCTCTTTTCTACTTTAACGGACACTTCTTGACGTTAAACATAAACATTACTTCCCCTATAGTGCACGATTACGTAAAATCATACTATACAAAATGTAGATCTTGCTAAAATACACAATTTATGTACGAGTAAGTTTTCTTGTAGAGTGCACCATTTCGGAGATATTCCTTGTTATGTGCAAGAGTTTCGGAAAACTTAAATCTTTCGTGAAATGGAACATCGTTGTTCATTTTTTAATATGTTAAGTGTGCAAAGAGAACGGAATCTCAAAGCTTTAAAAGATTTGACTACCACTCAAAGAGTAGAGAAAGTCATGTGATTTGATGGAATATAGAGTACTTGGTGTACCTACCACAGGAAATATGCAGGTAAAACAATGTTGAGGTTGAAAGCTTCTTCTACTTCTAAAAGTTTTAAAGACTGCACTTAAAGGAGGAAGGAAAGAGTTTGAAGTAAGTAAATTTCAGAAGGTCATAATGCAACGTAATTATGATTTGCGTGTAATGTTTCTCGAGCGCACAAGCCATTAGAGGGCGCCAGGGAAGAACGCGCAGCTAAAAAATATGGCTGTCCTCGCTGCAATATGAAGGTAGATAAGGTGCATTATGCAAATGGAGGTGAGTTTAAGGTCACAGGTTTGTGAAATGAACCAGCAGCATTCCGTGTCGATACACTTCAACATATACACCATTATTTGATTTTAACACGTAAGTACATACTTTACCAGAGTGGTGAACAATTCTCATATGATATAGGCATTCAAAGTTTTTATTCACTCTTCCACAATTTAGAACACCGATGGTATCGAAATACACGTGGGTAATACTTTGAGATGAACCTCCAATAATTTAATAATTTTTCGATAGTTTTAAATGTTTAACATTTAGTAACATTAGTTTAACAGTACCTGGGCGACCGAGCTTCGCTCGGCGTTTTTCGCCTCTGTTTTTGAGAAATCTTTTAATCTTTTTTGTGGGAGAAGATAGATAAACCTGAAAGGAAAAACGTTAACTAAATAATCGTTTTTGTCGCAATTGTTAAGAGTCAAAAAGTACTTAAGTAGAGAAAACACTGTGAATGTAATATGCAGCATTTTTATTTCAAACATGCACAAAATTGTATGACTTATTTGCAGAAAAGTGAGTAGAAAGAGACATGAATGTGTTACCTAAAGGTGAGTAGAGAAAACACTGTGAATGTAATATGCAGCATTTCTATTTCAACCATACAGAAAATCGTACTTATTTCTAGAACAGTGAGTAGAGAAACAGTTATGAATGTGTTGCCCAAAAGTAAGTAGAGAAAGCAATGTGAATGTAATGCAAAAGCATTTCTATTTCAAACTACTGAACATGGTATGAATTATTTTAAAACTGGGTATAAAAATCATTTTTGGTGTAAAATCACATTTTTATGGAAAATTATTTGTAGAAGAGTGAGTAGAGAAAGAGATGTGAATGTGTTACCTAAAAGTGCGAGGAGAAAACAGTGTGAATGTAATAGTACTTCTGTTTCAAACATACAGAAAATGGTATGACTTATTTTAAAACTGTGGATAATTTTTTTTTTTTTGTGTAAAATCACGTTTTTTATGAAAAATTGTTTATAGAAGAGTGTGCTGAGAAAGATATGTGAATGTGTTACCTAAAAGTGAGTAAAGAAAACACCGTGAATATAATATGCATGCATACAAAAATTTAACCAAATCTTAAGAGCCATTTCTGAAATACCGGGAATATACCTACATATATACAAGAATTGCACTGTACAAGCGGGAATAAAAAAATGTTATTTTTATGTAAAATCGCGTTTTTTCGGGAATTACACCTATATAGCTGAACTTAAAAAGCAAAACCCTATCTGAATACAAAATTTGATGGAAATCGTTAGAGCCGTTTCCAAGTTGCGCGGAATATACATACAAGAATTGCTCGTTTAAATATATAAGACTTAGCATTAGTAAAATTAGTTCCTTTTACATTTGGTAGATCAGCTATTCGTCGTTGCTCGTGGTTTGACGATTTATCGCTACAAATTTTAGGCTTATGTTGCTCTTGCCCAATAGCCTTGTGTTGCATTTTAAAAGATTTCTTAATATGCTTCAACTGATAAGATACTATAAAGCACAAAATAAATAAAAACACAAGGAAGAGGCTGCAAAAGCAGTCTTCAGCGACCACAAATACCAGAGGAAGCAAAGTGAGTGGAAAAAGCTCTGTGTGAATGTGATACGTTCCATTTCTATTTCAATCATAGAAAATTGTATAACTTATATGTTGAAAGGCGAGTAGAGAAGGATATATGAAGGTGTGACGTAAAAGGAAGGCGAGTAGAGGAAACTAAACTTGCATAGTAAAGTGGATAGCACAAAAACCTACTCCATGAAAAAAATACTTAAGTATGTCAAATGTTTATTGTGATCAGTGAAAAGTGTTAAGAGTTTATCAACTCGAAGGTCCGAATCGCCCTACCTTATTGAATTTCCCGAACATTGAAACAAGCAAGCGCAACGACTCCCGGCATGCCTTGCGCGTAAAATGACGTCGTGTCCCAGTGTGCTGTTCACAGTGTCAACAATGTTTCAAATGATCCATAGGCATTGAAGATTTGGTCAATATCGTGGTTGAAATGATCCGTGAAGATCGACAATTCACCATTTCCACTGGTTATCCAATTACTGGCATTTTGCGTCTAAAGTGAAATACTTCAGACATTACAAAGGAGTTATTCGCTGTATTACGGGACATCGTCCATATAGAGCTTGTGTCGATGTGGCGAGACCAACACAGCTGAACACGTGACCTTTTGGTGCCAACTGGAGAGCAACAGCCACTCTACTTATTGAATGACCCATGTTTGATATATGTATACTTTTTGTTACAGAAATCACAATGAGATGCATTGTTATTCTTATCATCGTGTGTGGACTCACATCAGCGTTATGTCCGGAGCGTAAACTCAAAGTACGCCTTGAGGGGCATCCAGTAAGTATCCTAATGTGACTGTTTTTTATATCTTTGTATTTACTTTCACGTTAAACTCGTGGGTTCCAACTCAGCGGAGGACGTTGGGGGTTTTCTCAGGTGAAAAAATTCTTAGCAAGGCTACTTTCGGAAGGGAAGTAAAGCCGCTAGTGCCGTGAGAACCATAGCAGTTAAGGAGCGTTCATAAATGAAAACTTAATTTCTCTGTCTTACTTATGTACAACAGTTTGTGGTTATAAAGGAATCATACATGAAGGTTCCGTATGCTAAACTATACCAGCATTTTCCTATATATTGTAACACTCGGTGTCATAATAACGTATGAACCTCTGTACAACATTAGCTGATTAACTGGCACACGGAGAGGAGGACAAGTGAAGGGGCAACAGAACCAGTGCAGAAGAAGCAGTATGGCCAACCGTCGAGGCGATGGCTCTATCATTTCATCCATTTCAAGCTATAGATCTAGGTTTCATATTTAGGATATATACAACAGTGTTGGAATATTCATTTTTAATTTCTCTACCACGTATAGTAAGTAGAGGAAGTATTGTATTCCACTAAAAAATTCGATATCGAGATTTCAGCGGAAACGTTTTAAGGCTCCCAGTTATGTAGTTTCACTTGTCGTAGATGTGAACGCATGCTTAGCGGGAGAAGTCGTATTAGTAAACAACATATTCGCCTATTCATGCTACTGTGAGGCGATATCTATGTAACTGCTCTAAAATAATCTAATACAAAATTATAGAAGCGGCAGAAAGGCCTCCTAAACTTAAGAATTGTAAATAAACTTTGTCAAAGTGAAGATTCCATTGTCTTTTTTCCATGGCTTGGGTACGCGTCACATTGAAAAAAGACAAAGTCCGCAGAAATTTAATAATTTTTCTGTATAAAGTGTTATTCGGACGACCTACAGAATAAGTGAATAATCTTCGAAACGACACGAAATAAAGAGAAGAATATGAACTTATGAAAAGTTATAGTCCGTGTTTGTGGAATTGTGGACCCCGTAGCGTGATTCAAAAGGACGCCAAGCCATGACATTGTGTCATTTTGTGTTTATACCTTGAATTTGTGTTTATAGAGTCAAATAAAAACAAACACTTTACTGTGGATCTGTAGAAGTAATTAATTTATTTATTCATCGACACGTACTGCTCCCGAGATACATCGAGAATTTTGGTAAATATTTTAAATTTCATCGTCACAAAATGGCGCTTCCGTGGGGCTACTGGAGAAATATTTTAAATAATCGTTGTGGAATTGTGGAAACCCAAGGCTTTTATAAAACCTTACAACTGTATTGACAGATTGTGTAGATCATGTATTCAATAGCGTTCAATTATTTCCTTTACCTTTTACGATAGAGAAATTTGTTATTGGACTTTTTATTCGTTGTATTATTTGTATGCACTATCATGACTAGACATGGGAGAAAATGTCACATGGACGTTACGTTGACCGCAGAGTGCGGGGGATGTTGATTGGCATGTAGACAAAAGAGGCAGGAAGGTCACTGTTAATAATGCACCGTGCACTTCACGCCACTTTGTCATTGGAAGAGACTGCACACCCTCGCATGCGACCTCCTCCCTGTGACGTAAAAGTTCCATAGTTCAGTTATACTTACGCAGAGAGTTTCCCTCCCCCATGTCTGATAACGACAAATCTGGGCACTCACACCTCTAATACAATAGACAAGGAAGTGAGCGGTGCTTTTCTCAATGCTATAAGATGTTAACACGGAATATTTGAACTTGTTTACAGAAGATGCTGTTGAACGGGACCTGGAAGACGGTGTACTATACCCCCAGTGAAGTGGACAAGCGCCTTGTCTGTAAAACAGATACATACAATGTCACTAATGGTGACGACATTTATACTTACAGCTATGCCTTCAACGCCAGGTAAGTCATATTCTATCTTCATGTTCACACGCACGCACGCGCACACGCACAGGCACACACGCGCACACACACACCCTTATTTCTTCAGGAAGACTTTAAATAAATCAGAATCTGATGAGCCATATCTCACACGTTTGGCAACTACCCACTTGCCCACACTCGGAATATATGATGCTGGGCTTCGGAAGACAAGATGTGAGCTTTAAGAACTTAGAATGCTTCAATTATTTTATAGAACTAGAATAAAATTCTTTCTCGATTTTCATGGAAGGTCTGTCGTACATATCCTTAAGATCCTACGCAGAAAATATCTAACTTTAATTGGAACTTCCAACGTAATCTGTTTCCATAGTATAAGTGCGGAACGACTTTCCGAACGTACTGTGTAATATCAATAATGGGTGTTAATAGACGGCGCTCAGTAACAATCAATCCCTCAATCAATGACCATTATCGCACGTCTTTTGTTTCATTTCCAGCTGCAACGGTACACTGTGGGAGAGACAAGGTTCTGTATTTTTCCCTGCACCTGGACATTTTAATGTCGTCACAGAAACCGGTAAGCACAACTTCAGATGCTCTAAACTTCGTAATCAGACCGCCAATCAGAGTCCCGGTAAAATCCATGTTTACATTTGTTTCAGGTGAAAATGAGCGCACTTACTGGATTTTGGGGACGGATTACACCAACTTTTTAGTGTTGTACAGTTGTATGAATAAGGTTCTAGACAATGTCGGTGAGTACGTAATAATAGCACTTCTATTTGTTATACACTTAATACTGCACGAGTATGAAGTAGAGACATTCAAAATATGAAGTAAATTTGTCCAAATGTGAAACTTTTTGTCAAAATGTGAAAATATTAAGGAAACACTCCTAAAACAGTATGAACTTTATCATTTAACAGCATAAACGCTTATACTTTAAGAATAAACAAAACGAAATACAGGAAATTATATGGATTTTGTAGATTTTAAACAATATAAAAAACCTAAACTTCGAAAAAATTGCCCTTGATTAATACTGTGAAAAAGTTACAAAATTCAGTCCGGTTACTTTTCTATCAGTCTATTTTGTTCTAAAATGTTACCACATATATACAGTTTTCTTCTCGTTGTTAACACAATATACAATTTTTCGTGTTATCACAATTCAGAAATTTTACTTCTCGTAACCTAGACACAGTCCTTTCAGCGTCTTTCTTCACGTTCTGTCTCTCATAAACTACGAATGACGATATAATCACCGAAAACTCGTGAAATCTACGACGCACATGCTTCCTGGCCTCCTTATATAGTGGGGATGACGTCACACGGACCTTTAAACACGCCGATAGTGACGTAATCAGATCTTTGTCGAAGGCTCTGGAAAATAACCTTTTGTGTAGGCGCCTCGATTGTCAGGGGTTTGATATTCCGCATTTGTTTGCTCACGCTTCCGGCATGTGATGTAAAGTAGCTTTGTTTCGACACTTCCTTGTTTTGTGCCGCGCTCGATGTCACAGTATTAATTACATCCTTAGTGAAAATAAAAGCTATCTTAGGAATACACAGCGCGATTAATTTCGCGAGTGCGTAATTAGAGGAAACCCTACATTCTCTGAATTGTACCTGTCTTCTTACAAAGAGAGTGTTGTATTTTGTAAATATGTTTCACACAAAATTGTGCAAATATAATATTAATAAACGGCGGTACCTTGTTGCCGGAAATTATTTTAAAAGTGAAAGGTCATAAAGCTTATAAATATAAAATACTAAGTATGTTGTCATAAAATATGTATTTATTTCTAAAATTCTAAAAATATAATTTTTTGTCATCTGAAATGAACATGGTAGTTGTGTTTGTGTTCATCAAAAAACTAATAAATAAATAAATACTTTTGGAACCTCAGGTCTATGCTGGATCCAGAGTCGCGATGCTGTTCTGAAGGCTGAGAGCATTCATCGAGTGAGTTCAGTTATGAAGAAGAACGGGTTTAAATGGGAGGATTTCGTTCCTATGCCACAGACTCACTGTGAAAAACTATGAATGTCTGTGTAACACAGAAACACATACACTTGTTTCATTTAATACCTATGTGTTTTTGTTATTCACAAAAATTGAATATAAGCTCATGGTAACAGAGATTAAGGATTTCTTTGCCTGCTTATCTTACATCTACAAAATAAATACTTCATTCCACCCCATCTTTTCTTTTAGTGCCATGTACTCATTCTTAAACAAACTTAAAATAAGTTTAAGTATTTGATTGGTGTTACTATATGCAGAGAAATACATCTTTGTCTTTATGAATTCATTGCTATAAAAATTCCTTTTCTTTTCTATATGAATTATTTTTTATGGACCAATGAGTAAGGCAATCACCAAATACATATTTGAATCTTTAGATAATGCCTTTGAGATTGTATATCCAAATTTACATACAAGTCACAACTTATAATTCAGTTCCAGAAGACCATGTAAGTTCCACGTTTATACATAATCAATGTTCCTGAAGAAGGCCATGAGTTTGAGATGAAACTAATTAATAGGGATGTAAACGACTCGGAGCTTGCGGCAGGCGAAAGTTAAAGTAAATAGCTTGTTCCAATCCGTCCTTCCTCTAATCCAATTCCCGTAACTACTGTTTGACGAACAATCATGCACAGGATTGGCAAATAACGGGTTAATCGATAAACTCTCTTGTTAATGAATAAATTACTAATAGACCAAGATAGGTTATGTACTCCAGCTAAGTGACGTGGCATGAACCACAAGTGATCAATCTGCAACTTCTGTAAAACACAAAGTACTCCACTAAATGTTTTCAATATGTTTTCACAGTTTATGTTGTATAAACAATAATTAGACTAATTCAAATACCATTAAGAAAATATCTGATGTGCTACACTCACATGACTTTCTCTACTCTTGTACTAACCATTCTTACAAACTCTTATGCCTATATCTTCTTCATGTTAGTTGAGATAAACATTTGTACAAATTATCTTATTGCTTATTTCCTTGTAGGTACAAGGGGAATATTAGAATACAGTAGGCTTTGTGTGATAGTCAAATCTTTTAAAGCTTTGACATTCCGTTCTCTTTGCACGGTTAACATATAAATAATGAATAACGATGTTCCATTTGGCAAAAATATAAGTTCTCCAAAACTCACACAAATAACAAGGAAATATCTCCAAAATGGTTCACTCTACAAAAGATTTATTCAGAGATAAATTGTGTGTTTTAGCAAGATCTACATTTCTCGTACAGTAAGATTTTGTGTATCTCTTACGGTCTACCAGTTATGCAGAAGTCATCCAGAGTAAATAGGACTTCATGGGCTATAGCCAGAAAATTCAAGATATACAATTCGTTTGTCATAAAAATACCTCAAACATATCACATTTCAATCAAAGTCGTTAGAGCCATTTTCAAAAAAGTCAAAAAATTTTTAAAAATATTCTATGTAAAGGTTAATTTAGGGTGGGGCTACTTTCTTCAAAATCTTCGTGTCGCATCCTTGAAAGACATTAAACTTAAATACCAAGATTGGTTATTAAAGGACTTTTCGTTTTTAGTTATGCTGTCCACAGACTAAAACTGGTTTTTCTGGATTCAGGGGGTCTCAAAACATAAATTTCCGGTGAAATTTCGACATAGAATTTTTGGATGGAATACAATACTTCCTCTACTTATTAGTAGAGAAAGTAAAAATGTCCCTAGCCTATCCCATCTTTACCCTGGTTTTTTTTTTCAACCTATTTATTTTCTTTCTCGTCAGGTTGGCAGCTTTATCTAAATACATTAGCTGTTGTTTACATGCGGAGTAAAGCAAGGAAAAGACTGTTTTTACAAAATTTGACGACTATAAGCAAGGAAGCTGCACAGACAGTAGAATGAATTTAATGGTTGAGCGGTTGGTTGCCTTTGTCCCAGTGCAAGCGGCGACTGACTCCGGCGGGCGCGGGCGGGCGTCTACTGCACAAGATAAGCCGGAAATCCGTCCCTTGGAAGAGCATCTGCGAAGCGTCTGTTAATGCGCTTCCGTTGGCAGCATTTGTACTTGGCGTTATCACAAAATAAATATATACCAACTCACACAACCCTCTACCACCATGATATATTTAAGGTTCTGTAACTGTAACAGTCAGTTAAAAACCAAAGTTGGTATTTTTAAGTTTAATATCTTTCCAGGATGCGTCACGAAGATTTTGAAGAAAATTATTGGTCCTGCAGAAAGCACTGAACCTTGGTTCCGGTACACCATTCGTTATGACGAGAACGTCATGCCCCTTTTGTGCTATAGCTACTTAAACATACTGCTTTTAATAATGTGTAATTTTTACAATAAAATCATTTAAATGGCCGAAAGGTCAATAATAACACACAAACTAAGAAAGAAAACCATAAATTGTTCCAGAGAAGTGTTTACTGGACTGAATAACAGATGGCGGGCTTGTTAGTTCTTTCAACAGCCTAGGCGAGGTGCTGAGGTATTCTTACGAGATCATGACGTCACAGCAGCAACCTCTAGGAGGCGGAGAAATGCATGCAATACGCGTCAGTGCATTCAAGATGCGAATAGTGTTCATTTTAGTGATTCTTTCCGCCAGTTTTTGATAAAAGTTTAGCAATGTGCTATCTGAAAGTTTAAAGTTGAAAAGTATTTTCTTACTACTCCAGGCTTGCCAAAAGTTGATTGATGTGAATTTTATTGCTGTTTTGGAGTAGGTACTGTAGGGATGTTTGTTTGTGAGAAAGGGCGCAGATATATATGTGTCAAGTGCTCTTCTTTATGGCTATCCTGTCATAAACACCACGACAGGGTTCATATTTCTAAATGTGACGTCACGTCACATCACGGAAACTGACGCTCTCAAAGGGGCGTAAATAAAAGGATGGCCGTCTCCTGGTAATGTGGATCCCTATAGGGTTTCACAACATTTAGGCGCGTTTGTTGCTCAGAAGTAGCTATTTGAGTATCTGGAAAACTATCTCCAAAGGAATCAAAAATAACCTACGAACTAAGAGAGAAAACCATTTATTCTGCTACAAAGAAGTTTACTAGACTAGATAACAGATGGCGCGCCTGTGTGGTTTTAGTTCTTCTAACAACCTAGGCGGGGTGCTGAGATACTCTCACCATATCATGACGTTATAACAGCAACCTGTGAGATACAGAGAAATGCATGCAGCACGTGTCAGTGTATTCAAGCTGCGAACATTGTTTGTTGAGCGCCTTTCAGTGAATTGTTTGGCTGAATATTGAAAGTACGGGTGATTTTGAAAGTAGTGTTATATTAGGCGTATTTAATAAATATTTTCAATCACATTATTTCCGTGATAAATTATAGTTTAAAAGAGAGATCTGTTCCCAATTTTAGAAAAATACAAATAAAAAACCTTAAAGCAGGAGAACCAAGTGAACGTTTGTTGTGTAATCTGTCCTAGTGGCCGTATTTGTTGCTTGGGAAGGATAAATAGCCTTGGAATAGTAAAGTTCAGGCTTATCTGTGTGTCATTATGTAATTCATATGCTATGTTTTGTTTATGTTATGTTTCTTGTTGCATTCTTTTGAGAATTTGCAATATATACCACTGTTACTTGTTCACCACCTTTCCGATATGTTTGAATTTTCAATCCAGTACCATATTATCATTTTGAAACTGTTCAATCACTAAGTTATTATTTGGATTTTTGTGAGTTCCTGAAAAGAGTATTAAATTTACCCACATTTTAAATATTTGACAGCCTACTATATCCTCGTTCTCTTGGAATACTTGAATACTTCTCACTTGGATAAAATATCGGGGATTCAAGCACTTGTGGATTAAGGACGTCAAGAAGTTTAACCTGTTTAAGTACGCTGTGCTGATGTTGTGATTATCTGCCTTCTCTGGGCTGTTTAAACCGTGCCATGCTACACCAGCGCCGTCTATCATTATCCCTAATGACACACATTCAAACTTGTTCAACATTGAAGAGTCTGCAATTAGCCTAGCAACCTAGTGGTGTGAGGCGGTTGACCTTGAGCGTCCTTTGAGTCATGCTGCCGCCGTCATTATATATTGGGCGTGAAACACCGCTTAAGTTTGCTCAAAAGCCTGCTTATCACGCTTCAAATTCTTTCACCTACCACTCGGGACACCCGGTTTACTTCCCTTTCCAAAGAAGGCATGTTAAGGATGTTTACGTGTAAATGTATAGGGAAAACCAGAAGGGAGAGTATAAGAAAATGCCAAATAAATGATATTGTTAATCAAGAACTAGAAATAAAAATCTGATGTGTTGCACTCACATGACTTTCTCTACTCTTGTACTAAACATTCTTACAAACTCTTATTACTATATCTTCTTCGTGTTAGTTGAGATAAACCTTATAGACAGCATAACTCAAAAACGAAAAGTCGCTTAAAAACCAATTTGGTATTTAAGTTTAATGTGTTTCATGGATGCGACACGAAGATTTTGAAGAAAATAGCCCCACGCTAAACTACCCTTTACATGGAAACTTTTGCTTTTCTTGAAAATGGCTCCAATGATTTTGATTAAATTGTCATATGTTTGAGATATTTTTATGAAAAATGAAATGTATATCTCGAATTTTCTGGCTATAGCCTATTTAGTCCTGTTTACTCTGGATAACTTTTGAAAAACTAGTAAACCGTAAAATATAGACAAAACCTTACTTTACCAAAAATGTTGTTGTTAGCTAATGCTGGATTTCTGACAATGAAGTCATTAATCCTCTTGCTCTCCAATATGTTGTTGTTAGCTAATGCTGGATTTCTGACAGTGAAGTCGTTAATCCTCTTGCTCTCCAATATTTTTCACCGACGGATGGGGCACTAGAAGTGGCCGGGCATATTTGAAGGTGGTCTCGGTCCATTTCCTCTTGCAGATCACATAGAGGACAGAGTGGTGAAGAATATATCCCACTTCTGTTTAAATGTTTTGCCAGACAATCATGTCCTGTAATCAACCTGAAGGTTGCAACTGCTGATTTTCGAGGATACTGAGGAATTATTGTTTGAATGTTTGGTAGTCCTCATCTTTTATTCTTTAATTTTTCATAGTAATGTTTTGCAATAATTTTGTTGAATTCAGAGTTGACTAATCTTTTAGCTGCATAAAATGGTAGATTAACTATTGATTTCTGCACATTGCCGGTATCCTTTTTTGCAAGAAAATCAGCTTTCTCATTACCACTCAGTCCACAGTGAGCTGGTATCCATTGGAACACTAGGTGTTTTTGAAGTGCTGTTAGATGGGTAAGGATTTTCCAACATTCTATAATTGTTTGGTTTTTTGGTGACAACTTGGAAGTAATTGCTATAATTGCTGCTCTGGAATTTGAGAGAATAACTGCTTGCTGAAAATGAGAAATTCTGTAAAAAAGATTTTGTAGGGCCATTCGAATTGCTTCAATTTCTCCATCAAAGTTTGTAGTTTGTACTCAGGGGTCTCCGTGTAGGGGATATGTGAATAGCGACCACAAGGTACCCAAGCTGAGCAGAACATTACTTCCACTTACTGGTGTTTTGCTCCTCACTGTAACTTTTCTATCTGACCTTACCTTGGTCATCTCTTGTTCTCTTCCGACCCCGATGCTATTAGGGTTCCTGAGGGCTAGGGAGTCTTTATTTTTCCAACCTCTCCATTTCTCTAATTCCTCTATAAAACCTTAACCCCACATGCTGACCTGTCATGGCATGTAATACGTCATCTGATTGGTGATCAGAGGATATGGTCGGTGAGTTTATTTTGATAATTCTCCCGGTTAGGTCGGCGAGACCCGTAAACCAACGACAGGTGTGGTCCTCCAGACATTCTGGGGGTTGTGAGAGAGCGATGTGACCGCCAAAACATAAAAAATATGGTGCTCTCTAAAAAGCGGTTACATTTATTGCTAAGTCTCTTCAATATTTACCAAAAATGTAGATCTCGCTGAAATACAGAATTTATGTCGGAATAATTTTTTTTTTTTTTTTTTTTTTTTTTTTGTAGTGTGAACCATTTCGGATATATTCCTCGTCATTTGTGCCAGTTTCGGGAAACTTAAAACAAAATCGTTGTTAACTTTTTTATATATTAAGCATGCAAAGAGAACGAGATGTCAAAGTGTTAAAACATTTGACTATCGCACAAAGCCTACTGTACTCCCATATTCCCCTTGTACCTACAAGAAAATAAGCAACAAGATAATTTTTACAAATGTTTATCTTAACTAACATGATGAAGATATAGGAATAAGAGTTTGTAAGAATGGTTAATACAAGAGTAGAGAATGTCATGTGAGTGCAGTACATCAGATTTGTATTAATTAGAGTCACAGAGGATGGAAAAAGAGTGAGAAAGAGAAGAAGAAAATAAGAATGTTGTGGATTCGGTGATATAAATGTGAGCAATTAGTTGTTTGATATCGTAGGTTCTCCAGTAGGTAATGCTTCGTAAGATCTGTGCAGTTTGTGAACATGGCAGTTTTCTGGGTCACAATTTGCATTTTAGATTGTGTCCAGTGGAGTCCAGGCAAGGATACTATGGCAACAAACGCTGTCTGTCCTCTTTGGATTACGAGGAAGACAATCTAGCACCCCCCTCCCGGCCCAGTCTTTTTTGTTTGTTTGTTTGCGTTCCTTGCCTCATGGAGGCTTGCCAACTCAATTTGTATCTACTGCCTTTCATTGACTTCTGAATAAAGACATTATTTGATATTAGAATTTAAATTAAACGTATTATAAATATTATTATATGCTAAAATACAGAGTGAAAATATCCCGTTTTATCGAGTCCTCAGTTTTTTGTGTTTTCCCTGGTACATAGGTGAGTGCTGCGGTCTCTGTCTACCACGTTTATCTTAAAGTGCGCCCTTGTCGTGTGTGTCTGTTTGCAGCTATAAAAAGACAATTTGGATATCGAATTTCACAACAGAATAGAACACCTCCCCTAATTCCTATAGTAGAGAAAGTAAAAATGATTTTTTCCTTTGTACTCAGGGACACTTTAAACATATATTTAAATGAAATTTCGTCATCCAATTTTTCAATAGAATCGACTACTTCTTCTATTGACATACGAAATAGACAAAATAAAAGTGATTTTATTTTGCTGGTATAATTGTGAAGTAGCCACACCCAGTTTACGCGCTTTGTTAATTACTTGCACGAATGAATGCACTTATCCGGTTGTTAACATTGCTTGTTCTCCTGGGGACATGCGCGCCGCGCCGCTTCATCAGCTCTGAATTTCCATCGAGTTCCTGCAGGCCAGGCCTCGCCATCTATGAAATCATTCTTGTGTATCTGCTTGACCAGCAGTCGCCAACCCGGCATGCACATGACGCATGGTTTGACAGTCCCAGGAGCGCTCTAAAGCAACTTCTCCAACATAACCTTGATTTTATATATGAATATAACTAGTGACCGTAAGAGATAGACAAAATGTTACTAAAGAGAACATGTACAGCTTGCTGAAACAATTTATGTCTAAATGCACATTTTGTGAAGTAAACCATTTCAGATACATTCCTTGTCAGAAGTTTGTAATATCTACAGGCGATCTGAAATGTAAGATTTCAGAACATTAAAACTATCACTTAAAGCGTAGTATATTGCTATATTTCCCTTCTATCTACAAAAAATTAGAAGTCAAATAATTTTTAAAATGTTTATTAGTTGAGAGATATATTTCCGATGAAATTTCGACATCGAACATTTGTGTGAAACACAATACAGTAGAGAAAGTAATAAGGTGTGACACAGAAGTGTAAATAAGACGAGGAGGGTTTTTTGTAAAGCCCGTGACTCGAGAGAGAGGTAGAAATGGAAGCTTGCTGTTTACAGCGCTGGAAAGAGATTAAACTTAATTCTCGCAGGCAGATGTTAAATGTGCCGCTGTAAAGCGAGATTACTCCACATTATTTTCGCCCTATGACTTTAAATGCGGCCTCGATGTCTACAGCCATTATAAACATCTTCCTCCGCAACGTGCAATACTTTTAACTAGACTCCAGGAAAAGGAAAGCAATTATACAAATACAGATGACAGCGCGCGCACACACACACACACACACACACACACACACACACACACACACACACACACACACACAGACACACACACAGACACAGACACACAGACACAGACACACACACAGACACACACACAGACACAAACACAGACACACACAGACACACACACACAGACACACACACACACACAGACACAGACACACACACAGACACACACAGACACACACACACAGACACACACACAAACACACACACACAGGAACCTATTTTGCACTTACGGAGCCTCAAAAGATATATTTGCGGTGATATCTCGACACCCAGTTTTTGGGTGGAATACAATACCTTCTCTTCTTACTAGTAGAGAAAGCAATAAAAAAATCTGGATCTCGGTAAAACGCAATTTATGTCCAAATGCATTTTTTGTAGAGTGCACCATTTCCAAGATATTCCTTGTTATTTCTGCGAGTTTTGCAACACAAGCTTTGTCAAATGGAAGGTCGTTGTTGATTTTGAAAGCTTGAAAATATTTTACTATCGCTCAAAGCCTACTGTATTCCCATATTCCCCTTGTACCTAAGCAATAAGATAATTTGTACAAATGTTTATCTCAACTAACACGAAGAAGATAGAGGAATAAGAGTTTGTAGGAATGGTTAGTACAAGAGTAGAGAAAGTCATGTGATTCTTGTTTACTGTGGAGGAATGCGTAACAGTCTTTAAGAGGGGTTTCTCAATTTTGAAACAGTTGAAATAGTTGTGTGTTGGTCATTTCGGGGCAGTAATATGTTTTCTAGTGTTTAAGCAGGAGCTGAAAGACAGTAGGGTGCGAGATTAATTGTTGGTTTAAAAAGTGTTAGTTTTGTTGGAGTCTGTGCAAGAGGAGAGTTGCAGTGCGCGTGCGCAGGTGCGTGGTGCATACGTACACATAGAGAGAGAGACGGAGTCTGTAGGAAGCTCAGTAGCGCTGGTGCACCGCACGTCAGGGGCGGGCAGACAGACAACCCGGTTGGCTTACATCCTTCTTCTGTTTCCCGCGCCACCCTCGTGTGCTCGCTCGACTTCATCCCTACACAATGGTGGAGTCTCAGAACGTGAGTAGCACCCTTATTTCACTACTGAAAAAATCACCACCTCATAGATACAGAGTTCAACAGGTTATGTCCGGTCGGCATGGTTACCACACCCTCGTAGGTCACCCCTTAACTAATTAATTCAACCCCACGGGAACACAGTTTTAACTAAACCTACTCACTACTCAAATCTAAAAAAATATTATTAAAAATCTCATGTATTGCACTCACATGACTTTCTCTACTCTTGTACTAACCATTCTTACAGATTCTTATTCCTATATCTTCTTCATGTTAGTTGAGATAAACATTTGTACAACTTACCTTATTGCTTATTTCCTTGTAGGTACAAGGGGAATATTAGGATACAGTAGACTTTGAGCGATAGTCAAATGTTTTAAAGCTTTGAGATTTCCTTCTCTTTGCACGCTTAACATATAAAAAATGAACAACAATGTTCCATTTCACGAAAGATTCCGAAACTGACACAAATAACTAAGAATATCGCTGAAATCATTCACTTAACAAAAAAGTCTATTCAGACATAAATTGTGTGTTTTAGCGAGATCTACATTTTTGCACAGTAAGATTTTGTCTATCTCTTATGGTTTACTAGTTATTCAAAAGTTACCCAGAGTAAACAGGACTACATAGGCTATAGCCAAAAAATTCAAGATATACATTTCATTTGTCATAAAAATATGTCAAACATATGACATTTTAATCAAAATCGTTATAGCCATTTTCAAAAGAATCAAAATTTTCGAAAAATTTTCCATGTAAAGGGTAGTTTTGGGTGGGGCTATTTTCTTCAAAATCTTCGTGTGGCATCCTTGAAAGACATAAAACTTAAATACCAGATTGGGTTTCTAACTGACTTTTCGTTTTTGAGTTATGCTGTCCACAGACTGACACACGGACACACACACACACACACACACACACACACACACACACACACACACACACACACACACACACACAACACACACGAACCTTTTTTAAAAATGCTTCTTTTATATTCAGGGGGCCTCAAAACATATTTCCGTGCAATCTCACATAGAATTTTTGGGTGGAATACAATACTTCCTTCTATTTACGAGTAGAGAAAATAAAAAGAAAAACAATATTAGTTTTACAATAAATGACATTAGACGAGGACATCTTGAGCTTAAATACCTGAAAGTATGATACATTATAAGACTCAGAATGACAGTGGTAATTTAGTGGCATATATAAATTTGATTGTATAAATTTTGACTTTTGGTTATGCGGTGCTCGTGTGTCAATTACAAATGGTCAATTCTTAATCGTGTATAAATTATTTAGTCCTTTGTGTGCTTCAGCTGGTTTTGGTTACTGTTCAAAATTGAGATCCTGATTTCCGAAAGCCTATGGGGGTAGTTATTTACTATTTATTATTATTTATCAGTGGGGTTTTGAGAGACACAAAGCTGTTTCGCATTTTACGTGAAGTTACAACTTTATCTCCTTAGCAGGTTATTATATACGGTTGGTGCACTAATTCTAGCGTTGTTTCGTGATGTAATTACTTTCACTCCCAACGACGTCAAAGATGACAAAATGTAGCGCTTCGCTTGATTCACCCAGTGACGGCATTTCACATCTCTACTGCAAACGCAAAGGAAGTGTTGTACTCCACCCAAAAATTTCATGTCGAGATTTCACCTGAAATATATGTTTTGAGACCCCCTGAATAAAAAAAAAAAAAAGAAAGAATTTTAGAAAAAGGTCCGCGAGTCTTGGATAGCATAACTCAAAAACGAAAATTCGATTATATATTGCGACCCCACTTCTGACACTAGAGTGACAAATTCAGTCCAGTTTTAATAGTTTCTGTGCTACGTATAGTAAAACAGAGGAAGTATTGTATCCACGCAAAAATTCGATGTCGAGATTTCACTGGCAATATATGTTTTTAGGTCCCTTGAACCCAAAAAGGCATTTTTAGAAAAAGGTCTGTGTCCATGCGTGTTTGTATCTCAGTCTGTGGACAGCATAACTCAAAAACGAAAAGTCGATTTAAAACCAAAGTTGGTATTTAAGTTTAATGTCTTTCAAGAATGCCACACCAAGATCTTGAAGATAATAGCCCCACCCTAAACTACCCTTTACATGGAAAATGTTTCGAAAATGGCTCTAACGATTTTGATTGAAATGTCATATGTTTGAGATATTTATATGACAAATGAAATATATATTTTGAATTATCTGGCTATAGCCTATGAAGTCCTGTTTACTCTGGATTACTTTTGAATAACTCATAAACCGTAAGTGAGAGAGACAAAATATAACTATACAAACAATGTTGATTTCGCTAAAACACAACATTTATGTCTAAATAATTGTTTTTTTGTAGAGTGAACCATTTCGGAGATATTCCTTGTTATGTGTGTGAGTTTCGGAAAACTTAAAACTTTCGTGAAATGGAAGATCGTTCATTTTTTATATATTAAATGTGCAAAAAGAACGGGATCTCAAAGCTTTAAAGCATTTGACTATCGCTCAAAGCCTACTGTATTCCCATATTCCCCTGACACTTACAAGGAAATAAGTAATAAAGCAATTTGTACAAATGTTTATCTCAACTAACACGAAGAAGATATAGGAATAAGTTTGTAAGAATGGTTGGTACAAGAGTAGAGAAAGTCATGTGAGTGCAACACATTCTATTTTTAAAATAAATGATGGTTGTGCAATAATTAGTATGATCTTCATTTTAGCCCATCCGTTTGTCCCACTTTTAGAGCTGATAAACCGTAGGGTTTAGACAGTGCGCTGTGAATATAACGCACGGGGAGAAGATTAAGTAAGAAATCCACAGATAATTTATTCTCACTAACATTGCAATACCGGGATTAGCGCTAGTACCTACCACGGTCCAGGAATTAGGATTATATTCTCTGTTTCAACCGACCTGGCTACTGTTTTCAGGCTTTCTCCGGCTGCAAACGTAAATACCATCTTGGTATAAACTTTACTGGAAAACCAGGTCTACCTTGCATTTCATTGGTTTGTGTTGCATAAAGCCCTGTGCACATTGAACATGTACACTATATTTCCGTGGTTCACCTGATCCATATTATTTTTGAAGCCAAGTAACACTTCATACTCTGAAAGCAACAAGGTCTAAATTACGGTACTTGTCTACCATTTGGTAGAGATGCAAATCTAGCCTGCTCTTCATGGGAAAATAGACCTTAGCATCGTATACTTCTGGAATGGACTGTTGCTAAGGTCTATTTTCCCATGACGATCAAGTTAGATTTGCATGGCTACTGAATGGTCCACCAGCACGGTAATTCCGACCCTAATGAGGAACAGGTTGACTACTGTTCTAACGACTCTAACGATTTGGATCAAATTTTGTATTCAGATAAGATTTTGCTTTTTAAATCTATATATACAGGTGTCTTTATTTAAAAAAAAGCACAAAAGGAACCATTTTTATTCCCTGTTCTACAAAAATTTAGTACAATTTTCTGTATGTTTCAAATAGAAATGGTACAAATTATATACACACTGTTTTCTCTACTCACTTTTGGATAATACATTCACATGTATTTCTCTACTCACTCTTCTATAAACAATTTTCTTGAAAAAAATTCGAGTTTACACACATTAAAAACATTTTTACTTGCTCTACCACGTATATTAAGTAGTGGAAGTATTGTATTCCAACCCAAATATTCGATGTCGAGATTTCACCGAATGTTTTGAGGTTCCTTGAATCCAAAACAAGAATTTTTAGTAAAAGGTCTGGGCGTTCCTGTGTGTGTGTGTGTGTGTGTGTGTGTGTGTGTGTGTATGTGTGTGTGTGTGTGTGTGTGTGTGCGCGCGGCGTGCGTACCTGCGCGCGCGCGCGTTTGTGTGTGTCAGTCTGTGGACAGGACAACTCAAAAACGAAAAGTCGATTAAAAACAAAATTTGGTATTTGTTTACTGTCTTTCAACGATGCGACGTGAAGATTTTGAAGAAAATTGCTCCACCCTAAACTACCCTTAACATGGAAAATTTTTCGAAAATTGTGATTTTCTACAAAATCAAATCCAACGATTTAGATTATAATGCCATATGTTTGAGATATTTTTATGACATATGAAACGAATATCTTGAATTTCTTGGCTACAGCCCATGTAGTAAGAGATGCACCAAATCTTACTACACAGAAAATGTAGATCTTGCTAGAATACACAATTTGTATCTAAATAAATTTTTTTGTAGAGTGAACCACTTGGGAGATGTGCCTTGTTATTTGTGGGTTTTGGAGAACATATACTTCTGTCTAATTGAGTATTGTTATTAATATGTTATTTCTTAAGTGTGCAAAGAGAACGGAATCTCAAAGCTTTAAAATATTTGACTATCGCACTAAGCCTACTGTATTCCCATATTCCCCTTGTACCTATAAGAAAATGGGCAATAACGTAATTTGTACAAATGTTTATCCCAACTACACGAAGAAGATATAGGAATAAGAGTTTGTAGGAATGGTTAGTAGAAGAGTAGAGAAAGCCATGTGAGTGTAACATCGGATTTTGTGTTTGTAATATTAGAAGGAATAAGTTCCCTTCCATCCCGTATAAGCCTTTTAAAGTAGAGAAGAATGTTTTACGTGGTCTGAAAATTACGTGAAAGTACCTTTAGCTGTCTCCCGTCCGTTCGTCCGTCGATCATGACCAACTTGTTAATAATGCATTACTCTGCCATTCTTTCCCTGTTACGGGTCTCCATTAAGCGCTTTAACAGTCTAGCAAAGTTTACCGTACGTCTGTATCGCATTCCAGCCCACAAATACCTCCCTAACTTAATATTCCTGCTTTCTCTCTTGTTAGCCTACTTAATATTTCACGCAATTTCACCTTTCACCACTATCCTTCAGTTCATCACAGAGTTAAGGGGAAAACTTGAATAAAGGGAAACTGTCTGAAGAACTTCCTTTCTCTACTGCGCAATTATACTACGCAGATGAACTATTTATTCCATCCGAAAAGTCACATGACTTTCTCTACTGTTGTACTAACCATTCTTACAAACTCTTATTCCTATATCTTCTTCGTGTTAGTTGAGATAAACATTTGTACAAATTATCTTATTGCTTATTTCCTTGTAGGTACAAGGACAAATCATAATACAGTAGGCTTTCTGCGATAGTCAAATCTTTTGAAGCTTTGAGATCCCGTCCTCTTTGCACACTTAACATATAAAAATGAACAACGATGTTCCGTTTCACGAAAGTTTTAAGTTTTCCGAAACTCACACAAATAAAAAGGAATGTCTCCGAAATGGTTCACTCTACCAAAACATGTATTGAGACAATTGAGTGTTTTAGCAAGATTTACATTTTTTGTATATTAAGATTTTGTCTATGTCTTACGGTTGACCAGTTATTCAAAGTCATCCAGAGTAAACAGGACTACATGGGCAAATTCAAAATATACATTTCATTTGTCATAAAGATATGTTAAACACATGACATATTAATTAAAATTGTTAAAACCATTTTCAAGAATATCAACATTTTCCACGTAAGGGGTAGCTTAGGGTGGAGCAATTTTATTCAAAATCTTCGTGTCACATCCTTGAAAGACAGTAAACTTAAATACCAACTTTGGTTTTTAACCGACTTTCCGTTTTTGAGTAATACTGTCCACAGACTGAGACACACACGCATGCACACAGACCTTTCTCTAAAAAATGCTTTTTTGGGGGGGTTCAGGGGACCTAAAAACATACATTGCCAGTGAAATCTCGACATCGAATTTTTGCGTGGCATACAATACTTCCTCTGTTTTACTATACGTAGTACAGAAACTATTAAAGTTGGACTGAATTTGTCACTCTTGGTGTCAGAAGTGGGATCGCACTATATAATTTACCTACAATAGCCAAAAGTTTTCTATTGACCTGAGAAAACTAGAAAGAACTCAAGGTGGTGGTCAAAAGGGTATCGCGGGTGGACTCTAGCCATGTCAGATATTCCAGTAGGCAGTGTGAAGAACCACTTGGAATCTACACTGTTGCAGGGGGTTTAAACGAAGTAACCTGTGACTGGAATTCCGAACGCTAACAACGACCAGGTACTGGAGACTTGTTAGCGAAGGCTCCAAGTGCTCTTCTAGTTGTGCTGGAGTACTGCTGCCTCACCAAGCTAAAATATAATATATGTACGTGACGTCACTGAATGAAGTAAGAAAATGTGCTGGGGTTGACAAAAAATGACCTAAAGTACAATGTTGGATCAGCTTTTCAAACTCTTATTCTTATATCTTCTTCGTGTTAGTTGAGATAAACATTTGTATAAATTATCTTATTGCTTATTTCCTTGTAGCTACAAGGGGAATATGGGAATACAGTAGGCTTTATGCGATAGTCAAATCTTTTAAAGCTTTGACATTCCGTTCTCTTTGCACGGCTAAGGTATAAAAAATGGATAACGATGTTTCATTTGACGAAAGGTTAGTTTTCAAAACTCACACTAATAACATGGAATATCTCCGAAATGGTTCACTCTAAAAAAGTTATTTGCATACAAGTTGTGTATTTTAGCGGAATGTAAATTTTTGTATTGTAAGATTTGTTGTACCTATTACGGTTTACCACTTGTGCAAAGGTGAACAACTGAAAACAGGACTACATAGGCTATAGCCAGAAAATTTAAAATACACGTTTCATTTATCACAAAAATATATCAAATATTTTAATAGGAAATAAGCAATAAGCTAATTTGCACAAATTTTTATCTCGACTAATATGAAGAAGATATAGGAATAAGACTTTCTAAGAATGTTTAGTACACGAGTAGAGAAAGTTATGTGAGTGCAACACAGAGCTTTTTGTATTTTTCGTGGGACCTGGATATCGAATTTTTGGGTGGAATACAATATCTCCAGTATTTTATATGCGTAGTAGAGAAAATGCAAATGTAGGTAGAGTGAAATTAGGTAATTTTGCGTCACTAAATATTCATTAAACCGGTAGTTTTCAATCGGATGTTTTGTTTCCATTTCCCCTTGTAACAAAACACGGTGAGTCGGTGCTTTTATTAGGTACCTATGTGAAAAGCGGTCGGTCGGTTGGTCGGTTGTCCTGTTTTCATTACACCTTCAGCATGAACAGGAGCAATTAGGCAGTGACGTGGTGCAATGCGATCGAGTGATTTTCTCTTTCATCACTGGAACCAACGCCTCTACTATTGATATCCAATACTACATATTTACTGATACCTATCTCGTATACCTACATTTGAAGTATGGGGTGTAATAGTGTCATAAGATCTTTCACACACACACACATGCACCCCCCCCCCACACACACACACACACACACGCACGCACCCCCCCCCCCCCCGCCACACACACACACCCACACACGCACACACACTTTTTAAAATGCTTTTCTTTGCATTAGGGGGCCTCAAAACATATTTCCGGTGAAATCTCGACATCGAATTTTAGTGTGGAATACGATACTTCCCCTACTTACCAGTAGAGAAAGTAAAAAGAAAAGTCGGTTAAAAACCAAAGTTGGTATTTAAGTTTGACATGCTTTAAGAATGTGACATGAAAATTCTGAAGAAAATTCCTGTTGGTAAATAAAGCCCTTAAAAGTAATTTTGAAAATGTTGTATAGTTTCATCCGCGCCTTTCAATGATAGCGGCAGACAGCAACGACCTCCGAGAACGCTGAGAGGCAAAACACTGCGCAGCCCATTCTGAAGGCTTTTGTTCGCCCGGTAAAAATACTACATATTACATTCACAAGGTTTTCTCTATTCACATTTCTTTTGCGAAACATTATGGAATTTCTTTATGTATTTGCCCTTCAACGTAGAATTTTCTATGATTTAAATAGAAATGTAAAGCATTATATTCATAAAATTTTCTCTGCACAGTTTTCTTTAATGCAACACAATCACATTTATTTCTTTGCTCCCTCTTCTACAAAGAATTCATACAGTTTTCTATATAATTTACATAGAAATGCAACGTCTTAGAGCTTTCTCTACCCACTTTTCTTCCTGTGATATTTGGTGGTGTTCAAATATTTTCCCGGTGTGTTTATTGATTTATTTTGTTTATTTTTCGTTCTTCATAGTAGGTGTAAAGCATGTAGAGGTAATATCTTTCATATTTGGATTTTTTTAAAGCTTAGAACGTGAAAATTATTTCATTGTAAAATATGTTTGAGTCTAGTAGTTTTCATACCTCTCTCTGTATATGAAGGGTTTCCAGCGTTTTCTTTGAGAAGTGTGGTTTTCTTATTAACATATATCTTCACCGACCCGTATTCTACGTTTCTTAAAAAATTTCTTTTCACAGTGTAAAGATATTTAGCTGGCGAATAGGACAGAAGCTTTTTAAAGGTGTACATACATACGTAGGCTGCTGAGGTAGGAGAAGGGTAGTTGAGTAAAACGTAGCACAAGCTCCCTCATTATACATACAAGAAACCTCTGCTGCAATGTTTTGCATCTCTGCGCCGCTGTTATTTTTTCTCTCTCGTCTCTTTTCCCTTATTGTGGAAGGAAGCAAGGCATTATTCGCTGAGAAGTGGGTTAAGGGAGAGAAACTGTGTAATGGAAGAGTAACGAGGGGTATTGGAGCAGGAGGGAAACAGAGGGCCCAAGTTTCACGTCACCATGGTGCACATTCTGACCACTTACTTGTTCACTTGTTGGTCACTCCCATTAAAAACACGGAGTGTCATCATTTTAATTCCTGTGCACACGGAGGGGATTCCATAATTTGTTTCCTGAGGGCAAATGTATGTCAGAACGCTGAGAGGAAGGGATGGGATGAGATGAGAGTGCCCACCAGGCGTGTTGTAAACCGAATGAGGATGATGGTTCCTGACGTGTGCTGTAGAGTCTTCATTTTGACACTAGAGTTCGCCAGTTGCATGGGTTACAACATTTTTCCTCCAGCAACGCTATCTCTCTGTGGGCAACAGCAGCTACAGTCCCCACACAGCAGCAGCACCAAACTCGCCCATCCCCAACACTTCCGAGCCTTAGGACGCGGAATTGAACCCAGTCCTCCCGATTGAGAGTGGCATATTTTACCACGGAACATAAGAGTCATAGAACAGACACTACATTTTACTTCAAAAGACAGCCCTTGTTATATTACTGCTTTTGATAACCCCTTGTACCATTTTGCACAGCGTGCTTTGATATATTAAGCCTCAGTTTAATAAAGAGCCTTTATGTCAATACTCCAGGTACTCTGTGTGAGGTTAAACACGTACTAATTTGTTTAATTACCTATGATCCACAAACTCCTATTATTTTATTCATTAACATTATCACAATGTACACAGTGATTATTTCGCTAGCCCGTAAATGAAGTTTAGTTTATCTTTCACTCCCGAGTGATGGCAGTGATACAAAACCATATTTTCGACCGGACATCCGGTGTAATTGGTGCTCTGAAACATTAATGAAACGTATGTGCTTCTGGAGCACCCTTCATAAAGGACAAAGCAGTTAAAATTCATTATTCCAATTAAACCACAATGAAATAGCTTTCTCTGTCAACAGTCATCGACGCAAAATGAAATTAAGATTCAAGTTTCCCTAAGTATATCACAGAAAATTAACATTTTAATTCATTTTTCAGCAATGGACAAAAGCAAAAGAAAAACAAACATAACTGCTCTGAGAAAGACCAATTTTTATAACAATTTACGGTATAAGAGATTGGCAGCTATTTCCTCACTGGTGCGTGGATGGATGAGATTAACAATGTACCCGTTTTGAGGTCCCTCGAAGTCTCGTGGTAGTTTCACTGTAGAGGAGGCACGTTTGTAACTATTTCTCATGACAAGTGTGCCAATAGGAACATCGATACTACTAAAGTGCACTCGCTGTTCTATCCTTCTGGGCTTACCCATTTATATCACAACTTTCTAAGAGTCTCAAAAGTATCAAATATTAAGTTCAAGAGCCAAGAGCCAAGAGCCAAATCAGGTCGCTCGGGTTTACCCGAGCGGGATATATGCCCACGGTACCTATCCATTTAGTATGGATTTACCCGTGAGGTATGAAAGATGTAGTCATTTTACAAGCTATTTTTGTCAGTGTCAGCCAATGGTGATGATTGGTTACTCTCTCTTGCTATAGACTAGGGATATGAGTGCCAGTTAGAATGTCTACCCATCCTGGGGCACCCATGCCCCTCTGCTCACTTAGCAAAGGTCAGCTTGTCTAACCAGCAAGTCAAGCAGTGTCAATTTAGCGAGAAACCGAATGCATTGGAATGTTTGGTGAAATGAGGAAGCAGTGAAGCTAATTAGCCCAAGACATCCTTGGGTAAACGATAGCTTTTGCGCCTCCTGGGAAGATGGGGATCATATTGTCCCAGGGTATTCACCAGCTGGTTAGGGTGTGGTGTAAGTTTCGCATACATAGAGCGGGCTCTATCTCGCACAACATCCACAATATATGGAATGCCAGAATGAGTGTGGAGAATATGGGAAGAAAATCTACGGTCAGTATCGTAGATCATCCTAAGGGCCCTGTTCTGCACGACTTGCAGTCTGCGGATGGTGGTTTGAGCCACGAATCCCCATGCCTCGCATCCATACAGGATCAGGGGAGGGATGATCGCACGATAAATGCGTAGTTTAAGTCGTGTAGGCATAGTTGACCTAAAGATGGGATAGAGCTTTCCCAGAGCTCCGTGACCTTGGGCAGCTTTAGCTGTGACATGTTTGGTGAAGGTAAGTCCTCGGTCTAGTTGTACACCAAGGTACTTGGCTGTGTTGACCCAAGGGATTCTCCTCTGACCAAGTGTCAGGTCCCTTTCTGGTCTCCAGGAATGAATTTTGCCTAACACAAAAGCAGAGCTTTTCTGTGGACTGATTCCCATTCTCCATTTTTCACTCCAACTCTCAATGGCATCTAGGTGTCTTTGCAATGGGGGAAGGCAGTAACGTAGATTTTTGTTACGGGCCAGTATGAGGACGTCATCGGCATACTGGCACGTAACAGTGCTGGGTTCAACGGGGAAGTCAGACATGTATGCGGCAAAGAGCAGTGGCGATAGAACACTACCTTCCGGTACTCCGGCCGCTATTGGTCTGATAGTTGATAACCTGCCCTCCACTCGCACCCTGAAAGTGCGGTCACGAAGGAAACTGGCTATGAGGGTCAGGTAGGGGGAGGGGAGATTTGCATCTCTAAGTTTGTACAGTAGGCCCTGGTGCCATGTTGTTGCAAAGGCCTTATCCACATCCAGAAGTACTGCGACAGTTTTGAAGTTTTCCTGGAAACCCAGGGCAGCCTTCTCAACAAGACGCAGGAGCTGTAAGGTAGTGGAATGGCCTTGACGGAATCCGAACTGATGATCCGGAATGAGCCTCCTTTCCTCAAATAGAGGAGTTAGACGGGACAGTAGAAGTTTTTCAAAAATTTTTGAAATTATTGGGAGTAGACTTATAGAACGGTAACTTGATGGAAACTTGGGATCCTTGCCTGGTTTCAATATGCAAATCATCCTCGCTTCCTTCCAAACAGTAGGGAAGTGTCGGAGATACAGGCAAGCATTGTAAATTCTCGTCAAGTGGATAATGGCTTTGCGAGGCAGGTGTTGTAACATATGTGTCGTAACACCATCATATCCAGGGGATTTGTTGGGTTTGAGACACCTAATTTGCGAGGAAACTTGCCTTGGTGTGACAATTGGTATGCGAGTCGCCTCGTGAGGTGGTGGAGGATCCTCATAGAGGTAATCCACCGTTGCCTCAACTAGTTCTGAAAAGTCCTCGTCTTCTATGTCCTCTCGGGGCTCAAATTGGGACTCTAAATAGTCCGCGAAGTCAGTGGCTTTCTCTTGCGGTTCGAAAGATAATCTCCCGCGAGTGCCATGTATAGGATGCTGATATAGCGTTTTGTCCCTTCTCAGGGATTTAATTATCCGCCAGGGCTTCTTCTCAGAGAGGTTTACGTTCCTCATGGTGTTTTCCCAGGCCTCTTTGCGATGTGCACGTAAGAGGCGTCTAGCCAGGGTCTTAAATCGCAGATAAATTGCCTGCAATCTGGGATGGCGGAAACGCTGCCAAAGCTTCCGAACTGTTGACTTAGCTCTCAGCAACAGTCGGAGTTCGTTTGGGATGGTTGTGGGGTTAGGAGTATTGCAAGGAATGCGGTAAGTATGCCCTCGTATCACATTTGATATTTGTCGGGAGAATGCATTTGCCGCTAATTCTAACGACTCGATAGAATTTATATGCGGTCTGGGATCCACTGATTGGTTCAGTTCAAGGACGGCTGCATCCCAGTCTACCTCGTACGACCAATCAGGAGTTACCAATGCTGACATATTAACATTGGTGTCGATTAACACAGGATCGTGGTCAGAATCCAGTTCATTGACTGTCGTCAGGTCTATATGGAATCTAAAGTTTTTAGTGACCATAATATCCAGCACGTCCGGTCTCCCTCGGGCAGGATGAAAAGTGGGCTCTCTCGGTCCATGAGCTATGAGGCTTGGGTTACCGCTTATAAGGCGGAATAGTCCTCGCCCCTTCGCATTGGTGGCACGACTATGCCAGTTGGCATGTTTTGCATTTAGGTCACCTGCAATGCAGACCACAGGGTGGAGGTTTAATAAAGCCGTGTAATCTGCTTCATAGAAGCGGTGATCAGGGGGGTCATATGCCACTATCAGCAATGTATCTAGACCACCTAAAGATAGCCTAATAGCACAGGCTTCTACATGCTGAAGTGGTGGAAGAGGGAAAGGCTTATGGGTAATATGGTTCTTAACAAAGATGGCTGTACCTCCCCCTTGTCGGCCAACCCTATCAGACCGATGGGTGACGTAATTAGGGAGGGAGAAGTTGGTGGCAGCATCCAAATGAGTTTCACAGACCATCAGAATGTCGATTCCGAAATACTGTACAAAATTAGAAATATTAGGGTAATGACTCCGTAGTCCGTTTGCGTTCCAAATCGCAGCTCTAAATGGTCTCCGGACATGTCTTCCAGCCATTATTGAGCGGAGTTGGGGTAGAGCTGTTCCAGTGTCTGAAGCAAGATGGAATGCTTCTGCATGGGGGTCAGGTTGGGGTTGTTCAACTGCATCTTACAGTTTCTCAGAGCAGGTAACGCCTTGTTTATTAAATCCCCAAACCATGAGGATAAAGAGCTAAATTCCTCCAGGTCACTTTGCGAAATAGTCGCTAGTGTGGAGGAGGATGTTGCCGTGTTAGGCATTGGTGGGATAGGGGTAGGGGGAATATCCCTAACCTTGGATATAGGCTCTGCCTCTACAGGTGCGTCTGTAGTTATTACAGGAGCTTGTGGCTCCGAAGTTACATTGGGGGCAGAAGATTTGCTCTGCCTAGGTTTTCTGTTCCTCCTCTTCCTGCGTGGTTTTGGTGCAGGGGGTTTAGGCACTATTGCCTTTTCTATAGGACCTGGAGGTGGTGGCACAGAATTTGATGGGGAATCGCTCTTTGGTGTAGCAGCCTCTTGTTCCACTCGACGCAGAGTGGACTCTGCCTTATTTAAGGCATTGGAAAAGGACACACCTGGGCGAACCACTTGATCATCTGGGCGGTTCTTGCGGCGGCTCTCTATGATCTTTTTCCTTGTGGAGCATCCTTTGTACACACTTACGTGTGTACCATCACAATTAGCGCACTTGCACTCTTCTCTGGGTTTAGGGCAGTTCTCGAGCAAGTGGTTCCCTGCACACCGCAGACATGTAAGCTTTCGCTCGCACATCATGCTGGAGTGATTGTACCCCATGCATCGGTAACATTGCACAGGTCCCTCTCTGCCATAATACCTTTCCACTTTGACTACAGTGAAAATTAATTTCCTTACTGTGTCAATTGGTTGTACTTCTTGGTTAAGTACTTTGTCAAGTACTACCAAGAATAGTGGCATAGGAACTTTGTTAATACCCCCCTCGGTATTAACGGTTCTCTTCAACTGTGCCACTGAATTGACAGTTATGCCATGTTCTTCTTTAAGTGCAGTTTTGATTTCATCAGGGGTGCACTCTGAGTCTAAGCCTCTGATGACTCGGCGCTCAATGTGTGGACGTTGTGGTGAGTACGAGTAGAACGTTATGTTCATTTCTCGTAACACCAACTTAGCTGTTTCTAAATCACCCAAACTGTGGGTAAGGATATGGACGCTCTTAGGCTTCCTTTTTGCCTCAAAAGTATACTTGAGGTGTTTGGCCAGTGTACGCATTACCCTAACATGGTTAGGGAATACGTCCGCAATGATTGGCGGAATTCTTGGCCCCTTCTTGGCTTGGGATGATGCAACATTCTGAGGATGTTGCATCATATTGGATGATGCAACATCCTGTGCATGTTGCATCATATTTGGTGATGGCGTCTGTTTTCCCCGTTTACGGTTTTCCACAACCGTAAACTCCCCCAGCTCCATATCGGACTCGGAGTCAGATTCAGGTAAGGGATTGTTTGAACCCAGGCTCTCTAGTTCTGCCATGGGTATGTGGCGTGGAGTAGAGCACTTACGCTTTCGCGTATCGGTCTTGGAGCGCTTCCTATTTGGCTCCACTGCTTCAGGTGATAAGGATCTATATGAAGATGATGTCGAAGGTAATTGTCCATCATCGGCAGTAAGCGCGGTTGCCCTCCGGCTGCTCACAGAGGACCGCACCTCCTCTAAGGCGGCGCCTTTGCGAGCCATTTCGGCTCGAGGTTTCAGGCACAAAGCCGTCAACCCTTGGCTAGGATCTTGTGAGCCCGCTGTCACGTAAGTCGTCAGTCTGAAAGTCTGTCAAGGAAAGAAAGAATAAAGCAAAAGAGTAGGAAGAAAAGGGAAATACCTGAGTAGCTTTCTATGCCACTCCGGGAAGCTAGCCTGGTGAGTTCCAAAGCTTGCTTGCCAAGCCCCTTTAGGAACTACACCAAATTGTGCTGTGACTAATATAATGTATTAGTCCGTAGATTGAAGCGTGCAATCCACCGACGCACACCACAACACTCCACCAAGTCGGCACGGGATCTCCTGCTCCGGCGAGTCAGCTTTCTGGATACCGTCTTTCCACCAGTGAGAAGCAAATCACGTCCGCTCTGGTCGAACGACGACGCGAGAATGATGAATGAATATTCAGTCTTAGTTAAGTTTAGTTTATTTTAAAAGTATTGGCCTGGTGCCGGTACAATGGGCCCGGCTTACAGGCTATATTTACATTGATTTACAGTTGACTTTGTTCATATTTACAGTTTTCGCTATATACAAAAACCCATACGGTGACCATCTGTAGGTCACCGAGAATAGTTTTCTTTTGTCTTTTGTCTGTTTCGTCTTTGGGTTATATATACATATGTACATATTTACAAATTATATACAGACACATACACGCACGCATTCACCCACACACACACTCGTACACACATACACACACATCTTCACTGGGCACACCAGAAATATGCGTCCCAGCGCACTACACTATTTACAGTTTTGACACTATATACACTGTCCCGCGGTGGCAGCTCCTGAATATTTTCCGAGGCGAGGGCCTCTGCCGGAACATGTATGTGGCTTAGGGACGAGGTTGCGTGGACGCGCATTAGTCGGCGAGCCGAGCCGCTTCTAGAACATTTTTATCCTAGTATGTTTGCGGTGCTTCGGCTCGCCTTTGCCGATGTTAGCGATCACGTCATTTTCGTGGTTCCTAATGCGCGTCCATGCCGCCATTGCTCTTTTGTCTATTGCCTCCGGGATGAACGGGATATGAGTTTCGAGGTGAAGAGTTTGGGTGGTGGTGAGGAGTGGACCAGAGAGGATTTTTCTGAGGGAGAGGTTTTGGAGGGTTTGGAGTTGTTTGAGGGCAGTTTTGGAGGCATTAGCCCAGGCCACACATGCATACAGGACCACCGAGAGAATAAATGACCTATATAGTATAAGTTTTGACTTTAGTCGCAACTGTTTACTACGGAAGATGGGGGCGCACAGCTTTAGCCGCTGTCTGCCTTTATTGGCGCTATTTTTTATGTGGGTGGACCAACACATTGTTCGGTCCAAGGTGACACCTAAGTATTTAACTTGCTGACGGCAGTGCAATATTTGACCATCGACCGTTAGGTCCGTTGCCAAAGTGTGACGCCGCTTAGAAAAATGAATCAGCTGGCATTTGTCGGGATTAATTTTGATTTTCCAGTCATGTTGCCATGAGAGGAAATTGTTCACATAACGTTGCATTTCTGCAAGGCCGAAACGTGGATTTCTATGGTGGTTGTATATTGCAGTGTCGTCAGCATACATGGCGACCTTGCATCTGGCGTCCACTGGGAAATCATTGGTGAACAATATATACAGAAAAGGGGACATTATTGCCCCTTGTGGGACGCCAGCCCGCATCACTCGCTCCCGTGAGGAGGAGCGGCCCACTTGGACGTAAAACTGCCGATTTTCTAGAAAATTGTGCAGCAAGTATAGATAATTTTGAAGAGCCGGGAAATTGTGGTGCAGTTTATAAATAAGGCCATTGTGCCAGCACCGGTCAAATGCAGCTTCTACGTCCAGAAATAGCGCCAACGTTGAAGCCCCATTGTTAAATTGCTCTGTTACGTCATCAGTTAGTCTGAGGAGCTGAAGTTCAGTGGAATGTCCTTTTCTAAAGCCAAACTGTGAATTTGAGAGTTCATGTGTTGCGGAGACTTGTTTTTGAAGCCGAGAAAGGATACATTTTTCGAGCAGTTTACCAATAGTAGACAAAAGACTAATGGGACGGTAGTTTTGCGGTTGTCTGGTGCTTTTCCCTTGCTTTGGGAGCATGATAACCTTAGCTCGTTTCCAAGTAGAGGGGAAATAGCCTTGCTGCAAACAGGCGTTAAATATCTTTGTTAGTTGCACCAGAGCTTTTCTCGGGAGATGCTTAAGTTCCTCATTAGTCACTTTGTCTGGACCGGCAGCTTTCCCATTAGGCAATTTCCTAATGAGCTTGTAAATTTCCTGCGGTGTTATGGTGGGTAGTTGTTGCTCTTGCTTCTGCGCCACCCAGGTTTGTACCCATGTCTGGACCTCCCGTTCTATTTCACAGTTGGTCACTGAGTTTTCGGTGAATCTGTCTTGGAGACAGTCAGCGAAGACCTCGGCTTTCTCCTCTGCGGAGAAGTGCAAGCCGCTTTGAGTGTGCAGCGCCTCAGTTGCGGAGTTGACGCTCGTGGAAACTTTGAAAGCCTTGAGTAATTTCCACAAAGAAGAGTCCGAATGTGTGGTACTCAGCATTTTGTTTTCCCATTGTTCAGTTTTATTGATTTTAATTTGTTGCCGAATGATGTTGCGTAGCCATTTTGCTAGCACTTTATATTCAGGCTGACGGGTGTATCGCCACAGTTTTGTCAAGCGTCGTCTCCGCGCAATGAGTTGCTCTACCTCGGGGTACGTGCAAAAACCGGGTGGTCTTGTGGTGTATGTGGTAGCATTTCTCTTGGCTGTGTGTAGCGAGGCAGTAAAGTTTTCAATGGCGACATCTATGTCTGCCTCGCTATAGTATGACAGTCTGGGTTGCGCCATCCCGTGCATTTCAGTAGTGAACTTATTCCAGTCGGTCTCAGCTCTACTTTGAGGGCCAGAGGCACTGGCTGAAATGCCACCCTGTATGTCGAAATGCACAGGAAGATGGTCGGAGTCCAGGCTGTGATAAACAGTAAAGTTATTTAACAGTGTCGCATTTTTTGTTAGTACGATGTCCAAAATCTCAGCGTCAAAGTGCCCTGATCGATGCCAAAAAGTGGGTTCTGGGGGAAGATGTACCTCAATGTCATCATTATCAGTTATAAATTCAACCAGGAGATTTCCCGCCGCGTTTGCCAGGCGTGAAAACCACCAGGGGTGCCGGGCATTGAAATCTCCTGCAATTATAACGTGCTCCTCTAAAGCGAGGATCTGCTCGAGGTCTTGTGTAAAGTCTGGGGAGTTAGGGGGCCGATAAAGTGCTACCAGCATAACCGTTTTACTATTTACACGTGTTTTAAGTGCTGTGCACTCTAACGCTGCCATTACAGGCAACGTAACAGAAGCATGAGCAATAGTATTTCTAAGCAAAATAGCAGTCCCTCCCCCTTGTCTGCCAATTCTGTCGTTCCGAAAGATTTGATACCCCTGGAGCTTAAAAGTGTGCTCGTGCTTTAATTTTGTTTCGCAGATGAATGCGACGTCAATTTTGTTACGCCGTAGGTAGTTTTCAAGTTCGTGTTGCTTCCTGTGGATGCCATCTGCATTCCACAGTAGTGCGCGAGTTAAAGTTGTGCCTCCCCTTACGTGGGCCATTTATTCTAAAAGGGCTGAGAGGAGACATATGATGGTCTCTATTTTCTCCCAAGTGTTGCTGCAGCTTTTGAATTTGTCCAGGAAAGGCTGCGCCTTCATCAATAGTGATGGTAAATTTAGGTCTCTGAACATGTTTAATATATCTTTTATCCCACTCAGGTCACCCGTGGACGCCTGTTGGGGTAGTGGAGGGGGACCATTCTGTGGTGGCACTGGTGCGTTTTGCCCTCCGGTAGTTCCCGCATAGGAGATACCTGTTTGAACCAGGGCCGGGTGTATGATGGGTTTTGGCCCTGGCTGAGCACTGGGAGAGCTCCTGGCTATGGATGCCAGTTGACGGCGGTGACGTTCGTTGCGAAACGTATCGCACCCCCTGTAGCTGGCAGGATGCGTTTCCCCACAATTAGCACAGTGGGGTACAACGCCCTAAGTTCAATTGCAAGTTAACTTTATATGAAACTTATCACCCATTTCTCACTGTAAATATTTATATTCTTTCAATAACAATATTCATTGCAATCTGATAGCGGATTTTTCATGATTTTCCTCAGTCGCCAAGGCAAATTCTGAATTAAATATCTAATACCGCGACCCAAAGTGGCACCTTAATTTTAAAATAACAGTAAAAATGAAATGTACATGGTAATACCGAACGCTGTGCCATCTACCTAGAGATAATGAAAGTAGGTAGACAAGATGTCACCCCAATGCCATCTATCCGTCACAGAGGTGGAGTTACAGACCAAACAGCTTTAAAATATTTTAAAGGCTAATAGCAATGGAACTTTCCTGCTTATTTACTGTGAAAGAGAAACAATTTAGTATGTTAATCATAAGGCAGCGTAAGGATAGTAGGTGCCTGTAATGACTAATTATGGCATGCAAAATATCTTTAATATAAACAAAATAGTTCATTAAAGCGCGGACGTGTGTGTGTGTGTGTGTGTGTGTGTGTGTGTGTGTGTGTGTGTGTGTGTGTGTGTGTGTGTGTGTGTGTGTGTGTGTGTGTCAGTTGGCTTAAAATCTTTTAAGGATGCGATACGAAGATTTTGAAGAAAATTACTCCACCTTAAACTACCCTTCACATGAAAAATGTTTCGAAATTTTTCCTTTTCTCGAAAATCGTTCTAATAATTTTTATTAAAATGACATCAGTTTAAGCTATTTGTATAACAAATGAAATGTTTATTTTCAATTTTACTCTGGATGACTTTTGCATAACTCGTAAACCATAAGCGATAAACCAGATTTTACTGTACAAAAATGTAGATCTTGCTCAAACACACAACTGACATAGAATTTTATTTTATTTATTTATTTTTTTTTTATTTGTGGAGTGACCCATTTTGGAAATATGCCTTATTATTTGTGTGAGCTTTGGAGAACCTATACTTCTGTCAAAAGCAACATCGTTGTTCATTTTTTGATGTTCATTTTTTATATGCTAAGCGTGCAAAGAGAACGGAATCTCAAAGCTTTAAAAGATTTGACTATCGCTCAAAGCCTACTGTATTCAAATATTCCCCTTGTACCTACAAGGAAATAAGCAATATGATAATTTGTACAAATGTTTCTCTCAACTAACACGAAGAAGATATAGGAATAAGAGTTTGTACAAGAGTAGAGAAAGTCATGTGAGTGCAACACATAGGCATTGCTCATGCATAAGGCTCCGAAATATGTATAAAACAGTCAGTACTTTATGCAAATGTATGTAAAAGGGAAACAAAATATTTTTGTAGAGACAGGCGCGTTGTTGTTTCATTTCTGTAGACTGATGTGATGTAATGTGAGAATACAGTAAGCTTTGAGCGATAGTCAAATCTTTTAAAGCTTTGAAATTCCGTTCCCTTTGCAGGCTAAGATATAAACAATGAATAACGATCTTTCATTTGTGCAAAGTATAAGTATTTTAAAACTAAAACAAAGAACAAGGAATATCTCCGAAATGGTGCAGTATACAAAAAACTTATTTGAACATAAATTGTGTATTTTAGCGAGATCTACATTTTTTGTATAGTAAGATTTGTTCTATCTCCTACGGTTTACCAGTAATGTAAATGTCATAGGCTACAGCCAGAAAATTCAAAATATACATTTCATTTGTCACAATGCTATCTCAAACATATGACATTTTAATCAAAATCGATACAGTCATTTTCGAGAAAATCAAAGGGATGTCCATGGAAGAGATAGAGCAGGTGTAGTAATTGGAGTCGGAACACACCAACGAGGTTTAATTCTTGAAAGTAGAAGGATATTGTTTTCCACTTAAGGGGTAAGTTTAGAACGTGGTATTAAATACTAATCCGGGATTTACCCTGGGCACTGAGATTGGTCACCAAGTGGGTCGGATGTTTTGTCCTGTTATATTGTATCACCTGGATGATTGCTTGCTCAGACACGGAACTAGCCATGTGTACACCCCATGGGCAGTTTCACGCAACACGAGCACACCGTACAACAAACCCAGGACTGAGAAATACAAGTAGGTAATCGATACATGTCGACCTGGCATTGGCATTGCCAATAACACTACTACCGATATATAATAGAAGGTGATAAAAGTGGAGAACATGCTAAAACACGGACCAAAAATGTAATATAGTAATCTTAATCTTTTATATTGTGAAAATTTGAAAATTCCATGAATCCCACTTCTGACACCAGCGTGTCAAAAACGACATTATTTTCTTCCAAAACTTTTATATTGGAGTATAAAATTTATTGCAAGAATAATTGTTTTTCGCCAACGGCAGTGTATGTATTAGTAATTAATACACATTTAAATGAATGCGTAATTAAACTGAATTATACATGTCCTGAATTGCATGTCAAGATGGTTTAAAACAAATTATCTGCAAAACAAAAGTTAATAAATTAATAACTCGTCCATAATCGCATGTCCCAATTGGGATTGGAATTAATAGCATTATATTAGAATAAATTGATGAAATTAAATGTATAAACCTCAGGAGATAGATTGAGTCACATTATGTGTACTATACCATTTGAATGATACAAAACGTGTCACTTTAATTTGTGCATTATTTATATTTTATTTATATAATGGGGAGCACTCTGGGGTAATTCAGTAAAAAGATTGTCCCAGCAGTACTATTTATCAAGCAGGAGACCTGGATTTGAATACCAGGGCAGACGCGGGGATTTTCTCTCACTGGGAAACCTGGTCCGGGGTGCACTCAGCCTCGTTAGGTCCCTGGGCAGCTACTCGATTGTGAAGTAGTGGTCCCTGATCGAGAGGACCGCATATACCGACCGGGAGGGAGGTATCAGGAAAGTGCGCCACGGGTATCAAACCTACGAATGCAAGTCGAACACTTTACCCCATTAGTTTGAACATGTTAGCTCTACCTCGTATATTATACCGGTAAGGGGAAGTATTTTAAACTAGTTATGGACCTAATTATTTGCAATATGTTTTAAAACGTTGCATTTTCTGATGTTTTATTTCTTTCGACAACATAAAATAGTTACTCTGGCGACATTTCAGGGGTTCGGAAATACGATAGTCTTTCAAAACCAGTTGGAGGACACCACGTAAATAGGTTTCACTTTCTCTTTCAGAGTGGCATGTCTCATGATTTTAAACAAACAAACGTTTCGTGTCTGCTACCTTATATCAGTACCTTCGCTTTAATATCTGTAAACATTCAATGAAAATGTTTTAGCTAAAGCAGAGGGGTTAGGGAGCCTATTGTTGTTCAGTTGCATGATCTAGTTCGACATGTTTACAATGTTTCCGACTACTACAGCCACATTTTGTCTCTTTTAATTGATTGACAATTTAAAAACCAACATGTCACATTGTACTCAAACTATGCCAGAAATACGCTACTCTACTCAACTTACTAATAAGGAACAATTATATTAATAACAATGTATTCTTATCTAAAACGGTCGATCAAAGTGCCAAATGGCTTATGTCTAATAAAGTCCTAGTTGCTTAATAGTATTTTTTCTGTCTCTTACTGTTTCTTTTTGTTTCATTCTTTGTCTCTTCCTTCTTTCTTTTTTCTCTTCTTTTTATTTCTTCCTTTTTCTTTGTTTATTTTTTCTTTATTGCTATGTGTTTCCTTGTTTCTTTCTTTGTCTTTCCCTTTCTTTTTATTTCTCTTTTTTCTTTTCCTTCTTTCTTTCTCTTTCTTTAATTTTCCTTCTATTTCTTTCCTTCCTTCTTTCTTGTCTTTCTCGTTTTATTTCTTTTTTTTCTTCCCTTTTTTATTTTGTTCATACTCTTTCCTTTTTGTGCCTTTCTTTCTGTCTTTTTCTTTCTTCATTTGTCTTTCCTTCTTTCTGTTTTTTTCCCGTCGTAGGGCAGAATTAAAAGGAAGTCTAACGAGACAATATCTTGCACTTGACAGCGCTGTTAGCAAACTAGCGTATAGTAAACGGTATTGGAGGAACCGTGTTAAAAGTTTAAGTTACCCCTTACTAGGGCAGATTGTTAGCAGTATAAATATTCTTTTTATAGTATTCGTCCACGTTTTAGAGCTATTCTAATCCCATTTCGGACCTATCACCTGGAAATCCTGAATCAAAAATCGTACTTTGAACGCGCTGATCAGAATGCAATCCGAAAAATATATTTCTAGCGCGATAAAATGCAAGCATAACCATCCAGTCAGTGATTTGTCAACTTTATCTCTTATCTATCAGTAATTACAGAACAGTGAGTGTCATCACTCGTAACTGTAAGCCATTAAACATAAATCAACAGGAGAGATGTATATTTGAATTATAAAGATAAATATCCATGAACTTTTTTAGCTGTAACTCACAATTATTTAAATTTGATAGCTTCACATGCACACTGAGAGAAATATGGGCACGTTAACACACAAATCAATGCATCGGTCATGACCTGGAAAAGTGAATCTGTCCGTAGATATAGTATTCCATCCAAAAATTCTCTTACCAGTACAGAAGGTGGAATAGCATTTCTGTGTGTGTGTCTGTCTATGGGCAGCACAACTCTAAAACGAAAAGTTAATGTTTATCTCAACTAACACGAAAAAGATATAGCAATAAGAGTTTGTAAGAATGGTTAGTAGAAGAGTGGAGAAAGTCATGTGAGTGCAACACAGAGTTATTTTTTCAATGTAATTAAAGTGTTTCTGCCTTACTATTTATCTCTGTACTCCTATATTTGGTAACTATTCATGAAGAAGGTAAGAAATTTCCATTTCTATTTCGCTGCATGATTTCATTAACTTAATTGTGCGAAATTATACGTTTAATTTTTCTTTTATATTGAAGTGCTTCTTTGAAGATACTCTGAGAATTAAGAAAAGCAGGAGTAGGAAGAGGAATTTATGGAGGATCAAAGGGACCTGCTGTGTTTCTTTCTGCTCGATAAGAAATCCTCTCTGAGCCCTTTTATTTTAATTAGCTTTACCCCTTCTCTAGGTTTTCTCGTGATATTGTCGAGGAAGGGGATTATCACGCGCAGGGGTTGGTAGTACCTTTCAATATGCTCATCTGCAGCATTCCTGCATACTTTATGGTTTCACTTTCTCTCGTGTGAAATGAAAAACGCTCCAGAGATGAGAATTTCTCCAGACCTTTGTCCTCTCGACGAAAAGGACATTTAAATTTACGAGGTCAATAGAGTTTTCGACTTACCCTCGCAACTGTTCAAGGTTTTGTGAAAATAAAGCTTGTTTCTCAGTGAGTAGAGGAAGTATTGTGACGTTGCGTCGTTCCACAATATACGGATGAGAGGAGGCCGAGTGACCTTGCATACTGTCAGTCTGCCACTGTCAAGTCTGTGGGCAGCGTAACCGAAAAACTAAATGTCGGTTAAAAACCAAAGTTGGTATTTAAGTTTAACATCTTTCAAGGATGCAACATAAAGATCTTAATTCCTCAATTCTAAACTACTCTTTACACAGACTTTTTTTCGAAAATTTTGATATTATTGAAAATGGCTCTAAGGCCATGTTTAACATATTTTTATGACAATTTAAATAATGTGTTACATTTTTTGCGAGAAACCTCCAAAGTCCTATACAGTCTGGATAAGTTTTACATATTGTTAAATAGTGATATCAACTTATAATTGCTAATTTTCTGCTAATATTTTAACATCTAGCCTTAATGTAATGACTGATATTCGGTTCTCTTTTCATGAGTAAGAGAAGAGGGAAAAAAAAACACGAATAAGCATCTCACATTTCACAAAATGGAAAATTTGAAAAATTGAGACATATAACAAGAAATGTCTCGGGAATGGTTCACTCTATAACATTTTTTTTTGATAAAGTGTGTTTTCCGGCTATTACCAGAATTTACCAGTATTATAGTGAATACATTTTGAGAAAATCACACATTTCGAAAAATGTTCCATGTAATATTTTAATAGTGCAGTGAATTATAAAGACAGAGTTTTCTATCTTGTCTGTAGAACTGTTATTGGGAAGGGTGAAGATGTCGGTGACAAAGACGAACCAATTAATAATGTGGGAATGGGTCACTTGCTGTGAAATTTCATACTAATTACCCACCAGCGTATCGTCAACATAGTTACAATCCTCTAAAACATTTGACTATCGCACAAAGCCTACTGTATTCTAATATTCCCCTTGTACCTACAAGGAAATAAGCAATAAGATAATTTGTACAAATGTTTATCTCAACTAACACGAAAAAGATATAGGAATAAGAGTTTGTAGGAATGGTTGGTACAAGAGTAGAGAAAGGCATGTGAGTGTAGCACATCAGATTATCAGTTATATTGTTCGTACGCACTTTAAACTGGGTATTTTGAGCTCTTATGGACAGAAACCGAAATTCATTTCTAGACTTTATGGAATCGCTGATAAAAATACGTGTTCTGTTTTCCAGGAAAATAACTTGTTTGCTTTAATCAAAGCAAAGCGGAGCAGAAAATGAAAATGTGAGAGAAGCATATTAAGTTTTTTGTCTCCTGAAGCAGATAGTAGTTGAGAGATTTATTTATGGAACATAGGTTGGCTCACAGTAATTGGAAGATTCCAAATTGTGCACAGGAAAGCGTTTTGTTATGAAATAGTTGAACGTGGCTGTTTCACGGTACGCTGGGCGCTTTTATTTTCTTTCTCGTGTCTCTTTTCTTTGAAAAACATGACGCCAATATTGCTGTTGTAAACCGATGTCATATAGTCAACCAGATTGAAACCCCAGAGCTTTAACAATCTGTTAACTAACATTCTCCTAACATCTCCCTGTGGTGCTTCTGTAAAAGTTTCACGAGAGTTACACTCACACGACTTTCTCTACTCTTGTACTAACCATTCTTACAAACTCTTATTCCTATATCTTCTTTGTGTTAGTTGAGACAAACATTTGTACAAATTATCTTATTGCTTATTTCCTTGTAGGTACAAGGGGAATATTAGCTTTGTGCGATAGTCAAATATTGTAAAACTTTGAAATTCCGTCCTCTTTACACATTTTATAAAAATAAGTATGGCAAAGCTCACATAAATAACAAAGATTATCTCCGAAATGATTAACTCTACAAAGAAAATTATTCGGACATAAATTGTGTGTTTTATAAAAAATCTACATTTTTTGTACAGTAAGATTTGGTCTATCTCTTACGGTTTACCAGTTATGCAAAAATCATCAAGAGTAAACAGACCTACATACCCTGTAGCCAGAAAATTCAAAATATACATTTCAGTTGTTATAAAAATTATCTTAAATATATGGCATTTTAATCAAAATATTTAGAGCCACTTTTGAGAAAATAACTTTTTCTTCAAAATCTTCGTGTCGGATCCTTGAAACACATAACTTAAATACCAACTTTGGTGTTTAACCGACTTTTCATTTTTGTGTTAGGTTGTACACACACACACAGACACACAGACACAGACACACAGACACAGACACACACACAGACACACACACAGACACACACACAGACACACACACAGACACACACACAGACACACACACAGACACACAGACACACAGACACACAGACACACAGACACACAGACACACAGACACAGACACAGACACACACACACACACACACACACACACACAGGCGCGCACGCACTCCCACAAGATCATTTTTACAAATGTTCACCTCAACTAACACGAAGAAGATATAGCAATAAGAGTTTATAAGAATGCTTTGTACAAGAGTAGAGAAAGTCATGTGGGTGCAACACGTTTAGAACTGAGTATATCTAGGTCAAACATTACATATGAAGTGTCGTGGGATAGGTGAAAACATCATTTACGTGCACCTACCTATCAGATGTCGGAGCATCTGCTCCTAATGGAAGAAGGGAATTTTACGCGCAAAAAGCGCTCTTCAAAAAGGTGGTCATTATGTGAACTTGCAGCAGCCAGCCTCTCGCTACGCTGATCACCAAACCAAAACCATACAAACGAGTTTGACGTAATTTCAACAACTTTTAACTAACACAGCCAAACTTTTTGTCACAGTTGTGTTCAATATAATTATACCAGGGAGTAAATGTCTAACTTTTCAACAGGCTTACGTGAAATACCGATGTGATGAAAGTTACAAAGCTTTAACTTTGTATACCAGGTACAAGGTAATGTTTCAGGCAGAACAAAATAAAAACCTTCGACCTGGCTGTGCGCTGTTTTGCCTGTCCGTATCCTCGGCGCTCCTTGCCGTCAGCCGCTATCACAGAAAGGCGCGGATAAAACCATACATTTTACCTTCTCTACTACGTATATTAAAGGAAATATTTTATTCCATCCAAAATTCAATATCGAGATATCACAAGAAATATATTTAGAGGTTCCTGAATTAAAAAATAAAAACGTCCGTTTCTGTATCTGTCTGTGCAAGTCTGTGAACAGATTAACTCAAAAACAAAACGTTGCTTAACAACAAAAGTCGGTATTTTTATTTAATATGTTTCAAGGATGCGACACTAAAATTGTAAACAAAATTCCTCCACCCAAAACTACCCTTTACTTGAAACATTCTTAGAAAATTTTACTTTTTTCGAAAATAGATCTAACGATTTTGATTAAACTGCCATATGTTTGACGTACTTTTAGGACATGAAAAGTATGTATATATTGAATTTTCTGTCTATGGCCCATGTAATTCTGTTTACTCTTGATAACTTTTGTATAACTGAAACTCACAAATAATTTTTTTCCCAGAGTAAGCCGTTTCGCAGACATTCCTTATTATTTGTGTGAGTTTTGAAATAATTAAACGTTCCTAAAATGGAAGATCGTTATTCATTTTTATGTCTTAGACCTGGTAAGAGAACAAAATCGCAAAGCTTTAAAATATTTGACTATCACTCAAAGTCTACTGTATCCTCATATTCCCCTTGTACCTACAATGAAATAAGCAATAAGATAATTTGTACAAATGTTTCTCTCAACTAACACAAAGAAAATATAGGAATAAGAGTTTGTAAGAATGGTTAGTACAAGAGTAGAGAAAATCATGTGAGTGTAACATATCAGATTTTTAAAACTCTTTTAAAGGTCACAAAAAACTCTGTCCTGAAACGCACTTTCTTTTAGAAAGTTGGCTGTATGAGCTGATGCAGAGGTTGTTGAAACAAGGCAAGATCACGCCCCGTCTGTTAATTCTATAAAAAGGGGGAGGGGGTGGTGCAAAATTGTATTCACGTATGTACGGGCGTCAACTGTTGAATCGAAAAAAAATGGTCCGATAACGGAGAACGTAATATTGTTCTTGAAGTAACCCTTCATGAAGAAAAAATTGGTGTATGGTGCGCCATTAGCGGAGAAAGCTCTCTCAGAGCTCAGTAACCGATTTCTATCTCTGGGGTATGCGTGGACCAATGCCATAAGTTCACCATTGCCATGCACATTGCAAAAACATTTATGAAACGATTAAAGCTACCGAAAAAAAGCTTAGTATGTATGTTATATTTGTTATCCGTCCATGTATTGCACAGTTTATTCTGGCCACAGCAGTTCCTTCCACCCTGTATACTAAAAACTGAAACACTAAAACGCCGCGTTAAAAAACCGAGTTAAGGTATAACTAAATGTTAGAAATTTTCCGCTTCAACGAATAGTTAACTCATGTTAACTAACATCAAAGCCAGCTGGAAACAACAGCTTTAGCGAAGGCAGTGACCACCTATATGGCTTCTGAACGCGGCTCGATGCACCTTTGTCTACGCATCGCAGTGCCCTCTGTGTCAATAACAAACAACTAGTTAGGTTCGTGCCATGTGATTTTCCTGATTGAGGTTAGGATCGTGATGTCAACTGAGAAATCTACATGTAGAATTGTTAATCATACAACTCGTGACTAAAAATCTCATGTGTTGCACTCACATGACTTTCTCTACTATTGTTACAAACTCATTCCCTCATCTACTTCATGTTAGTCGACATAAACATTTGTAGAAATTATCTTATTACTTATTTCCTTTGAGCGATAGTCAAAACTTTAAAAGGTTTCAAAATCCGTTCTGTTTGCCCAGCCAAGAATAACGTTCTTTCATTTGAGAAAAGTATGAGTATTGGAAAACTGACACAAATAAAAAGGAATATCTCTGAAATGGTTCACTCTACAGAAAATGCATTTAAACATAACTTGGTGTTTTAACAGGATTGCTGAGGTAGGCACCTTGTAAGACAGGAAGACAAATGTGTGCTGTTTTAGCCCTATAGAAGGGCAGGATTCCGGGGAGAAGGTTTCCATGGAATGACCTAAATTAGGTGTGTAACATAATCTGTTATTCGCAGAGCATTGGTGAAATTCCCAGAACTGACTGGGCTTCGCTTACTTTGTAAATTGCGAGATTATTTATTAATCGATCTAGGAATAATTAGCTGGAGGCCGATCAAATGACTAAATACGTCCGTGAATGGGCGACTGCACGTCCGTGGTTCCCCTCACTTGCACGCTAACCAGAACTTGGATATATCAGACACTGAAAAAGGTCCAAATAAAACGTAAAACGTTTTATAGGATATATAGCAGAGTGCTCCTGGTCTTTTTACGAAACTACCAATATTTTAGGAAATTCCTTTCTATTCCTCCCTCTTCCACTGTTTGTCACTCACATCTTTCTCCCCTTCTACTAATTTCGCTCTCTCTCTCTCTCTCTCACTGTCCCTTTCCCCTTCACCTTCCTTCTCTGTACCTCACTCTCCCTTGCTCTCTCCCTTTCTCTCTCCCTCTCTGTCCCTCCCTGTTCCTCCCTCATATGACATTTTAATCAAGATCGTTAGAGCCATTTTCAAGAAAATCAAAATTTTCGAAAAATTTTCCATGTAAAGGGTAGTTTAGGGCGGGGCTATTTTCTTCAAAATCTTCGTCTCACATCCTTGAAAGACATTAAACTTAAATACCAACTTTGGTTTTTAACCGACTTTTCCTTTTTGAGTTATGCAGTCCACAGATTGACACACACAGACACACACACAGACAGTTGGTTTTGTGAAATTGACAGTGTTGGATATGCGCGTGCGTGTAGTTTGTAGTTTTCACGCTGTAACTTTGATAGTTTCATTCATGATGACTTATTTGTATCAGAATCAAATAAACATGAATTTTTCCTGAAATAATGTATTTATTTGAGTTGGCAATATTGTCTTCACATGGGTATATTACTTCAGAATGTGACATTCTTAAAAATTGAAGTCAAAAATACTAGGCTTTAAAGTAACTAGCTAGCTATTTATATATATATATATATATATATATATATATATATATATATATATATATATATATATATATAGACATTGTGTTTTTATATACTTTTCTTTTAGTACGTACTATATCCACGAAAGCACAAATTCAAATTAAGGTGGCCATATTTGCTTCACCTCGCTTACCTTGTTCGTATCCGTAGAAAGACTGTTGCATTATTTAAGCCACAAAATGAAAACGCTAGAAATTTAATACAAGGAACCTTGTTGACATTTTCTCTCGACTGTCTAGGACTGGCATCTCATTTCTTGTGTGTTTGTGTGTGTTTGTGTGTGTGTGTGTGTGTGTGTGTGTGTGTGTGTGTGTGTGTTCAATTAAAGTCGAAATATATCTTGTCTTTCGTGCACAAAATGGAATTCCATCCACCCTCTCTTGTGCATTTTCATTTCCCGCTCAAACACCAGATAAGCACTTCAGACCGTCCAGGAAAAAGTCATAACGCGCTTACAAAGGTCAAGAAGGTTCTTCTACTTCTGTTATTAAGCTAATGAAAGTTCTAAACCTTCGCCAGTTATCATATGAATATAAACAAATAGTGCAAAACATTTTATGCTCTCAAGATTTCACCGGAAATACATGTTTTAAAGTCCCCTGAATCGAATTTTTTTTTTTTTTAGAAAATGGTCCCTGTGTGTGTCTGTGAATGGCATAACCCAACAAAAGGTCGGTTAAAAATCAAAAATTGTATTTAAGTTTAAAATTTTTTAAGGATGCGGCACGAATATTTTGAAGAAAATTCCTCCGTCCTAAACTACCGGGACAATTTCTCGAAAATTGTCATGTCATCATTCTAATTATGAGATTTTTGTGACAAAGGAAATGTGTAATTTGAATTTTGTGGCCATAGCCTATTTAGCTCTGTTTACTCTTTATAGCTTTTGCAGTACTGGTAAAGATAGACCAAATCTTACTATACAAAACTGTAGATCTTGCTAAAATACACAATTTATATCTGAATAAATTTTCTTTTAGAGTGAACCATTTCGGAGATATTTTTTGTTATTTGTGTGAGTTTCGCAAAACTTAAAACTTTCGTGAAATGGAACATCGTCGTTCATTTTTTTATATGTTAAGCGTACAAAGAGAACGGGATCTCAAAGATTTAAAAGATTTCACTATCGCTCAAAGCCTACTGTATTCCCATATTCCCCTTGTACCTACAAGGAAATAAGCAATAAGACAATTTGTACAAATGTTTATCTCAACTAACACGAAGAAGATATAAGAATAAGAGTTTGTAAGAATGGTTAGTACAAGAGTAGAGAAAGTCATGTGAGTGCAACACATCAGATTTTTACTTTAAATTCCCACATATTCTCCCTTTCATATTCAGACAGACAGAGAGAGACACGGACCATCAAAGTTCTAAGGCTTTCACGGCCGGTGTCAATACTAGATACAATATTAACTGGGCTTGTGGGCCGTGGTCTAGGAAGTAACCCAATAGACCACGGCCCACAAGCCCGGTTAATATTGTATCTAGTAGAGGCACGGACCTTTTTCTAAAAATGCTCTTTTTTTTTTTTATTAAGGGGGTCTCAAAACATGTTTCCGGTAAAATCTCGACATCGAATTTTTGGGTGGAATACAAAACTTCCTCGACTTACCAGTAGAGAAAGTAAAGAGGTCTCCTTTTTAGCAAAAACTATTCGATGCTTTTGTTCGAGAGAACTTGGAAATTATTACCTAGTTGTAATGTTTGTATTTATGATACAGATGAATGTTATTGGTTATGCAATGTTTTGAAATGTTCAAAGAGTAGGTATAAGTTAGTTGTAAGTTTATAGACAAAGATGAAGGCGGAGAGTGAGAGTAGGTACAATGGCAACATTGTTGTTAAGGAAGAAGTTGGCTGCCTAACTTTGAACAAGGGGATGCAAATGTGTCTCGCCGGATTCCACAGATGTTCTTAACTGTAGATGTCTGGTGTCTGTTCTAAATATTCATGAACATCGTCTGGCTCACAGTGAACACGCCCCTCTTCTTTGGTGGTGCCAGCGATGTGCCAGAGTAGAGTTGTCACAAGTTTTTAGCACCTAAAAATCCAAAACCTAGTGATCACGATTACTGGAATGATGACGTCACTGAACGCAACCCGACGTACTCATATCTAATGCACGGTTCAAACAAGGGGATTTCGGAAGCAGTAATGACGGTGTAAGAACTTTTCTAACGCACGTTTGATTTTATATACAATGTTTAATACATATATACAGACTCAGAAAGTAGAGGAGGTTCTGTATTCCACACAAAAATTGATGTCGAGATTTCACCGGAAATATATGTTTTGAGACCACCCTGAATCCAAAAAAAAAATAAATAAATAAATAAATAAATAAAATAAATAAATAAATAAATAAATAAATAAATAAATAAATAAATAAATAAAAAGCATGAAATGTAGGTATATGTTGAATTTTCTAGCTATAGCCCCTATAATGGTATTTACTCTGGACGACCTTTGCATAACTGTTAAACTGTTAGAGATAGACCAAATCTTACTACACGAAAAAATGTAGATCTTGCTAAAATACATAATTTATGTCTAAATAAATTTTCTTGTAGAGTGAACCATTTCGGAGATATTCCTTGTTATGTGTGTAACCTTCGGAAAACTTAAAACTTTGGTGAAATGGAACATCGTTGTTCATTTTTTTATATGTTAAGTGTGCCAACAGAACAGAATTTGAAAGCTTTAAAACATTTGACTATCGCTCAAAGCCTATTGAATTCTAATATTCCCCTTGTACCTACAAGGAAATAAGCAATAAGATAATTCGTACAAATGTTTATATTAACTAACACTAAGATGATACAGGAGTAAGAGTTTGTAAGAATGGTTAGTACAAGAGTAGAGAAAATCATGTGAGTGCAACAGTGTCCTACAGTCACAAATTAAACATTTTAGTTAGGACTTTAAATATTTAATTATGAAAATAATGTTGGCACACAGTTTGAAACAAAGATACCTTGTATAGGTCCCGAATACAAAGGGAGCATTTTAAAAAAGGAGCCTACTCGAAACTGCCAAAACGAATCTTTTCGAGCCGAAGTGTGGCACACATGGGTTTAATACACAGACGCTTTCGAATGTCCCATTCTCAGAGAAAAAAAGTATCTCAAAATGCCTTCATTAAATTATGTGAACCCATAAAGCCGGTATTACGTAATTGCTATCTTAGCTGACACGCGTGCCAACTATGCACCGTAATACGTTATTTATTACGGACATTAAAGTGGCATACAGCTGGAAATGAATTTCGTGCAAACTACAAGCTGGTTATAAATGAACAAGATCCTGAAATTGATTGCAGATGCTGTTTATGATTTCCCTTAGACACGCTAAATTGCCCAGAGAAGCGATAAATTTCTCTCCGGCCAAGTCATCCACGAAACAACAGATGGCGTAGTTCTCAAACAAAGGTTCACGTCTGGCAAATAGAATTTTCTTCCTAAAACTTTGTCGCACGAGATACACAACAGTAAAGAAAACTTACAAAAAAATCTGATGTGTTGCACTCACATGACTTTCTCTACTCTTGTATTAACCATTCCTATATCTTCTTCGTGTTAGTTGAGATAAACTTTTGTACAAATTATTTTATTAAAGCTTTGAGATCCCGTTCTCTTTGCACACTTACATATAAAAATGAACAACGATGTTGCATTTAACGAAAGTTTTAAGTTTTCCGAAACTAAGACAAATAACAAGGAATATCTCCGAAATGGTTTACTCTACAAAAAAGTTTATTCAGACATAAATTGTGTGTTTTAGTGAGATCTACATTTTTTGTACAGTAAGATTTGGTCTATCTCTTAAGATTTACGAGTTATGCAAAAGTCATCCAGAGCAAACAGGACTACATCGGCTATAGCGAGAAAATTCAACATATACATTTCATTAGTCATAAAAATGTCTTAAGCATGTGACGTTTAGATCAACATTTTTAGAACCAAGTTGAAGAAAATCAAAATTTTCGAATGATGTTCCATGGAAAGGGTAGTTTAGGGTGGAGCAATTTTCTGCAAAATCTTCTGATTGCACGCATAAAAGACGTTAATCTTAAATATCGAGTATGGTTTTTAACCGACTTTTCCTTTTTGAGTAATGTTGTACACCCACACACCCCCACACACCCACACACCTACACACACCCACCCACACACACCCACACACACCCACACACACCCACACACCCCCACACACACCCACACACCCACACACACCCACACACCTACACAAACACACACCCACACACCCACACACAAACACACACACTATTAGTGGCGTTACGCTAAACTTTCATTTTCCTTTGAAGTTTTGTTTTCCTGCCATTTCCGACAATGTTTTAAACTTTGATGTGAAATTTCACGCCAAATACACGATTTTATGTTCGCTGCATAAAACCAACTTGCAAATTTTACGTGACGCATGCTCGTGTCTTCATGAATAGCATATATAAAACCTTGTATATTAAAACTATTTAAAGTTTTTAAATTTAATTTGACTATCGAGTGGTATAACACCTCTAATGCCGAATATTTAGTTTTCATTCTCGCTGCGAGTTCGTTCTGGATTTATAACGGTAATGTTGCTTTCTTTGCACTAAGATTGCTTTCTTACGAGGAAGTGTAAGAAATGTTGGAATGTTATTCTCTTTGGAGTTACAAATACACTACGAGCATCATCTTGAAGACAGGTCCACATTTGAGACCACCTGGCAGAACCTAGCGATAAGCTATCCTGCCTTCCCAGCGCGGCTAGGAACACGTGGCTCGGAAGGTATTTAGAGTCGGCTGTACAAGAGCAGAGAATGTCATGTGAGAATAATAGATTAGACTTTTATAAAATACGTATCCAGCATTGGTGCATAAAAGTCCTTACTTATTTTCTTTATCTGATTACGCTCCCGGTATGATACCCCCTATGACTTACAACAAAAATCGGTATCGATATCGAATATGTGGAAGTAATGGTACCCTACTATTGTTATTTTTAAGTTACAAGAGTCTGTGTCAGAAAGACGTCATATTCATTAAAGCAGTAACAGTTTGTAGGTATGTAGAGATTGTGTGACGTCAGTGGGAAATGAAGCCCCCCACAGACTATGATGGCATCCAGGTCAGCTGCCTGCCATCCTAAACAAGTGACAGCTGACTCTGTGAGAGGTGTGATCTGACAATTACAATTATTCATGTCAGGTCTGAAAACGGGTCTCCGTCCCTCTGTCCTCCCCTTTAAATTCACCTGGGAATACTCCAATGGTACTGGCTTTACTTTCTCTACTCTTGTACTAACCATTCTTACAAACTCTTATTCCATTATCTTCTTCGTGTTAGTTGAGATAAACATTTGTACAAATTATCTTATTGCTTATTTCCTTGTAGGTACAAGGGGAATATTAGAATACAGTAGGCTTTGTACGATAGTCAAATGTTTTAAAGCTTTGAGATCCCGTTCTCTTTACACACTTAGCATATAAAAAAATGAACAACGATGCTCCATTTCACCAAAGTTTTAAGTTTTCCTAAACTGACACAAATAACAAGGAATATCTCCGAAATGGTTCAGTCTACAAAATAATATATTCAGACATAATTTGTGTGTTTTAGAGAGATCTACATTTTTTACACAGTAATATTTTTTCTATGTCGTACGGTTTACGAGTTATTCACAAGTCATCCTGAGTAAACAGCACTACACAGGCTGTAACCAGAAAATTGAAGATATACATTTGATTTGGCATAAAAATATCTCAAACATATGACATGTTAATCAAAATTGTTAGAACCATTTTCAAGGAAATAAAAATTTTCGAAAACTTTTCCCTGTAAAGGGTAGTTTAGCGTGGAGTTATTTTCTTCAAAATCTTCGTGTCGCATGCCTCAAAGACATTAAACTTAAATACCAACTTTGGTTTCTAACCGACTTTTGTGGCGGTAAATTTAATGTTAACGCAAAGTTTAATGGCGGTTGACAGGAAAAGCTGCCCAACACAGTTTCTAATCGAAGATTACCCACACTTTACGATGCACCATATTTAAGAACGCTGTGAAGCCGGTTATATAAATATCATTTCCACAAAAATATATTTGTACAATAGCAAAAATGAATAGTAATGGTCAGCTATACACCGCCATTAAATGTTGTGTTCAGCATATTTACAATATGTTGAATCACGTGGTACTCATAATCTCCATAGCTGTGTTGTCTTTGTGCACAACCGTAAAAGTTATATTTTGTACTCATCTTTTACGTCATGTTCTATGTCCTCAGAGAAAGCTTTTTTTCTTTGTTTTCTTTTTTGTCACTTATTCGTGGAACTAACTCTTTCGAATAAACAAGAAGGATATACAAACGTAAAGGAACGTGTATTTTTCGGGGGTGGAGTGAGAGGGGGAAGTTTATGACTGTTTGCTTTTAGCTGCATCCAAACTGAGTCTTAAATCCTTTGATCTTCCGCGTTTTTCTTCAGACTTCTATTTTAAAATTCTCTTGCTACGCTCTTGCTTTGCTGATGCTTTAATATCTGCAGGAAAATCTCCACGATTTCATGCCCAAACTTTTGTCCCTAAGTACTTATCTTGTGAGCACACAGATATCAAGCCTAAACTATATTCTTTGCCTTTTTACTTTCTCTACTCTTGTACTAACCATTCTTACAAACTCTTATTCCTATATTTTCTTCGTCTTAGTTGAGATAAACATTTGTACAAATTATCTTATTACTTATTTCCTTGTAGGTGGAAGGGGAAAGTTAGAATACAGAAGGCTTTGAGCGATACTCAAATTTTTTAAACTTTGAAATTCGCTTCTCTTTGCACACTTACCATATAAAAAATGAACAAGGATGATCCATTTCACGAAAGTTTTAAGTTTTCCGAAACTCACACACATAACAAGGAATATCTCCGAAATGGTTCACCCTACAAGAAAATTTGTTGAGACATAAATTGTGTATTTTAGCAAGATCTACATGTTTCGTACAGTATGATTTGGTCTATCTCTAACGGTTTACCAGTTATGCAAAAGTCGTCCAGAGTAAATACGACTACAGGGGCTATAGCCAGAAAATTCAAGATATACATTTCATTTTTCATAAAAATATCTCTAACATATGACATTTTAATCAAAATCGTTGGAGCCATTTTCAAGAAAATCAAAATTTTCGAAAAATTTTCCATGTAAAGAGTAGTTTAGGGTGGGGCCATTTTCTTCAAAATCTTCGTGAGGCATCCTTGAAAGAGAAACTTAAATACCAACTTTGGTTTTTAACCGACTTTTCGTTTTTGAGTTATGCTGTCCACAGACTGACAGACTGCCACACAGACACACACACGGACCTTTTTCTAAAAATGCTTTTTTTTTTTTTTTGGATTCAGGGGATATCAAAACATATATTTCCGGTGAAATCTTGACATTGAATTTTTGGGTGGAATACAATACTTCCCCTACTTACCAGTAGAGAAAGTAAAAAAGCATTTGGGCTTAACTGAAGTATTGAAACAGGTCGAAATCTCAAAGCTTTGAAAGATTTGACTGTCGGTCGAAGCCAACTGTATTCCCATATTCCCCTTGTGCCTATAAGGAAATACGCAATAAGATAATTTCTGCAAATTTTTATCTCGACTAACACGAAGAAAATGGAATAAGACTTCGTAAGAATGATTAGTACGAGAGTAGAGAAAGTCATGTGAGTGCACGAAAGAGGGGCCTTCACCTCCTGGGTGATGGATTGTGGAAACAAAAGAGCATTGCACCTGTCAAGTGACATTTTGAAGTAGCTGTCATAAACACATGATATTGAACTGTTGATGACAAATACCTGCGCTGTTGTTCCACGTGATGAAATGTCATATGTTTCACCAACATTCATACAGCCAGCCGCTCACCCTGTTCAGCTCTGCCCTCCTTATGTAATATCATCTACTGGTCGTATTTAACCTATAAACTTGCGACATTTAAAACTTTACAAAGAGTAATTATTGACAGTGTTGTTTGCAAGGTCACTATCCGAGTTGAGCTGGAACGGCCGGTCCATATCATGAACAAAATGTGAGCGATATTTCTCTGTAACTGTTTCAAGCAAGTACTTAGAAGTTGGAGAGAGAGAGAGATAGGAGCGCAGGAAAATGCCGTTTTCAGGCTCTTAACTGCTGTTTACATCTTCAACTTTCATGGATATCCGTGCCAACAACTTCACAACACACTTTCCACCGTTTTCCTGACAATGTAGCTTTCCATGGAACCATATCTACTAAATGTATTATAATTGGCATTATATTCTGCAGTGTCATAATGCCCCAGCATTTACTGCTAAAATAATACATCTACTTGCTCTTTCAGAAATAAGTCAAACAGTTTTCTATGACTGAAATAGAAATACAACGTATTACATTCTCGCGGTTTTTTTACGCAACACATTCACATAGATTTCTCTACTCGCTCTTCTACAAACAATTCATATAATTTTCTATATTATCAAAATAGAAATGCGGCGTATTACATTCACACAGTTTTCTCTACTCACTTCTCTTTTACGAAACATTTCTTTCTCCTCTCCCACTTTTATATACAATTCATATAATTTATATACATATTTGAAATACAAGTATATTCGCGCGGTTTTCTCTTCTCCATTTTCTGCCTGTAGTATTTGTAGTTGTTTCACAGTGCTATTGCATAGTATCTTCTCGATATTTTTATTCATTTATTTACTTTATAGTATCCTAAGAGTCTTAAGGAAGTATTTGTATAATTTTGTTTGAGTAATATTTCTTAAATGTCTCTAACGCTGGGAAAGTGCAACAGAAGTCCAGAAGTTTTAGGAATGAATCGTTAAATCACGGGAAGTGCCGTGTATTTCAGATAGTTTCATATAAAAAGTGCTTTAACGACATGTGTACTTTTGTGTAGTGAGATTTGGTCTATCTCTTACGGTGTACCAAATACACAAGCCAATCAGAATACCTAAGCGCACTTCAGAGACTATTCTAAGATAATTCGAAGCATAGGTAAATTTAATTTGTTGTGAAAGTATCTTAAACAAATGGAATCGTTACAGCCAGTTTTAGAAAATCAAAATTTTTTAAAATTGTTCCGGAGTGGAGGATCAGCTTAAAATTCTATATAGCTATTTATAATATAAAAACTGGGAATATACTATAACGTCAGGACCGGCGCTCAACAAAGTACGGGCGGGGCCGAGCTGCTTCACACCACATGCAGTACCGTCAAGCGGGCAGAGACCTTAAGGTCAGGCTGCCTGGCGCGACTGCTGTGTGTACGTGAGTGTCAACAATCGAGGCAGCAGAAACAAAAGGAGTTTCGAGATCATTTGCGAGACTTCTATCAGAGTCATATCCAGTGGGTGTGTGTGTAAATACATATTTATTAAAGTAAAACTAACAATATTAGCACTATAGGTAAAAATCTGATGTGTTGCACTCACATGACTTTCTGTGCTCCTGAACTAAACATTCTTACAAACCCTTATTCCTGTAGTTTCTTCGTGTTATTAACATACACATTTGCAGAAATTATCTTATTGCTCATTTTCTTGTAGGTGCAAGAGTAATAGATAACGGCTAAGATATAAAAACCTGAATAACGAGAGAAGTATCAGCATTACAAAACTCACATCAATAATAAGCAATATCTCCGAAATAGTTCTCTACAAAAAATTTATTCGGAAATAAATTGTGTATTTTAGCAAGATCTAGTAAGATTTTGTCTATCTCTTACGGTTTACCAGTTATGGAAAAGTCATCCAGAGTAAATAGGACTACATGGGGTATAACCACAAAATTCAAGATATGCATTTCATTTGTCATAAAAATGTCTTAAACATATATTTGATTCAAAATCGTTAGAGCCATCTACAAGAAAATCAAAATTTTCGAAAAATTTTCCATGTAAAGGGTAGTTTAGGGTGGAGTAATTTTCTTCAACATCTTCGTGTCGCATCCTTGAAATACATTAAACTTAAATACCAACTTTTTTTTTTCAGGGTGAAATCTTGACATCTAGTTTTTGGGTGGAATAAAATCCTCTAGTTACCAGTAGAGAGAGTAAAAATGCAATTGGCACTTTTCCTGTTAAATTACATTTTAAAGTTTTTATAGTGCTCAAGCCGAATAGCAAGTTTCTAGAACATAGGGGGGGGGGGGATATATTTACTGTTAACAGTAAAGATAAATTAGAAGACTGTTAATTTGTCGTGTGAATGTTGCAGCAGCTGTATGTAACTCGGATTACAGTCTTCAAGATTTATAGCTGTGGATTTCCTCACGACGAACATCTGGCTCTTGCCTCTGGTTCGTTCGTTCGTTCGTTCGTTCGTTGGGGAATATTAATGCTGCGATTATATTCTTGCTCCACACACAGCGAGTGAAGGAGCCCCGGGTGACGTGATGCTCCACCCTCTTCATCCCTCTGTGTCTCTCTCGTAAGGGAACTGTTGTATTTTAACCAAAAATTAGGGAGGGAGTTGGCGACCCCTATTCGGAAGGTCCCAGAACCGTGCGCATTAGTTTTTTATGGTTTCTGCTGGTCGGTAGGACAATGATGGGTTAGTTGCACGTGCACCAGGAGCCGATGTTCCAATCTTTCCTTATTATTCGTTTCAGGGTTATAGGACCACATGACGATGTTCGGTGTGTTGCGTCTGGGCGGTAGACATACACTTCCTAGCCTCGCTTGGACTGCTGATAGAACCACCTTCTGAGAGCATCCCTGGGCATTAAAGGCAACTTTACTCCGCATATTCCACCTGTTACTCCATAGTTCCTGAACCCTTCAAGACACCTTACACTTGTTATTTTGTCCCCTCCACTGACCAAGGTAAGGAGAACCAGACCTGCTAGTCAGAGGCGGATGACGCGGAGTATATATAGTAGTACATACAATTAAGTGGGAGGACGAATACTTTTGTATTCGAGATGAAGACGATAAAGTTAAGTGCCTGATTTATAAACTGGTAGTTGCAGATTTATACCATTGCTTTTGTTCCGCGATCACGATAAACGTTATTCTCCTGGAAAAATACAAGACAATTGATATACTCAGGATTGTACCTCTGACCGACACTCTGTGAGCTGCTCTCCCGCGAGGTCATTTACGTTCGCCACGGAACAGTCCAGGCACATATAATTTGCAGTGCACATTGCGCACTCCCGCGGTCTAGTCGTTAGAATAACAAAGCCAAAAATGTTTAACCACACCTCGGAATCAATTCGGGGCCAGCCGTTCGCCTACATCTGGCCGTACTTTGGGTTCTCTCCATATTCCCTTCTTCTTCTAGGGCTTCTTTGACCTACGTGAGGTACTTTAGCCCAGTTTCGTGAGCTCCTCCATTATACAAGCAATAGTTCCCAATATTTTTGTCTTAAACTTTAGGGAAAAACTTGCCGAAGTAGCATAAACATTATGAGTAAAAAAAAGATTGTGACGAATTTTCGATTCATTTATTCTTTAACAAATAAAATAACATGTGCTTCCTGTTTCACGAGGGAATGACTTCAGTATTTATCAGTCATACTCAAATATAAATGTTGAATAAATTCCGATTTGTTGCTGTCACATGACTTTCTTTAGTCACTCTATTCTTACACCGATTTCTCTGTGTACTTCATGTTAACAGAGATAAACATTTGCACAAATTATCTCATGGTAATTTTCTTGTAGGTGCAAGGGCAATATGGAATACGGAAGACTTTGATTGGCAATCTAACTTTTAAAAGCTCTTCGCCATGTGATGGCTTTCATATTCCGTTCTCTTTGCGTGTCCAAGACATATAATGAATATCAAGATATATGTTGAAAATGACAGAAAAAGTGTATTTGACATAAAGTGTGTGTTTTAACGGGATATTTTGTGCAGTAAGATTTCGTGTATATCTTATGGTTTACCACACACTAATTCAAAACGAAGAGCTCTTCAGAGACTATACACAGAAAATTCAGGATATACATTTAATTTGTCATAGAAGTATGTTAACCATATTCCATCTTAATCAAAATCGTTAGAGCCATTTTTGACAAAATCAGAATCTTCGAAAAATTTTCCATGTGAAGCGTAGTTTATGGTAGAGCAGTTTTCTTCAAAATTTTTTACTCGAATCTTTAAAATATATTAAATTTGAATACCAACTTTGGTTTTTAATCGACTTTTCCTTTTTGAGTTACGCTGTTCACAGACTGACACAGACCTTTTTCTAGAAATGCTTTTTTGGATTCAGGGGGCTCAAAACGTATATACCCGGTGAAATCTCGTCATCGAATTTTTGAATGGGATATAATACTTTCTCTAATTACTATACGTAGTAGAGAAAGTAAAAGGTTTTTGGCTGTTATGAGGAATTGAATGCCATGTGGGATATATACGCTGCTTTCTCTGTCCACCAATCATTTACCCTGAGTCCACAAACAGTATGAGAGCGCTAGCTAGTCTCCAATGATTGCTACCACGTCAATAAAAGCAATCTGCAGGTGCACAGTTTACTTAACCTACCTACCCTTCACTTTTGTCATGCCTGCACAGTTTCGCTCAGGGACAATGCAAACTGCTATATTCACCTACTCTACGTGCGTTGCCCGAGGTTTCTCTAAACATTCCGACTTATAATAACCTCGTGTGTCTTTGGACACATTTAATAGTATTATCTACTTAAACAAACATTCAATTAAAATTCTTAGAATACTATAAGAAATAAAACAAACACCATAAAATAAAAACACCCACAATACACTACAAATACCGCAGGAAGAAAAGCGAGTAAAGAAAACTACATGAATGTAATACGTTCCATTTATATAGAAAAGTATATGAATTTTTGTAGAAGACTGAGAAGAGGAATACATATGAATGTGTTACGTAAACGAAAAGCGAGTATAAAAAATCTGATGTGTTGCACTCACATGATTTTCTCTACTCTTGTACTAACCACTCTAACAAACTCTTATTCTTATACCTTCATGTTAGTTGAGATAAACATTTGTACAAATTATCTTATTGCTTATTTCCTTGTAGGTACAAGGGGAATATTAGAATACAATAGGCTTTGAGTGATAGTCAAATCTTTTAAAGCTTTGGCATCCCGTTCTCTTTGCACGCTGAACATATACAAAAATGAACAACGATGTTCCATTTTACGAAAGTTTTAAGTTTTCCGAAAGTCACACACATAATAAGAAATATCTCCGTTCACCCTACAAGAAAATTTATTCAGGCATAAATTGTGTAGTTTACCAAGATCTACGTTTTTGTATAGTACGATTTGGTCTATCTCTAACGGTTTACCAGTTATGCAAAAGTCGTCCAGAGTAAATACGGCTACAGGGGCTATAGCCAGAAAATTCAATATATACATTTCATTTGTCATAAAAATATCTCAAACATGACATTTTAATCAAAATCGTTCGAACCGTTTTCAAGAAATTCAAAAGTTTCGACAAGTTTTCCATGTAAAGGGTAGTTTATGGTGGGGCTACGTTCTTCAAAATCTTCGTGTCGCATCCTTGAAAGACATTAAACTTAAATATAAACTTTGGTTTTTAACCGACTTTTCGGTTTTTACTTATGCTGTCCACAGGCTGACACACAGACAGACATATACGGAACTTTTTCTAAAAATGCAATTTTTGAGTGGAATACAATACCTCCCCTACTTACCAATAGAGAAAGTAAAAACCGTGGGAATGTAATACGTAGCAATTGTATTTCAATAATACAAAATTGTATGTTTGAGGTAATTGAAAGTATTGTTTTCTCTCCCTGTTTACTTGTAGATGGTATCTGATAACCTTCAATCAATGTGTCATCAATGTACCTACCACATCATCTTGCTTCATCTACCTCCGCCATGTGACGGTAGATGGTACTAGGGTGCTATCTAGTCTATTTGGTTTCAATGTCCGTGAGTAGATGGTGCTATATTCTCTATTACCATCTATTTTCATTATTGTTTTTGTTTTGGACTTAATGTAGTACTTCGGATCATAATATTAAATATTCAATTCCACATCTAACTAGGCAAATGAGAAAAGCCAGAAAAAAGTCCCTGTCAGATTAGTTAGTCCTGGGTTTTGAACCCAAGGCCTTCCGAATGCGGGCATATTGAAATTGTTTCTATTTAAAAAGGTAGCCAGCCAAAAAATTGGCCGCGCATCTAGAAAGACATTGAGAGGCTCCAGAAGCAGTTTGAGTAAAGTGGAGATGATGTTTCCCCCGCTCGAGTGTCTTTACCGCAGTACTTAGCCGTCATACGGCTTAACCTGCGCAATCGTTTTGATGGTGTTACTACAGGGATATTTGGTACACTAGGAATTTTCTTTTAATAGGACTGGCCCCACAACCGCCAGCCCCGGTGGCGATCGACCGGCATGCAAGGCCGTGCGCTACATCGCCTCCCCATGTACATGCAGTTAGTAAACTAATGTCATCCCATGCAGGAGGTACTGGTGTTAATGGTAAGTTAAGTAAGACTAAGCCTAATGGGTCGGGTTCCGCATGAGCACCCCGGTTAATTACGTTAGTTTCGTGCTGGCATGCAAGCATGCGAGCGGTTCAGTGATATAGCTGGGCGACACACATGACAAGTCCTGCGTGGCGCCCAGTGGTTAGTAGTATATACTTAAATATCTAGAGAGGAATACGGAGATGAGTTATGTTAGTACGGTTAGTGCTAGATTACATGTAGGCTTGCGCGAGAATGTAGTTAGTAGCATGCAATAAAAGAAGTAGTGTGTGGGGCGGGGTTCGCCGTCCCTGATGTCTCGTCAGCACGTGCTGGTTGAAGGTTCTCAACACTGAAACGATGAGAGTTATGTTGATTAGTATAATAATTCACGTCAGATTGATGTGCAGTCTACTAGAGTGCGTTGGTCAGGCTGTGAGGGTTAGGTGTGTTGTGTGGGAAACCATGGTTGTGCCGTGGGTTATGGGGGCACTAGCTGTGCGAGGTGTATGCGGCATCTAAAGCCGCTTGGTTTGGGGTAAGTGTACGGTCAAATAGTGAGAGTGGTCGTTGGCATTTATCATAATAGGTGTCGTAGTGGCCTAAGTCGCGGGCTAGTGGGTTATTGTTGCGGGGGAGGGAGACATATAGCTTGTAGGCGAGCTGCTTAATGAACTGTTCGATTGTATGGACCTTGAGGTCAGCGTGTAGGATATCCGAGGGAGCTGTTCTTGGTACTTTGGCTAGTATGCGTAGGCACATATTTTGGAAGTTTTGGAGGCGTTTGATGTGCGATGGGGCGGCATAACCCCAAACCGGGGCTGCGTAGGTGAGGATCGGTCATATGAGTGTTTGGTAAAGGGTAAGTGCTGTGTTGAGTTTGAGTGAATTACTGTAGTTTATTAGGGGGTACAAGTTGCGTAGTTGCACGCGGGCTTTATGGTGAGCTTTCTGTACATGATCTTTCCAGGATAGTGCTTGGTCCATGTGAACACCCAGGTATTTCACTTGGTTTGTCCAGGTTATGTTGTCCCCAAAGAGTTTAAGAGGTGGCAATCTATGTGTAGGGTAGCGATGTTTGGTGCGTTTTGTGAAGATTATAGCGTGGCATTTTGTGGTGTTAATTTTAATGCGCCATTTGGTCAGCCAGTCTGTGAGATCATCAAGGGACCTTTGGAGGTAGCGGTGTATCATCCTGGGTTGGGAGGAGTGGGCCATTATGGCGGTGTCATCTGCATAGAGACAGTACGTTGCAGGGTGTATTTGGGTGAGATCGTTCATGTATAGGTTAAACAGGACCGGCCCAAGAATGCTTCCTTGTGGGACGCCGGCTGCGATTGGTCTGGGAGTGGATCGTGCGTTGTTTACTATGGTGGAGAATTGTCTGCCGGAGAGGTAATTGGCTACGAGTTTTATCATTGTGTCGGAAAAATTGTAAAATTGCAGTTTACGAAGGAGCCCATTGTGCCATACTCTATCAAATGCTCGTTCTATGTCGAGAAACAGTGCGCCTGTAGATTTGTTGTCGTTGAAGCCGCGAGTGATAAATTCCGTGGCGCGTAGTAGTTGGAGTGTGGTGGACAGTTGGGTGCGGAACCCAAATTGTTCGGGGACAAGGATATTGTGCTTATTGATGTGTGTGTTGATGCGCTTGAGAATGACTTTTTCCAGGAGTTTACTAAGAGAGTTTAACAGGCTTAAGGGGCGATAGTTATTCGGGTTTGTTAGGTCTTTACGGGATTTTGGGAATAGCAGGACATTTGCGTTTTTCCACCTTGAGGGGAAGTATCCTGATTGCAGTACAAAATTAAAGATAGCGGCCATAAATTGGAGTAACTGTGGGGGTAGGTTTTTTAGGACAACATTAGGGATTTTGTCAGGACCAGGCGCCTTACGGTTAGGGAGGTGTTGGATGATCCATTTGATTTCTCCGGAGTTGGTTCTGCGGATAAGGTGATGCGTTGTTCTGTTGCTATAGTTTCCGAATGCATTTTCGGTTTCAAGTGTAAAGGCTGGGGAAGAGGGTGTGTCGTTCGGCGTGAGGATGAGCTGTAAGGAGTCAGCTAGGGCTTCAGCTTTTCCTTCGTCTGTCGTGGCTATGTGATTGTTATAGTGTAGAGGGGGTATTTGTGTGGTTTCGCGTAGCAGTCGTTTTGAAATGCGCCATACTGCAGGGTGTTCAGTGTCTAGGTCGCGAAGTGTGGTGTTCCACTGGCGGGAGATTACAGAGGAAGTGAGCTGCCGAAGTCGGGCATTTAGTCTTTGCAGATTGCTTCTGTCTGCAGGGTGACGTGTGTGTTGATATTTGCGGCGGGCTTTGTTACGTTCTTGGGTTAGTGCGCGAAATTCTGGTGTAGTAGGAGGGGCGTGCTTTCGCGGTAGGTTGACCGGGACTGATTGTGTGATAGCAAATTTGATTGTGTTTTCTAGGTGAGATACTACGTGCTCTAGGTCTTCAGGGTTTGAATATTTATTGGATTCAGGTTAGCGTTAACACTCTCCTGAAAGCGCTGCCAGTTTGCCTTGTTGTAGTTATGGCGTGGTAGGGGTGGGGTTAGGGTCCGTGTAGCATTTATGGTGATCAGTAGAGGTAAGTGGTCCGATGTAAGGTCATTGATGACTTTTAGGTCGACTTGGTGGGTAAGGTTTTGTAAAATTGCAATATCCAGAATGTCGGGGTGTTGGCGATGCTGGTAAGGAACGAAAGTGGGCTCATCTGGGGCTGCTATGATGTAGTCAGATGAGTTTTCGTGCTGGAGGAGTTGTACCCCCACCGAGTTTGTGGAGGTGCAATTCCAGAGCGTGTGTTTAGCAAAAAATTTGTGGGAACAGGGGTTTTTATAGGGACGGGAGGGATGGTAGGCAGGGATTGGTCCGCGAGCGGGCTGTGCGCGACTTCTGACTGGCCGTTTCTAGCCAGTCAGAGCAGCCGGGCACTGCCCGCTCACGGACCAATCCCTACCAACTTCAACTTCAACTTATTTTATTAAAGAAAGCATTTGCCTGGTGCCGGTACAGAGGGGCCCGGCTTACAGGCCAAAATTAACATTAATTATAATTTTACAATAATTGTGAATTCGGGTTTGCTTTATCTTTTAAAAAACCCATACAGTGGGCAGCCTTAGCCCACCGAGAACAGTTTTTGGGCGTATTCTCTCCCTACCAACCATCCACCTCGCCCCTATAAATACCCCTGATCCCACAAACATTCCCAGAAGTATTAAATCCCTGTAGACCAAACTACCGTACTATCGCGCAGGTTAAGCCCTATAATGGCTAGGTACTGCGGTAAAGACACCCGGGTGGGGGAATAGCTTCCCCACTCGACTCAAACTGCCTCTGGTGCCTCTGGTGACGCGCTAATCCCCACCAGGGTTCTGGCCGTCAGTCACTCACTGAGAGGTGAACTGAAACAGGTGATTCTCTCTGTTTTGAATACAGATTGTATTTTCGCCTTTCCCATCTTGAAGATTAGACCGCCGGACTTAAGATGTCCTTTGGCAATCTTTTGGATGGTAGTCGGCGCGGGGAAAGACATTAATTGAACATCTACAACCCTTTGTTTCACTTTCCGTTTTTGGGCTATGCTGGTCTCCCCCCAGACGTGGTTCAGGAGATCTTAAAACATATTTCCAACGAAATAGTCTCGCTATGCACCCTAAAATTCCTTGTCGATATTTCACCATAAATATGTGTGTTGATGCTCTTTGAATCCAAACAAAAATATGTTTTTCAATAAGGTGTGTGTGTGTGTGTGTGTGTGTGTGTGTGTGTGTGCGTGCGTGCGTGCGTGCGTCCGTATGTGTGTTGAAGAAAATTCTCTACCCTGAACTACCCCTTACATGGGATTTTTTTTAATATTTTGATTTTCTTAAAAATAGCTAACGATTTTGATTAAAATCACACATGTGTCAGATTTTTATGACAAATGAAATGTATATCTTGAATTTTCTAGGTGTGGCCTATGTAGTGTTTACTCTGTGTGACTTTTGCGTAACTGGTAAACCGTTAGACATAGACCAAATCATACTATACAAAAATAAAGATCTTGCTAAAATACACAATGTATGTCCAGATAAATTTTCTTGTAGGTTGAACCATTTCGGAGATATTCCTTGTTATGTGTGTGAGTTTCGGAAAACTTAACTTTCTGGAATGGAACATCATTGTTCATGTTTTATATGTTAAGTGTACAAAGAGAACGGAATCTCAAAGCTTTAAAAGATTTGACTATCGCACAAAGCCTTCTGTATTCTCATATTGCCCTTGTACCTACAAGGAAATAAGCAATAAGATAATTTGTACAAATGTTTATCTCAACTAACATGGAGAAGATATAGGAATAAGAGTTTGTAATAATACTACAAGAGTATAGAAAGTTGTGTGAGTGTAATACAGATTTTTTAGAATATTTTGTAACGGTATCTTTAAATCTGCTACGTGTTAAACAACCTATAGATTCTCAAATGTTAAGTGGTCGCATTAATTCATTGAGAGGGTTTGCACAAACAGTTAATTTAGTTGTTTGGAATATGCTACGTGCCCTGGAATATATGCGTTGTTTACAAAAGAGGTTAATTCAGGCCCGGAAGTAACCCGGTGTGTGTGTGTGTGTGTGTGTGTGTGTGTGTGTGTGAGTGTGTGCACAAATCGTCCGTTAGTTTGCAGAGGGCGGGGGGGGGGGGGGGGGGCGTCCTTAGCAGGTACAAACTCCTAGCTTTTATTGACAAGGTGTAACCGGCAAAGTGCAGGAGTGCTCAGCAATTAAACAACTTTGTGTGCGATAGCTGGCAGCTTTGAACCCGGGAAAACTTACAAAATCACTCTAGCATTCTGCGAACGTTCCTTCTTATTTCTCGTTTAATTTACTCCTCTTAGGAGAGCAATTATTCACTTGTATTAATAATTTTATAAAGAAATGGTAACAAGAGACATTACTAATTACAATAAAATGAATCACGACCTGTCATTTGAGACTTCCTATAAGTACTATTTCAAAATTCTAACAAATAACACGAAATATCTCGGAAATGGTTCATTCCACAAAAAAAGATAATTTAATATAAATTGTGTTTTAACGAGATCTGCATTTTTGTATAGTAAGATTTGGTCTATCTGTTACGGTTTAGGAATTAATCAAGTCATCCAGAGTAAACAGGACTACTTGTGCTATAGCCAGAAAATTCAAAATATACATGTCATTTGGTATTAAAATACCTCAAACATGACATTTTCAACAAAATCGTTAGTTTTCGAGAAAATCAAACATTTCGAAAAAAATTTCCATGCAAAGGGTAGTTTAGAGTGGAGCAATTTTCTTCAAAATCTTCGTGTCGCATCCCTCAGACATTATTCTTAAATACCAACTTTGCTGTTCAAGCGACTTTTCTTTCTTGAGTTATGGTGTCCACAGACTGAAATACACACACAGAAACACACAGAAAGAAACACAGACACACGGTCCACCCACATAAAAAATAGCGCCAATAAAGGCAGACAGCGGCTAAAGTTGTGCGCCCCCATCTTCCGTAGTAAACAGTTGCGACTAAAGTCAAAACTTATACTATATAGGTCATTTATTCTCTCGGTGGTCCTGTATGCATGTGTGGCCTGGGCTAATGCCTCCAAAACTGCCCTCAAACAACTCCATACCCTCCAAAACCTCTCCCTCAGAAAAATGCTCTCTGCTCCACTCCTCACCACCACCCAAACTCTTCACCTCGAAACCCGGATCCCGTTCATCCCGGAGGCAATAGACAAAAGAGCAATGGCGGCATGGACGCGCATTAGGAACCACGAAAATGACGTGATCGCTAACATCGGCAAAGGCGAGCCGAAGCACCGCAAGCATACTAGGATAAAAATGTTCTAGAAGAGGCTCGGCTCGCCAACTAATGCGCGTCCACGCAACCTCGTCCCTAAGCCACATGCATGTTCCGGCAGAGGCCCTCGCCTCGGAAAATATTCAGGAGCTGCCACCGCGGGACAGTGTACATAGTGTAAATAGTGTAGTGCGCTGGGACGCATATTTCTGGTGTGCCCAGTGAAGATGTGTGTGTATGTGTGTACGAGTGTGTGTGTGGGTGAATGCGTGCGTGTATGTGTCTGTATATAATTTGTAAATATGTACATATGTATATATAACCCAAAGACGAAACAGACAAAAGACAACAGAAAACTATTCTTCGTGACCTACAGATGGTCACCATATGGGTTTTTGTATATAGCAAAAACTGTAAATATGAACAAAGTCACGTCACGTAAAATCCCGTCACGTAAAATCCCGTCACGTAAAAACCCGTCACGTAAAATCCCGTCACGTAAAAACCCGTCACGTTAAAACCCCTCACGTAAAATCCCGTCACGTAAAAACCCGTCACGTAAAACCCCGTCACGTAAAATCCCGTCACGTAAAATGCCGTCACGTAAAACCCCGTCACGTAAAAACCCGTCACGTAAAAACCCGTCACGTAAAAACCCGTCACGTAAAAACCCGACACGTAAAATCCCGTCACGTAAAATCCCGTCACGTAAAATCCCGTCACGTAAAATCCCGTCACGTAAAATCCCGTCACGTAAAATACCGTCACGTAAAATCCCGTCACGTGGAATCCCGTCACGTAGAATCCCGTCACGTAGAAACCCGTCACGTAGAAACCCGTCACGTAAAATCCCGTCACGTAGAATCCCGTCACGTAGAAACCCGTCACGTAAAATCCCGTCACGAAAAAACCCGTCACGTAAAATCCCGTCACGCAAAAACCCGTCACGTAAAATCCCGTCACGTAAAATCCCGTCACGTAAAATCCCGTCACGTATATTCCCGTCACGTAAAATCCCGTCTAGTAAAATCCCGTCACGTAAAAACCCGTCACGTAAAATCCCGTCACGTAAAATCCCGTCACGTAAAAACCAGTCAGGTAAAAACCCGTCACGTAAAAACCCGTCACGTAAAAACCCGTCACGTAAAATCCCGTCACGTAAAATCCCGTCACGTAAAAACCCGTCACGTAAAAACCCGTCACGTAAATCCCGTCACGTAAAAACACGTCACGTAAAAACCCGTCACGTAAAATCCCGTCACGTAAAATACCGTCACGTAAAATCCCGTCACGTAAAATCCCGTCACGTAAAATCCCGTCACGTAAAATCCCGTCACGTAAAATCCCGTCACGTAAACACCCGTCACGTAAAAACCCGTCACGTAAAAGCCCCGTCACGTAAAAACCCGTCACGTAAAAACCCGTCACGTAAAAACCCGACACGTAAAATCCCGTCACGTAAAAACCCGACACGTAAAAACCCGTCACGTAAAAACCCGTCACGTAAAAACCCGTCACGTAAAAACCCGTCACGTAAAATCCCGCGCGTAAAAACCCGTCACGTAAAAACCCGTCCGGTAAAATCCGGTCACGTAAAAACCCGTCACGTAAAAACCCGTCACGTAAAACCCGTCACGTAAAATCCCGTCACGTAAAAACCCGTCACGTAAAAACCCGTCACGTAAAAACCCGTCACGTAAAAACCCGTCACGTAAAATCCCGTCACGTAAAAACCCGTCACGTAATAACCCGTCACGTAAAATCCCGTCACGTAAAATCCCGTCACGTAAATCTCGTCACGTAAAACTCGTCATGTAAAAACTCGTCACGTAAAAACCCCGTCACGTAAAATCCCGTCACGTAAAAAACCCGTCACCTAAAAAACCAGTCACGTAAAATCCCGTCACGTAAAATTCCGTCACGTTGAATCTCGTCACGTAAAAACCCGTCACGTAAAATCCCGTTACGTAAAAACCCGTCACGTAAAAACCCGTCATGTAAAAACCCGTCACGTAAAAACCCGTCACGTAAAATCCCGTCACGTAAAAACCCGTCACGTAAAAACCATCGCGTAAAAACCCGTCACGTAAAATCCCGTGATGATGGAGAATTTGGTGGAATGAGTGAATAGGTGGTAGAAGAGAAGTCTAACCGCTCGGCTGTCCTTTTCTTGTATTTAAATTAAATAGATATATTAAGATTTTTATATTCTTTCCATTTCATATAAAGGTGCCTTTTCCACATACAAGTATAAAATAAGAGCAACATTTTGCTTCCTTTATTCCATTCTTGATTAAAAAAGTCACATTCATGTTGAATGGCTGCTCCGTAAAAGGTGGCGGACGACACGGATATTGTCAGGAGAGCAAATGTAATTACTGTTATGGATTCATGTTCCAACTAGGGATTAGAGAGGCAAATGTTCCCCTTTTCGCGTTAATGAGTGTGCACAGTTAGGTTACTATTGTCATGAATCTTATGTCGTGTCATAAGGTGCTCTTCACTGGCAATGGATTTTTGTATGATCTGATAACTCAAAAGGAGTTAATACTATAGTTTTCTGTGACGTAACGTAAATCGTTCTTACGTCACGTAAAAACCCGTCACGTAAAAACCATCGCGTAAAAACCCGTCACGTAAAATCCCGTTTTACGTGACGGGTATTTTACGTGACGGGGTTTTTACGTGACGAGATTTACGTCACGTAAGAACGATTTACGTCACAGGTTTTTACGCGCGGGTTTTTACGTGACGGGATTTTTTACGTGACGAGATTTATGCGACGGGTTTTTACGCGCGGGTTTATACGTGACGGGTTTTTACGTGACGGGTGTTTTACGTGACGGGTGTTTTACGTGACGGGCTTTTTACGTGACGGGTTTTTTACGTGACGGGTTTTTTACGTGACGGGGTTTTTACGTGATGGTGTTTTTACGTGACGGGTTTTTACGTGACGGGTTTTTACGTGAGGGGATTTTACGTGACGGGATTTTACGTGACGGGATTTTACGTGACGAGATTTTACGTGACGGGATTTTACGTGACGGGATTTTACGTGACGAATTTTACGTGACGGGATTTACGTGACGGGATTTTACGTGACGGGATTTTAGGTGACGGGTTTTTACGTGACGGGTTTCCACGTGACGGGTATCTACGTGACGGGTTTTTACGTGACGGGTTTTTATTTGACGGGTTTTTACGTGACGGGATTTTACGTGACGGGGTTTTTACGTGACGAGTTTTTACGTGACGAGTTTTTACGTGACGAGTTTTACGATACCGGTTTTTACGTGACGGGTTTTTACGTGACGGGTTCTAACGTGACGGGTTTTTACGTGACGGGTTTTTACGTAACTGGTTTTTACGTGACGGGATTTTACGTGACGGGTTTTTACTTGACGGGTTTTTACGTGACGGGTTTTTACGTGACGGGTTTTTACGTGACGGGATTTTACGTGACGGGCTTTTTACGTGAGGAGTTTTTACGTGACGAGTTTTTTCGTGACGAGTTTTACGTGACTAGTTTTACGTGACGGGTTTTTACGTGAAAGGATTTTACATGACGGGCTTTTACGTGACGGGTTTTTACGTGACGGGATTTTACGTGACGGGATTTTACGTGACGGGTTTTTACGTGACCGGTTTTTACGTGACGGGATTTACGTGACGGGTTTTTACGTGACGGGTTTTTACGTGACTGGTTTTTACGTGACTGGTTTTTACGTGACGGGTTTTTAGGTGACCGGTTTTGACGTGACGGGATTAAAGGTGACGGGATTTTACGTGACGGGATTTTACGTGACTGGTTTTTTACGTGACGGGTTTTTTACGTGACGGGATTTTACGTGACGGGGTTTTTACGTGACGAGTTTTTACGTGACGAGTTTTACGTGACGAGATTTACGTGACGGGATTTTACGTGACGGGATTTTACGTGACGGGTTATTACGTGACGGGTTCTTACGTGACGGGTTCTTACGTGACGGGTTCTTACGCGCGGGTTTTTACGTGACGTGCTTTTACGTGACGGGTTTTTACGTGACGGGTTTTAACGTGACGCGTTTTTACGTGACGGGTTCTTACGCGCGGGTTTTTACGTGACGAGCTTTTACGTGACGGGTTTTTACGTGACGGGTTTTTACGTGACGGGTTTTTACATGACGGGTTTTTACGTGACGGGATTTTACGTGACGGGATTTTACGTGACGGGATTTTACGTGACGGGTTTTTACGCGCGTGTTTTTACGTGACGGGTTTTTACGTGACGGGTTTTTACGCGCGGGTTTTTACGTTACGGGTTTTTACGTGACGGGTTTTTTACGTGACGGTTTTTTTACGTGACGGGGTTTTTATGTGACCGGTTTTTTACGTGACGGGTTTTTACGTGACGGGTTTTTTACGTGACCGGTTCTTTACGTGACAGGTTTTTACGAGACGGGTTTTTACGTGACGGGTTTTTACGTGACGGGATTTTATGTGACGGGGTTTTTACGTGACGAGTTTTTACGTGACGAGCTTTCCGTGACGAGTTTTACGTGACGTGATTTTACGTGACGGGTTTTTATGTGACGGGTTTTTACGTGACTGGTTTTTACCTGACGGGATTTTAGGTGACGGGCTTTTACGTGACGGGCTTTTACGTGACGGGTTTTTACGTGACGGGGTTTTACGTGACGGGATTTTACGTGACGGGATTTACGTGACGGTTTTTACGTGACGGGATTTTACGTGAAGGGATTTTACGCGACGCGTTTTTACGCGACGCGTTTTTACGCGACGGGTGTTTACGTGACGGGTGTTTACGTGACGGGTTTTTACGTGACGGGTTTTTACTGACGGGTTTTTACATGACGGGTTTTTACGTGACGGGTTTTTTACGTGACGGGATTTTTACGTGACGGGTTTGTTACGTGACGGGTTTTTTACGTGACGGGTTTTTTACGTGACGGGATTTTACGTTTCGGGTTTTTACGTGACGGTTTGTTACGTGACGGGTTATTTACGTGACGAGATTTTACGTGACGGGCTTTTACGTGACGGGTTTTTTTACGTGACGGGTTTTTTACGTGACGGTTTTTTTACGTGACGGGGTTTTTACGTGACCGGTTTTTTAAGTGAGGGGTTTTTACGTGACGGGTATTTTAGGTGACGGGTTTTTTACGTGACAGGTTTTTACGTGACGGGTTTTTACGTGACGTGTTTTTACGTGACGGGATTTTACGTGACGGGGTTTTTACGTGACGAGTTTTTACGTGACGAGCTTTACGTGACGAGTTTCACATGACGTGATTTTACGTGACGGGTTTTTACGTGACTGGTTTTTACCTGACGGGATTTTACGTGAGGGACTTTTACGTGACGGGCTTTTACGTCACGGGTTTTTACGTGACGGGATTTTACGTGACGGGATTTTACGTGACGGGAATTTACGTGACGGGATTTGCGTGACGGTTTTTACGTGACGGGTTTTTACGTGACGGGATTTTACGTGAAGGGATTTTACGCAACGCGTTTTTACGCGACGGGTGTTTATGTGACGGGTGTTTACGTGACGGGTTTTTACGTGACGGGTTTTTACGTGACGGGTTTTTACGTGTCGGGTTTTTTCGTGACGGGTTTGTTACGTGACGGGTTATTTACGTGACGGGATTTTACGTGACGGGCTTTTACGTGACGGGTTTTTACGTGACGGGTTTTTACGTGACGGGATTTTACGTGACGGGGTTTTACGTGACGAGAATTTACGTGACGGGATTTACGTGACGGGATTTACGTGACGGGATTTACGTGACGGGATTTTACGTGACGGGATTTTACGTGACGGGTTTTTACGTGACGGATTTTTACGTGACGGGTTTTTACGTGACTGGTTTTTACGTGACGGGATTTTACGTGACGGGGTTTTTACGTGACGAGTTCTTACGTGACGAGCTTTACGTGACGAGTTTTACGTGACGTGTTTTTACGTGACGGGTTTTTACGTGACGGGTTTTTACGTGACGGGTTTTTACCTGACGGGATTTTACGTGACGGGCTTTTACGTGACGGGCTTTTACGTGACGGGTTTTTACGTGACGGGATTTTACGTGACGGGATTTTACGTGACGGGAATTTACGTGACGGGAGTTACGTGACGGGTTTTTACGTGACGGGTTTTTACGTGACGGGTTTTTACGCGCGGGTTTTTACGTTACGGGTTTTTACGTGACGGGTTTTTTACGTGACGGCTTTTTACGTCACGGGGTTTTTACGTGACCGGTTTTTTTACGTGAGGGGTTTTTACGTGACGGGTTTTTTACGTGACGTGTTTTTTACGTGACGGGTTTTTACGTCACGGGTTTTTACGTGACGCGTTTTTACGTGACTGGTTTTTACGTGACGGGATTTTACGTGACGGGGTTTTTACGTGACGAGTTCTTACGTGACGAGCTTTACGTGACGTGTTTTTACGTGACGGGTTTTTACGTGACGGATTTTTCCCTGACGGGATTTTACGTGACGGGCTTTTACGTGACGGGCTTTTACGTGACGGGTTTTTACGTGACGGGATTTTACGTGACGGGATTTTACGTGAAGGGATTTTACGCGACGCGTTTTTACGCGACGGGTGTTTACGTGACGGGTTTTTACGTGACGGGTTTTTACGTGACGGGTTTTTACGTTAAGGGTTTTTTACGTGACGGGATTTTTACGTGACGGGTTTGTTACGTGACGGGTTTTTTACGTGACGGGTTTTTTACGTGACGGTATTTTACGTGACGGGTTTTTACGTGACGGGTTTTTACGTGACGGCTTTTTACGTGACGGGATTTTAGGTGACGGGATTTTACGTGACGGGTTTTTACGTGACGGGTTTTTACGTGACGGGTTTTTACGTGACGGGTTTTTACGTGAATGGTTTCTACGTGACGGGTTTTTACGTGACGGGTTTTTACGTGACGGGTTTTTACGTAAGGGTGTTTTCGCGCGGGTTTTTACGTGACGGGTTTTTACGTGAATTGTTTTTTACGTGACAGTGTCTTTACGTGACGGTGTTTTTACGTGACGGGTTTTTTACGTGACGGGTTTTTTACGTGACGTGTTTTTACGTCACGGGTTATTACGTGACGGGTTTTTACGTGACGGGATTTTACGTGACGGGATTTTACGTGACGGTATTTTACGTGACGGGTTTTTACGTGACGGGTTTTTACGTGACGGGTTTTTACGTGCCGGGTTATTACGTGACGGGATTTTTTATGACGGGATTTTACGTGACGGGCTTTTACGTGACGGGTTTTTACGTGACGGGATTTTACGTGACGGGATTTTACGTGACGGGAATTTACGTGACGGGCTTTTTACGTGACGAGTTTTTACGTGACGAGTTTTTACGTGACGAGTTTTACGTCACTAGTTTTACGTGACGGGTTTTTACGTGACGGGCTTTTACGTGACGGGCTTTTACGTGACGGGTTTTTACGTGACGGGATTTTACGTGACCGGATTTTACGTGACGGGATTTTACGTGACGGGTTTTTAGGTGACCGGTTTTTACGTGACGGGATTTACGTGACGGGTTTTTACGTGACGGGTTTTTACGTGACGGGTTTTTACGTGACTGTTTTTTACGTGACGGGTTTTTACAGACGGGTTTTGACGTGACGGGATTTGACGTGACGGGATTTGACGTGACGGGATTTGACGTGACGGTATTTTACGTGACGGTATTTTACGTGACGGGTTTTTACGTGACGGGGTTTTACGTGACGGGTTTTTACGTGACGGTTCTTACGTAACGGGTTTTTACGTGACGGAATTTTACTTGACGGGATTTTACGTGACGGGTTTTTACGTGACGGGTTTTTACGTGACGGGATTTACGTGACGGGATTTTCGTGACGGGTTTTTACGTGACCGGTTTTTACGCGCGGGTTTTTACGTGACGGGTTTTTACGTGACGGGTTTTTACGTGACGGGTTTTTACGCGCGGGTTTTTACGTTACGGGTTTTTACGTGACGGGTTTTTTACGTGACGGCTTTTTACGTGACGGGGTTTTTACGTTCCGGGGTTTTTACGTGACCGGTTTTTTACGTGAGGGGTTTTTACGTGACGGGTTTTTTACCTGACGGGTTTTTACGTGACGGGTTTTTACGTGACGGGTTTTTACGTGACTGGTTTTTACGTGACGGGATTTTACGTGACGGGGTTTTTACGTGACGAGTTCTTACGTGACGAGCTTTACGTGACGAGTTTTACGTGACGTGGATTTACGTGACGGGTTTTTACGTGACGGGTTTTTACGTGACGGGTTTTTACCTGACGGGATTTTACGTGACGGGCTTTTACGTGACGGGCTTTTACGTGACGGGTTTTTTGGTGACGGGATTTTACGTGACGGGATGTTACGTGACGGGAATTTACGTGACGGGATTTACCTGACGGGTTTTTACGTGACGGGTTTTTACGTGACGGGTTTTTACGTGACTGGTTTTTACGTGACGGGATTTTACGTGACGGGGTTTTTACGTGACGAGTTCTTACGTGACGAGCTTTACGTGACGAGTTTTACGTGACGTGTTTTTACGTGACGGGTTTTTACGTGACGGGTTTTTACGTGACGGGTTTTTACCTGACGGGATTTTACGTGACGGGCTTTTACGTGACGGGTTTTTACGTGACGGGATTTTACGTGACGGGATTTTACGTGACGGGAATTTACGTGACGGGAGTTACGTGACGGGTTTTTACGTGACGGGTTTTTACGTGACGGGTTTTTACGCGCGGGTTTTTACGCGCGGGTTTTTACGTTACGGGTTTTTACGTGACGGGTTTTTTACGTGACGGCTTTTTACGTCACGGGGTTTTTACGTGACCGGTTTTTTACGTGAGGGGTTTTTACGTGACGGGTTTTTTACGTGACGTGTTTTTTACGTGACGGATTTTACGTCACGGGTTTTTACGTGACGCGTTTTTACGTGACTGGTTTTTACGTGACGGGATTTTACGTGACGGGGTTTTTACGTGACTAGTTCTTACGTGACGAGCTTTACGTGACGTGTTTTTACGTGACGGGTTTTTACGTGACGGGTTTTTCCCTGACGGGATTTTACGTGACGGGCTTTTACGTGACGGGCTTTTACGTGACGGGTTTTTACGTGACGGGATTTTACGTGACGGGATTTTACGTGAAGGGATTTTACGCGACGCGTTTTTACGCGACGGGTGTTTACGTGACGGGTTTTTACGTGACGGGTTTTTACGTGACGGGTTTTTACGTGAAGGGTTTTTTACGTGACGGGATTTTTACGTGACGGGTTTGTTACGTGACGGGTTTTTTACGTGACGGGTTTTTTACGTGACGGTATTTTACGTGACGGGTTTTTACGTGACGGGTTTTTACGTGACGGCTTTTTACGTGACGGGATTTTAGGTGACGGGATTTTACGTGACGGGTTTTTACGTGACGGGTTTTTACGTGACGGGTTTTTTGTGACGGGTTTTTACGTGAATGGTTTCTACGTGACGGGTTTTTACGTGACGGGTTTTTACGTGACGGGTTTTTACGTAAGGGTGTTTTCGCGCGGGTTTTTACGTGACGGGTTTTTACGTGAATTGTTTTTTACGTGACAGTGTCTTTACGTGACGGTGTTTTTACGTGACGGGTTTTTACGTGAATTGTTTTTTACGTGACAGTGTCTTTACGTGACGGTGTTTTTACTGACGGGTTTTTACATGACGGGTTTTTACGTGACGGGTTTTTTACGTGACGGGATTTTTACGTGACGGGTTTGTTACGTGACGGGTTTTTTACGTGACGGGTTTTTTACGTGACGGGATTTTATGTTTCGGGTTTTTACGTGACGGTTTGTTACGTGACGGGTTATTTACGTGACGGGATTTTACGTGACGGGCTTTTACGTGACGGGTTTTTTTACGTGACGGGTTTTTTACGTGACGGTTTTTTTACGTGACGGGGTTTTTACGTGACCGGTTTTTTAAGTGAGGGGTTTTTACGTGACGGGTATTTTAGGTGACGGGTTTTTTACGTGACAGGTTTTTACGTGACGGGTTTTTACGTGACGTGTTTTTACGTGACGGGATTTTACGTGACGGGGTTTTTACGTGACGAGTTTTTACGTGACGAGCTTTACGTGACGAGTTTCACATGACGTGATTTTACGTGACGGGTTTTTACGTGACTGGTTTTTACCTGACGGGATTTTACGTGAGGGACTTTTACGTGACGGGCTTTTACGTCACGGGTTTTTACGTGACGGGATTTTACGTGACGGGATTTTACGTGACGGGAATTTACGTGACGGGATTTGCGTGACGGTTTTTACGTGACGGGTTTTTACGTGACGGGATTTTACGTGAAGGGATTTTACGCGACGCGTTTTTACGCGACGGGTGTTTATGTGACGGGTGTTTACGTGACGGGTTTTTACGTGACGGGTTTTTACGTGACGGGTTTTTACGTGTCGGGTTTTTTCGTGACGGGTTTGTTACGTGACGGGTTATTTACGTGACGGGATTTTACGTGACGGGCTTTTACGTGACGGGTTTTTACGTGACGGGTTTTTACGTGACGGGATTTTACGTGACGGGGTTTTACGTGACGAGAATTTACGTGACGGGATTTACGTGACGGGATTTACGTGACGGGATTTACGTGACGGGATTTTACGTGACGGGATTTTACGTGACGGGTTTTTACGTGACGGATTTTTACGTGACGGGTTTTTACGTGACTGGTTTTTACGTGACGGGATTTTACGTGACGGGGTTTTTACGTGACGAGTTCTTACGTGACGAGCTTTACGTGACGAGTTTTACGTGACGTGTTTTTACGTGACGGGTTTTTACGTGACGGGTTTTTACGTGACGGGTTTTCACCTGACGGGATTTTACGTGACGGGCTTTTACGTGACGGGCTTTTACGTGACGGGTTTTTACGTGACGGGATTTTACGTGACGGGATTTTACGTGACGGGAATTTACGTGACGGGAGTTACGTGACGGGTTTTTACGTGACGGGTTTTTACGTGACGGGTTTTTACGCGCGGGTTTTTACGTTACGGGTTTTTACGTGACGGGTTTTTTACGTGACGGCTTTTTACGTCACGGGGTTTTTACGTGACCGGTTTTTTTACGTGAGGGGTTTTTACGTGACGGGTTTTTTACGTGACGTGTTTTTTACGTGACGGGTTTTTACGTCACGGGTTTTTACGTGACGCGTTTTTACGTGACTGGTTTTTACGTGACGGGATTTTACGTGACGGGGTTTTTACGTGACGAGTTCTTACGTGACGAGCTTTACGTGACGTGTTTTTACGTGACGGGTTTTTACGTGACGGATTTTTCCCTGACGGGATTTTACGTGACGGGCTTTTACGTGACGGGCTTTTACGTGACGGGTTTTTACGTGACGGGATTTTACGTGACGGGATTTTACGTGAAGGGATTTTACGCGACGCGTTTTTACGCGACGGGTGTTTACGTGACGGGTTTTTACGTGACGGGTTTTTACGTGACGGGTTTTTACGTGAAGGGTTTTTTACGTGACGGGATTTTTACGTGACGGGTTTGTTACGTGACGGGTTTTTTACGTGACGGGTTTTTTACGTGACGGTATTTTACGTGACGGGTTTTTACGTGACGGGTTTTTACGTGACGGCTTTTTACGTGACGGGATTTTAGGTGACGGGATTTTACGTGACGGGTTTTTACGTGACGGGTTTTTACGTGACGGGTTTTTACGTGACGGGTTTTTACGTGAATGGTTTCTACGTGACGGGTTTTTACGTGACGGGTTTTTACGTGACGGGTTTTTACGTAAGGGTGTTTTCGCGCGGGTTTTTACGTGACGGGTTTTTACGTGAATTGTTTTTTACGTGACAGTGTCTTTACGTGACGGTGTTTTTACGTGACGGGTTTTTACGTGAATTGTTTTTTACGTGACAGTGTCTTTACGTGACGGTGTTTTTACTGACGGGTTTTTACATGACGGGTTTTTACGTGACGGGTTTTTTACGTGACGGGATTTTTACGTGACGGGTTTGTTACGTGACGGGTTTTTTACGTGACGGGTTTTTTACGTGACGGGATTTTATGTTTCGGGTTTTTACGTGACGGTTTGTTACGTGACGGGTTATTTACGTGACGGGATTTTACGTGACGGGCTTTTACGTGACGGGTTTTTTTACGTGACGGGTTTTTTACGTGACGGTTTTTTTACGTGACGGGGTTTTTACGTGACCGGTTTTTTAAGTGAGGGGTTTTTACGTGACGGGTATTTTAGGTGACGGGTTTTTTACGTGACAGGTTTTTACGTGACGGGTTTTTACGTGACGTGTTTTTACGTGACGGGATTTTACGTGACGGGGTTTTTACGTGACGAGTTTTTACGTGACGAGCTTTACGTGACGAGTTTCACATGACGTGATTTTACGTGACGGGTTTTTACGTGACTGGTTTTTACCTGACGGGATTTTACGTGAGGGACTTTTACGTGACGGGCTTTTACGTCACGGGTTTTTACGTGACGGGATTTTACGTGACGGGATTTTACGTGACGGGAATTTACGTGACGGGATTTGCGTGACGGTTTTTACGTGACGGGTTTTTACGTGACGGGATTTTACGTGAAGGGATTTTACGCGACGCGTTTTTACGCGACGGGTGTTTATGTGACGGGTGTTTACGTGACGGGTTTTTACGTGACGGGTTTTTACGTGACGGGTTTTTACGTGTCGGGTTTTTTCGTGACGGGTTTGTTACGTGACGGGTTATTTACGTGACGGGATTTTACGTGACGGGCTTTTACGTGACGGGTTTTTACGTGACGGGTTTTTACGTGACGGGATTTTACGTGACGGGGTTTTACGTGACGAGAATTTACGTGACGGGATTTACGTGACGGGATTTACGTGACGGGATTTACGTGACGGGATTTTACGTGACGGGATTTTACGTGACGGGTTTTTACGTGACGGATTTTTACGTGACGGGTTTTTACGTGACTGGTTTTTACGTGACGGGATTTTACGTGACGGGGTTTTTACGTGACGAGTTCTTACGTGACGAGCTTTACGTGACGAGTTTTACGTGACGTGTTTTTACGTGACGGGTTTTTACGTGACGGGTTTTTACGTGACGGGTTTTCACCTGACGGGATTTTACGTGACGGGCTTTTACGTGACGGGCTTTTACGTGACGGGTTTTTACGTGACGGGATTTTACGTGACGGGATTTTACGTGACGGGAATTTACGTGACGGGAGTTACGTGACGGGTTTTTACGTGACGGGTTTTTACGTGACGGGTTTTTACGCGCGGGTTTTTACGTTACGGGTTTTTACGTGACGGGTTTTTTACGTGACGGCTTTTTACGTCACGGGGTTTTTACGTGACCGGTTTTTTTACGTGAGGGGTTTTTACGTGACGGGTTTTTTACGTGACGTGTTTTTTACGTGACGGGTTTTTACGTCACGGGTTTTTACGTGACGCGTTTTTACGTGACTGGTTTTTACGTGACGGGATTTTACGTGACGGGGTTTTTACGTGACGAGTTCTTACGTGACGAGCTTTACGTGACGTGTTTTTACGTGACGGGTTTTTACGTGACGGATTTTTCCCTGACGGGATTTTACGTGACGGGCTTTTACGTGACGGGCTTTTACGTGACGGGTTTTTACGTGACGGGATTTTACGTGACGGGATTTTACGTGAAGGGATTTTACGCGACGCGTTTTTACGCGACGGGTGTTTACGTGACGGGTTTTTACGTGACGGGTTTTTACGTGACGGGTTTTTACGTGAAGGGTTTTTTACGTGACGGGATTTTTACGTGACGGGTTTGTTACGTGACGGGTTTTTTACGTGACGGGTTTTTTACGTGACGGTATTTTACGTGACGGGTTTTTACGTGACGGGTTTTTACGTGACGGCTTTTTACGTGACGGGATTTTAGGTGACGGGATTTTACGTGACGGGTTTTTACGTGACGGGTTTTTACGTGACGGGTTTTTACGTGACGGGTTTTTACGTGAATGGTTTCTACGTGACGGGTTTTTACGTGACGGGTTTTTACGTGACGGGTTTTTACGTAAGGGTGTTTTCGCGCGGGTTTTTACGTGACGGGTTTTTACGTGAATTGTTTTTTACGTGACAGTGTCTTTACGTGACGGTGTTTTTACGTGACGGGTTTTTTACGTGACGGGTTTTTTACGTGACGTGTTTTTACGTCACGGGTTATTACGTGACGGGTTTTTACGTGACGGGATTTTACGTGACGGGATTTTACGTGACGGTATTTTACGTGACGGGTTTTTACGTGACGGGTTTTTACGTGACGGGTTTTTACGTGCCGGGTTATTACGTGACGGGATTTTTTATGACGGGATTTTACGTGACGGGCTTTTACGTGACGGGTTTTTACGTGACGGGATTTTACGTGACGGGATTTTACGTGACGGGAATTTACGTGACGGGCTTTTTACGTGACGAGTTTTTACGTGACGAGTTTTTACGTGACGAGTTTTACGTCACTAGTTTTACGTGACGGGTTTTTACGTGACGGGCTTTTACGTGACGGGCTTTTACGTGACGGGTTTTTACGTGACGGGATTTTACGTGACCGGATTTTACGTGACGGGATTTTACGTGACGGGTTTTTAGGTGACAGGTTTTTACGTGACGGGATTTACGTGACGGGTTTTTACGTGACGGGTTTTTACGTGACGGGTTTTTACGTGACTGTTTTTTACGTGACGGGTTTTTACAGACGGGTTTTGACGTGACGGGATTTGACGTGACGGGATTTGACGTGACGGGATTTTACGTGACGGTATTTTACGTGACGGGTTTTTACGTGACGGGGTTTTACGTGACGGGTTTTTACGTGACGGTTCTTACGTAACGGGTTTTTACGTGACGGAATTTTACTTGACGGGATTTTACGTGACGGGTTTTTACGTGACGGGTTTTTACGTGACGGGATTTACGTGACGGGATTTTCGTGACGGGTTTTTACGTGACCGGTTTTTACGCGCGGGTTTTTACGTGACGGGTTTTTACGTGACGGGTTTTTACGTGACGGGTTTTTACGCGCGGGTTTTTACGTTACGGGTTTTTACGTGACGGGTTTTTTACGTGACGGCTTTTTACGTGACGGGGTTTTTACGTTCCGGGGTTTTTACGTGACCGGTTTTTTACGTGAGGGGTTTTTACGTGACGGGTTTTTTACCTGACGGGTTTTTACGTGACGGGTTTTTACGTGACGGGTTTTTACGTGACTGGTTTTTACGTGACGGGATTTTACGTGACGGGGTTTTTACGTGACGAGTTCTTACGTGACGAGCTTTACGTGACGAGTTTTACGTGACGTGGATTTACGTGACGGGTTTTTACGTGACGGGTTTTTACGTGACGGGTTTTTACCTGACGGGATTTTACGTGACGGGCTTTTACGTGACGGGCTTTTACGTGACGGGTTTTTTGGTGACGGGATTTTACGTGACGGGATGTTACGTGACGGGAATTTACGTGACGGGATTTACCTGACGGGTTTTTACGTGACGGGTTTTTACGTGACGGGTTTTTACGTGACTGGTTTTTACGTGACGGGATTTTACGTGACGGGGTTTTTACGTGACGAGTTCTTACGTGACGAGCTTTACGTGACGAGTTTTACGTGACGTGTTTTTACGTGACGGGTTTTTACGTGACGGGTTTTTACGTGACGGGTTTTTACCTGACGGGATTTTACGTGACGGGCTTTTACGTGACGGGTTTTTACGTGACGGGATTTTACGTGACGGGATTTTACGTGACGGGAATTTACGTGACGGGAGTTACGTGACGGGTTTTTACGTGACGGGTTTTTACGTGACGGGTTTTTACGCGCGGGTTTTTACGTTACGGGTTTTTACGTGACGGGTTTTTTACGTGACGGCTTTTTACGTCACGGGGTTTTTACGTGACCGGTTTTTTACGTGAGGGGTTTTTACGTGACGGGTTTTTTACGTGACGTGTTTTTTACGTGACGGATTTTACGTCACGGGTTTTTACGTGACGCGTTTTTACGTGACTGGTTTTTACGTGACGGGATTTTACGTGACGGGGTTTTTACGTGACGAGTTCTTACGTGACGAGCTTTACGTGACGTGTTTTTACGTGACGGGTTTTTACGTGACGGGTTTTTCCCTGACGGGATTTTACGTGACGGGCTTTTACGTGACGGGCTTTTACGTGACGGGTTTTTACGTGACGGGATTTTACGTGACGGGATTTTACGTGAAGGGATTTTACGCGACGCGTTTTTACGCGACGGGTGTTTACGTGACGGGTTTTTACGTGACGGGTTTTTACGTGACGGGTTTTTACGTGAAGGGTTTTTTACGTGACGGGATTTTTACGTGACGGGTTTGTTACGTGACGGGTTTTTTACGTGACGGGTTTTTTACGTGACGGTATTTTACGTGACGGGTTTTTACGTGACGGGTTTTTACGTGACGGCTTTTTACGTGACGGGATTTTAGGTGACGGGATTTTACGTGACGGGTTTTTACGTGACGGGTTTTTACGTGACGGGTTTTTACGTGACGGGTTTTTACGTGAATGGTTTCTACGTGACGGGTTTTTACGTGACGGGTTTTTACGTGACGGGTTTTTACGTAAGGGTGTTTTCGCGCGGGTTTTTACGTGACGGGTTTTTACGTGAATTGTTTTTTACGTGACAGTGTCTTTACGTGACGGTGTTTTTACGTGACGGGTTTTTTACGTGACGGGTTTTTTACGTGACGTGTTTTTACGTCACGGGTTATTACGTGACGGGTTTTTACGTGACGGGATTTTACGTGACGGGATTTTACGTGACGGTATTTTACGTGACGGGTTTTTACGTGACGGGTTTTTACGTGACGGGTTTTTACGTGCCGGGTTATTACGTGACGGGATTTTACGTGACGGGTTTTTACGTGACGGGTTTTTACGTGACGGGTTTTTACGTGATGGGTTTTTACGTGACGGGTTTTTACGTGACGGATTTTTACGTGACGGGATTTTACGTGACGGGCTTTTTACGTGACGAGTTTTTACGTGACGAGTTTTTACGTGACGAGTTTTACGTCACTAGTTTTACGTGACGGGTTTTTACGTGACGGGCTTTTACGTGACGGGCTTTTACGTGACGGGTTTTTACGTGACGGGATTTTACGTGACCGGATTTTACGTGACGGGATTTTACGTGACGGGTTTTTACGTGACCGGTTTTTACGTGACGGGATTTACGTGACGGGTTTTTACGTGACGGGTTTTTACGTGACGGGTTTTTACGTGACTGTTTTTTACGTGACGGGTTTTTACAGACGGGTTTTGACGTGACGGGATTTGACGTGACGGGATTTGACGTGACGGGATTTGACGTGACGGGATTTTACGTGACGGTATTTTACGTGACGGGTTTTTACGTGACGGGGTTTTACGTGACGGGTTTTTACGTGACGGTTCTTACGTAACGGGTTTTTACGTGACGGAATTTTACTTGACGGGATTTTACGTGACGGGTTTTTACGTGACGGGTTTTTACGTGACGGGATTTACGTGACGGGATTTTCACGTGACGGGTTTTTACGTGACCGGTTTTTACGCGACGGGTTTTTACGTGACGGGTTTTTACGTGACGGGTTTTTACGCGCGGGTTTTTACGTTACGGGTTTTTACGTGACGGGTTTTTTACGTGACGGCTTTTTACGTGACGGGGTTTTTACGTTCCGGGGTTTTTACGTGACCGGTTTTTTACGTGAGGGGTTTTTACGTGACGGGTTTTTTACCTGACGGGTTTTTACGTGACGGGTTTTTACGTGACGGGTTTTTACGTGACTGGTTTTTACGTGACGGGATTTTACGTGACGGGGTTTTTACGTGACGAGTTCTTACGTGACGAGCTTTACGTGACGAGTTTTACGTGACGTGGATTTACGTGACGGGTTTTTACGTGACGGGTTTTTACGTGACGGGTTTTTACCTGACGGGATTTTACGTGACGGGCTTTTACGTGTCGGGCTTTTACGTGACGGGTTTTTTGGTGACGGGATTTTACGTTACGGGATGTTACGTGACGGGAATTTACGTGACGGGATTTACCTGACGGGTTTTTACGTGACGGGTTTTTACGTGACGGGTTTTTACGTGACTGGTTTTTACGTGACGGGATTTTACGTGACGGGGTTTTTACGTGACGAGTTCTTACGTGACGAGCTTTACGTGACGAGTTTTACGTGACGTGGATTTACGTGACGGGTTTTTACGTGACGGGTTTTTACGTGACGGGTTTTTACCTGACGGGATGTTACGTGACGGGCTTTTACGTGACGGGCTTTTACGTGACGGGTTTTTACGTGACGGGATTTTACGTGACGGGATGTTACGTGACGGGAATTTACGTGACGGGATTTACCTGACGGTTTTTACGTGAAGTGTTTTTACGTGACGGATTTTTACGTGACGGGATTTTACGTGAAGGGGTTTTACAAGACGCGTTTTTACGCGACGGGTGTTTACGTGACGGGTTTTTACGTGACGGCTTTTTACGTGACGGGTTTTTACGTGACGGGTTTTTACGTGACGGGTTTTTTACGTGACGGGATTTTTACGTGACGGGTTTTTAACGTGACGGGTTTTTTACGTGACGGTGTTTTTACGTGACGAGTTCTTACGTGACGAGCTTTACGTGACGAGTTTTACGTGACGTGTTTTTACGTGACGGGTTTTTACGTGACGGGTTTTTACGTGACGGGTTTTTACCTGACGGGATTTTACGTGACGGGCTTTTACGTGACGGGCTTTTACGTGACGGGTTTTTACGTGACGGTATTTTACGTGACGGGATTTTACGTGACGGGAATTTACGTGACGGGATTTACGTGACGGTTTTTACGTGACGTGTTTTTACGTGACGGATTTTTACGTGACGGGATTTTACGTGAAGGGATTTTACGCGACGCGTTTTTACGCGACGGGTGTTTACGTGACGGGTTTTTACGTGACGGGTTTTTACGTGACGGGTTTTTACGTTACGGGTTTTTACGTGACGGGTTTTTACGTGACGGGATTTTTAAGTGACGGGATTTTTACGTGACGGGTTTGTTACCTGACGGGTTTTTTACGTGACGGGTTTTTTACGTGACGGGATTTTACGTGACGGGTTTTTACGTGACGGGATTTTACGTAACGGGTTTTTACGTGAATGGTTTCTACGTGACGGGTTTTTACGTGACGGGTTTTTACGTACGGGTGTTTACGCGCGGGTTTTTACGTGACGGCTTTTTACGTGAATTGTTTTTTACGTGACAGTGTTTTTACGTGACGGTGTTTTTACGTGACGGGTTTTTTACGTGACGGGTTTTTTACGTGGCGGGTTTTTTACGTGACGGGTTTTTACGTGACGGGTTATTACGTGACGGGATTTTACGTGACGGGATTTTACGTGACGGTATTTTACATGACGGGTTTTTACGTGACGGGTTTTTACGTGAAGGGTTTTTACGTGCCGTGTTATTACGTGACGGGTTTTTACGTGACGGGTTTTTACGTGACGGGTTTTTACGTGACGGGTTTTTACGTGCTGGGATTTTACGTGATGGGTTTTTACGTGACGTGTTTTTACGTGACGGATTTTTACGTGACGGGATTTTACGTGACGGGCTTTTTACGTGACGAGTTTTTACGTGACGAGTTTTTACGTGACGAGTTTTACGTCACTAGTTTTACGTGACGGGTTTTTACGTGACGGGCTTTTACGTGACGGGCTTTTACGTGACGGGTTTTTACGTGACGGGATTTTACGTGACCGGATTTTACGTGACGGGATTTTACGTGACGGGTTTTTACGTGACGGGATTTACGTGACTGGTTTTTACGTGACGGGTTTTTACGTGACGGGTTTTTACGTGACGGGTTTTTACGTGAAGGGTTTTTACGTGACTGGTTTTTACGTGACGGGTTTTTACAGACGGGTTTTGACGTGACGGGATTTGACGTGACGGGATTTGACGTGACGGGATTTGACGTGACTGGATTTGACGTGACGGGATTTTACGTGACGGGGTTTTACGTGACGGGTTTTTACGTGACCGTTCTTACGTAACGGGTTTTTACGTGACGGAATTTACTTGACGGGATTTTACGTGACGGGTTTTTACGTGACGGGTTTTTACGTGACGGGATTTACGTGACGGGATTTACGTGACGGGATTTACGTGACGGGATTTACGTGACGTGTTTTTACGTGACGGGTTTTTACGTGACGGGTTTTTACGTGACGGGTTTTTACGTGACGGGATTTTACGTGACGGGATTTTACGTGACGGGTTTTTACGCGACGGGTTTTTACGCGACGGGTTTTTACGTGACGGGTTTTTACGTGACGGGTTTTTACGTGACGTGTTTTTTACGTGACGTGTTTTTTACGTGACGGGATTTTTACGTGACGGGTTTTTTACGTGACGGTTTTTTACGTGACGGGTTTTTTACGTGACGGAATTTTTACGTGACGGGTTTTTTACGTGACGGGTTTTTTACGTGACTGGTTTTTTACGTGACCGGTTTTTTACGTGACTGGTTTTTACGTGACGGGATTTTACGTGACGGTATTTTACGTACGGGTTTTTACGTTACGGGTTTTTACGTTACGGGTTTTTACGTGACGGGTTTTTACGTGACGGGTTTTTACGTGACGAGATTTTACGTGACGGGATTTTACGTGACGGGTTTTTACGCGCTGGTTTTTACGTGACGGGTTTTTACGTGACGGGTTTTTACGTGACGGGTTTTTACGCGCGGGTTTTTACGTGACGGGTTTTTACGTGACGGGTTTTTTACGTGACGGTTTTTTTTACGTGACGGGGTTTTTACGTGACCGGTTTTTTACGTGAGGGGTTTTTACGTGACGGGTTTTTTACGTGACGGGTTTTTACGTGACGGGTTTTTACGTGACGGGTTTTTACGTGACGGGTTTTTACGTGACGGGTTTTTACGTGACGGGATTTTACGTGACGGGGTTTTTACGTGACGAGTTTTTACGTGACGAGCTTTACGTTACGAGTTTTACGTGACGTGTTTTTACGTGACGGGTTTTTACGTGACGGGTTTTTACGTGACGGGTTTTTACCTGACGGGATTTTACGTGACGGGCTTTTACGTGACGGGCTTTTACGTGACGGGTTTTTACGTGACGGGATTTTACGTGACGGGATTTTACATGACGGGATTTTACGTGACGGGATTTACGTGACGGGTTTTTACTTGACTGGTTTTTACGTGACGGGTTTTTACGTGACGGGTTTTGACGGTAGTGCGCTGGGACGCATATTTCTGGTGTGCCCAGTGAAGATGTGTGTGTATGTGTGTACGAGTGTGTGTGTGGGTGAATGCGTGCGTGTATGTGTCTGTATATGATTTGTAAATATGTACATATGTATATATAACCCAAAGACGAAACAGACAAAAGACAACAGAAAACTATTCTTCGTGACCTACAGATGGTCACCGTATGGGTTTTTGTATATAGCAAAAACTGTAAATATGAACAAAGTCAACTGTAAATCAATGTAAATATAGCCTGTAAGCCGGGCCCAATGTACCGGCACCAGGCCAATACTTTTATAATAAATAACTTGAACTTGACACACACACACACACACACACACACACACACACGAACCTCTATAGTTACTTGATAAGCTAAAGTACGATGTTCAGATTAAAGAGAATGAAGTATATTACTTAGGAGTGTTGTGACGTGCATTATAGGTACAGGCTGGAACCCACCCGCCCACTCACCCACCCACCACCCTGTTTAGTATGTTTTCTTATGCAGGAATATAATCAAGTAATTACAACAAACATAGCCATTTTCTCGCTACAGAGAATACGCAATGGCCAATTTCTAACCTACGAGAGAAGCCTAATTCGCGGTGTTAGCGATATTTTCATTTTTTTTTTTCTTCAGAGTGAGATTTTAGTTTATTTACACAATTGTGTAATGTTTGGATAGACAACGTTTAAACAGGACATATCTATCGGATGCGCTAGTTTCACTATAAAGTACAAGAAAAGAAGATAAGATAAATATTTATCGTTAGCCACAATCACTGTTCTGATCACTGTGATAAATTTGAAGCCCAGAAATCCATTTGTTCCATCTGCATGAATAAATCACAGCAGGCGTAGACAAATGTAGGTCATAGAAAATGTGCTTGCTAAAGCTTATGATAGTTATTTTTGAGAAAACTGAAAAATGTTTCTGGCATTTCCTCAGAAAGTCATCCGTTACAGAACAGAGGTCACTAAGTGGTCGATCGAAGAGGGACAGAGGGCACATTAATCATGGGATTCTCCCTCTACAGCTGCAACATATACCTACCTAAGTGGACAAAACACTTCTTAAAGCTCACCGAAAAATTATCAAATGCACGAGTTTTAGGTTATTAATGTTCCTAAAAACTTCACTCATCGGTTGCTACTTAAATTTTTTAGATTCCACCATTTTTACTTCTTCCACTACGTATAGTAAGTAGACGAAGTATTTTATTCGACCCAAAAATACGATCTCGAGATCTCAGCGGAAATATATGTTTTGAGGTCCCCTGAATCAAAAAGGCATTTTTACTTTCTCTGCTGGCAAGTAGGGGATGTATTGTATTCCACCCAAAAATTCGATGTCTAGATTTCACCGGAAATATGTTTTGAGACCCCCTGAATGCAGAAAAAAGCATTTTTTAGAAAAAGGTCCGTGTGTATCTGTTTTTTGTGTCAGTCTGTGGACAACATAACTCAAAAAGGAAAATTCGGTTAAAAACCAAAGTTTGTACTTAAGTTTAATGTCTTTCAAGGATGCGACACTCAGATTTTAAAGAAAATAGCCCCACCCTAAAGTGCTCTTTACATGGAAAATTTTTCGAAAACTTTGATCTTGAAAATGGCTCTAATGATTTTGATTAAAATGCCACATGTATCAATTATTTTTATGACAGATAAAATTTATATTTTGAATTTTCTGGCTATAGCCTATGTAGTTCTGTTTTCTCTGGATGACTTTTGAATATCTCGTAAACCGTTAGAGCTAGACAAAATCTTACTGTACAAAAAATGTAGATCTCCCTAAAACACACAATTTATGTCGGAATAAAGTTTTTTGTAGAGTGAAGCATTTCAGAGATATTGCTTGTTATGTGTGTAAGTTTCGGAAAACTTAAACCTTTGGTGAAATGGAACATCGTTGTTCATTTTTATATGCTAAGCGTGAAGTGAGAACGGGATCTCAAAGGTTTAAAATATTTGACTATCGCTCAAAGCCTTCTGTATTCTAATATTCCCCTTGTACCTAAAAGAGAATAAACAATAAGATAATTTCTACAGATGTTTATCTCAACTAACAGGAAGAACATGTAGAAATAACAATTTGTAGGAATGGTTAGTACAAGAGTAAAAGTCATTGAGTGTAACACATCAGATTTTTTAGCCTAATCTCTGACCTAAATGGATACTTCCTGAGAAAGTTAATAATAATAATAATAATAATAATAATAATAATAATAATAATAATAATAATAATAATAATAATAATAATAATAATAATAATAATAATAATAATAATATTAATAATAATAATATTAATAATAATAATATTAATAATAATAATATTAATAGTATTAATAATATTAATAATAATAATATTAATAGTATTAATAATATTAATAATAATAATATTAATAGTATTAATAATAATAATATTAATAGTATTAATAATAATAATATTAATAGTATTAATAATAATAATAATATTAATAATATTAATAATAATATTAATAATATTAATAATAATATTAATAATATTAATAATAATAATAATATTAATAATAATAATAATAATATTAATAATAATAATAATATTAATATTAATAATAATAATAATATTAATAATAATAATATTAATAATAATAATAATATTAATAATAATAATAATAATAATAATAATAATAATAATAATAATAATAATAATAATAATAATAATAATAATAATAATAATAATAATAATAATAATAATAATAATAATAATAATAATAATAATAATAATAATAATAATAATAATAATAATAATAATAATAATAATAATAATAATAATAATAATAATAATAATAATAATAATAATAATAATAATAATAATAATAATAATAATAATAATAATAATAATAATAATAATAATAATTTGACAAATTCGTAGTGTTGACTTTTTCTTAAATAGATCGTTAATAGAGCTGCAACACACTGGGTAACAGACGAGAAAATAAATATCGAATGCACTGCTGCAATAAAGCAGTTTTACAAACCTTCTCCCATCTCCGAATTTAATCATTTGATAGAACGATTGCCTGACCTTTAAAATCCTACACCAAAGTGTACTGGCTGCAGGAGTCTGAATATTTTATGTGTTTTAAGTGCAGGGCAGAAAGCTTCCCTGCCAATACATCGACCAAGTATGACGTTCATTCGGAACATGTGAAAATAGAAAACCTTTAATAAAATATAGGGCATTTGCCCGGTTACATAAATATCGTTGACTGGAGATCAGGTTTAATCTAAGTTTATAATGTGAACTGAGATCAGACTAGATCCGCATGTATAAAACTAATCTAAGATCATTGAGTCTCAGTTGAACTTTGATCTTAGTTCGCAATGCGAGGGCAATTCGCAAAGTAAGGTCCCATGTTTTATACACATTAAAGCACCGTAGATTGTGGCAAATTGTTTTATTTAATTACTTACATCTCTGTTTTCCTACATAGTTCCCATACTTGCAGATATCGACGTCATAAAAGTCTGGCATCTTTGAGGATAACGAATGGAAATTGTCAATCGCTGACCTTCGTGGATTTTTCCATCCACGATTTTGAGCAAATCGTCTATGATCATTGACGCTCGGTATTTATGGACATTGTCCCGTCCGGCCTTGAAAACTCTCACTCACTCAGGCACTTTGCTATCACTCATCACATTGGGACCACACACACACACACACACACACACACACACACACACACACACACACACACACACTTCACTGATCTGAATATCCGCTAATGAAACGTCAGAAACTCAATCACAGTCAGCGCGCCCACTGATTGTTTTAAACATTTTGAACCGACACTGTGAACAGCAAGACCAATGGAAATGGCGTCATTTCACACGAAAGGCATGCTGGGTGTCGATGCGCATGCGCGTTTCAACGTTCTCGTGAAATTCCTTGAGCTACAATTTGGACCTTACTTTCCGACTTTCCGACCTTCGGCACCATCCTAAAACAGCTGAATTTCGCTGCTACCGTGCAGCAGTAATCACTTGTTTTTCAGTTTCTGCTGCATTCGACAGGGTGCACTAAAGGAAAATGACGCAAAACAAGAAAATACAAAGATCGTCAAATTTAACACACGAAGAAGAAACATATTACTTTATAAACATATAGCAGAAAAAAAAAAAGAAAGAAAAAGAAAGAAAGAAAAAACACCGATGCATTTTCGCTTTCTCAGAAAGAAAGCATTTTAGCATTTGTGAAAATTTTTTCTAGGTTAGGAGTAATTATTTTCTGCTTTTCTGTAACATTTTATAAAACAATTTAAAACAATGCTGGTATCGAAATAATTACAAAGAATGCATCACTTTTCATTTTATTATTTTATTTGAAGCTGTATTACTTATTTCTTCTTTCTGCAGTTCAGTTGATGTAAATTCAACCAATTTAATTGGAGAAAATTCACCAGGTAGATTTGATCTTAAATCAAGATGCCATGAACTTAGATGGTTTATACAACGAAAATTCTACGTTGAGCTAGAGTAAAGATCATTTTGAAGTGATTGATCTGAGATTAACTGTTATGCAGGTGGTCAAAGAGTATTGGAAAATATTTGTAGATGTACAAGGCTACTGGGAAGTTCAAAGTAAATCTACAAGTTGTAGGATTAAATCGTTAAACATCGCGTATTTCACTTAGTAGTACATTAACCCTTTAATTGACAACCTATTTGGCTACATAAGCAGTTCTTCTTCTAATTCCTAAACCGGTTTTCATATCGCTTTCAGAGGCATCTTAGCTGAAGCGATTGGAACAGCCATGAAGGTTAAGGCGACGTGCAAAGCACTTGCCAGTCATTCAAAGCCAAACATCGCAAGGAACTGCAATCAAATGTGTCTGTGGTAAAGGAGGGGGAGGGCCCAAGTAAAATAATCGGTGTACTACAGTTTTATTGCAAAAATGTAATATTTTACAACAGCACATAAGTACAAAAGCTTTAATTCTATTTGTATAGGCTAGCATAATATGAAATTAGAAAGAAACAATATAGTATCTCAAAGCTTAACAACTTTATACCTTGCTTGTAAGTAACGTTGCCAATATGGAAATGCAGAACAAAATGTTGGGAACGGGCCTCAAAAAGTACTTACGAAGCTATGTAGGATATTGTTTTTTTTTTTCTAGCAGGCAGTAATTTCATTTGAAACTGTATAATAAATTTTGGCGACGACACACAGAAAGCTTTTAGGTTAGAGTAGAGGAGTGGGTTCTCATATGTTTGGATGTTGTTTTGATGGTAGGATCCAGGGTTTGTTATTCACCCTTCTTGTAGTGGGCACTGCTCCAACCCCCAGATGACCTTATTGAACTAGAATTCGTATTCAAGTTCACACTCTTTTCAAACTGTACTTAGAAATCACAAACTCACAACCCATTTTCACATTTTATATTGTAAAGACCTATAGCTATGTATTCAAGATATACATCTCATTTTTCATAAAAATATGTCAAACATATGACATTCTAATCAAAATCGTTAGAGACATTTTCAAGAAAATCAAAATTTTCGAAAAATTTTCCATTTAAAGGGTAGTTTAGGGTGGACCTATTTTCTTCAAAATCTTCGTGTTGCATCCTTGAAAGATATTAAACTTAAATACCAACTTTGATTTCTAAGCGACTTTTTGTTTTTGAGTTATAATGTCCATAGACTGACACACAGGCACACGGATCTCTTTGTAAAAATGCTTTCTTTTTGGATTCAGGGGTTCTCAAACATATATTTCTGGTGAAATCTGAAAATCGAATTTTTGGATGGAATGCAATACTTTCTCTACTTATCAGTAGAGAAAGTAAAAAACAGTTACACATATTCTAAAACGTTGACTAAACATGAATTGGAGATAGATACGGAAAACTTATTGATTTTAACACAAAATAAACCTTTATAACTTTTCACTCGTTGCTTAAAAGACTTAGATGCGTAACGCGTTTCACTTGTTTTTTCAACAAAAACAAGAATCCCGGAAAAGGAACTACCAACTCACGAAACAATAGCAGCTAAACCCAACAAAAACATACCAGTTTGTTGCATCCTCGTAAATTCAGTTGGATTCCCTCAAAATAAATTCTTTAATGGGCGTTTCACGATATCTAAACAAATATGCATTGAAATACGAGGAATCGCTATTCAGCCAAGTTAAAGGAATGACTTTAATTGGAGTAAAAGCTTGTAATGTTTGTTGAAACCGCGTACTTAGAAATTGCCAATAAGTTGTAAAGGACTTTCAAAACTAATATCATTTCGTTCCACAAACAAATTAGATATGCGTTTATTTTAATTCATTCGTTGAAATTATCCTCTAATTATTCGCTTAACACGCCAGTGCGTCTGGAACGAAGTACGTGTGCAAATATTCAATATACTTATTTGGAGTTAAAGGTTATTAGCGGCACTGCAGATTTTATACTTTTTTTTTTTTTTTTGAGTTAACGTCCTCCAACATTGTGTCATATCGGACGAGCTTTAAGTTACCCGACATTCGTCTTCTCAGGGTAGGGAAAACCTCAGAAAAAACCTTACCCGGATAACTTACCCTAAGCGAGATTCGAACTCGCGACCTCTTAAAGTGAGTAAGACACGCTAACCATGACGCTACCGAGACGGGCATGATGATGAACAACGTTGTTCCATTTCACTAAAGTTTTAAGTTTCCTGAAACTGACACACATAACAATGAATATCTCCGAAGTGTTTCACTGTACAAAAAAATGTATTTAGATATAAATTGTGTGTTTTAGCGAGGTCTACATTTTTTGTACAGTAAGATTTGGTCTATCCCTTACGGTTTACCAGTTATGCAAAAGTCGTCCAGAGTAAACAGGACTACATAGAAAATTCAAGATATGCATTTCATTTTTCATACAAATTTGTCAAACATATGACATTTTAATCAAAATCGTTAGAGTCATTTTCAAGAAAATCACAATCTTTAAAAAATTTTCCATGTAAAGGATAGTTTAGGGTGGGGCTATTTTCTTCAAAATCTTCGTGTCGCATCCTTGAAAGACATTATACTCAAATACCAACTTTAGTTTTTAACTGACTTTTTGTTTTTGAGTTACACTGTCCATAGACACGGACACACACCACACACAGTGTATTGTTATCTTACCTTGTGCCTGAGGAAGACCTAAATTCCTGACTCATGCCTACCGTAAGTCCCACACTTAATCAACGGAGCCGAGACTGATCTGGGAGTCCCAGGCAGGTTCCTAGTAACAGCACGGGTATGTAAAACCAATGATGTGCACCCTGAACTCAAAGAGAGGGTGAGGGTGCACTTGCCTGAATACTTTACAAACAGGAAGTACTCAATACACAAAACGAAGGGTGAGGTGACGTCATTACCATGTAAGAGACAAGCTGTAATCACTTCGTTAATAGTTTTGCAGCCTGCCTGCCTGCCGTGCTAGAATGCTGCTCGTTTAAACAGTGATTGCAGTAATTAAAATCACAGTTTATTTAATCAGTGTTCTTGCTGATAGTTGTAATGCAATTTTCTTGCAGCTAAACCATCTCAAGGTCTGCTGCTCTTCCTAATTGGATTAAATAGTTAACTTCTCGTTTGTTAGACTCGATATAACTGTAAAACGGTTCTCTTCTCTGTAACCTAATATATTTACAGGGACAGTTAAACACTGTGAAACAAAACACTCGTCCTTGTTAAATGTGTTCGCATCCCGACATCGTGGGTTCATACCCGGCGGAGGGCCAATTAATTATTTACATTTATTTACTAGCTGAAATATCCGTCGTCGTGTTTACTCTGGATGACTTTTGCATAACTAGTAAACCGTAAGAGATACACAAAATCTTACTATACAAAAATGTAGAGATCGCTAAAACACACAATTTATGCCTCATACATTTTTCTGTAGAGTGAATCATTTCGGAGATATTCCTTTCGGAAAACTGAAATGGATCATCGTTGTTTATTTTTTATATGTTAAGCGTGCAAAGAGAACAGGATCTCAAAGTTTCAAAATGTTTGACTATCGCCCACAGCCTACTGTTTCTAATATTCTCCTTGTACCTACAAGGAAATGTATCTCAACTAACACGAAGACTATATAGGAATAAGAATTTGTAACAATGGTTAGTCCATCAGTAGAGAAAGTCATGTGAATGCAACACATCAGTTTTTCGTATAGTAATATTTGGTCTATCTCTTACGATTTACGAGTTATTCAAAAGTCATCCAGAGTAAATACGACTACAGGGGCTATAGCCAGAAAATTCAGATGTACATTTCATTTGTCATACAAATATCTTGAACATCTGACATTTTAATAAACATCGTTAGTCATTTTCGACAAACTTAAAATGTTCCATGTAAAGGGAAAGGGTGGAGGAATTTTCTTCATAAACTTCGTGTCGCATTCTTGAAAAACAATTAACTTAAATACCACTTTTGACACACAGACACACACACACACACACACACACACACACACACACACACACACACAGACCTTTTTCTAAAAATGTTTTTTTTTTTTTTTATTCAGGGGGTCTCAAAATATATTTTCGGTAAAGAACAAATGATGGAGTTTATAAAAGTTCATACGAATGTAGCAAAACTTACTATTTAAAATTCAAACACTCGTGCTGTTCTTTCTATCTTTATAAAAGTGTGGCAATGAGACGATTGTGGAGGACGTTAAATTCAATAGAATGTTGAGTGACTTAACTGGGACATATTTAACATGCTGAACACTAAATAAGGTCATATTTGTATTCCACCAGCGTCTTGGGCAACGTCTTCTCCCCCTTCCATTCAAACGGAATGTACTTACATGCGCTTGCACGACATTTCATTACAGTGCCTTGTACATTAATGGTTCAACATACTTCATTTATACATTTTTTGTAGAGTGAACCATTTCCGAGATATTCCTTGTTATTTGTGTCAGTTTCGCAAAACTTAAAACTTTCGTGAAATGGAACATCGTTGTTCATTTTACATGTTAAGTGTGCAAAGAGAACGTGATCTCAAAGCTTTAAAATATTTGACTATGGTACAAAGCCTACTGTATTATAATACTCCCCTTGTACCTACAAGGAAATAAGCAATATGACAATTTGTACAAATGTTTATCTCGACTAACACGAAGAAGATATAGGAATAAGAGTTTGTAAGAATGGTTAGTACAAGAGTAGAGAAAGTCATGTGAGTGTATACGCCGTATATTTAAATGTAAAAAGTAATATTAATGCACGTGCTTCAGCGCTGCTAATTCAGTCTATAATGCCTTGCATCTGAAAGCGGATATCGACGAGTATTTTAATAAAAAAATAAAAAAAAAATAACGTTTGGGACGGTAGAAAAACAATAAAAGGAATCGGCGTGAGGGCTCCCATTTGCGAATTTTAATTGAATTCTGAAGAGAAACAATGAATTGCATGTGGGCTTCGTGTAGTAAATGGTGACGTCATAAGCAATCTAATTCTGCATTGCACCACTTTACTATGAACGTTTTCCTTTATTTAAAATCACTAGACGATAAAGTAGTCTACGTATTTGTGATAATTTTGTGGTTTTTTCTGCTGTTTTCCCTCATGCTTCCAAATTATTCATTTAATTATACAGTATTTTGCCTCTCATTCCTCCGCCACTACCACTACAAAAATCTGATGTGTTGCACTCACATGACTTTCTCTACACTTGTACTAATCATTCTTACAAACTCCTATTCCTATATTCCTGAAAATCTTCGCGTCTTATCGTTAAAGGACATTAAAATTAAATACCAACTTTAGTTTTTAACGGACTTCTCGTTTTTTAATTATGCTGTCCACACACACGACGTACCTTTTTTTTTAATTCAGTGGTCCGAATACAATACTTCCCATGCTTACTTAGCATATGCAATAGAGAAACTAAAAATATGTGTTGTGAAAAATTACTTGAAAAACAAGAATAAAGAAGTTTTTATCAGTAATCAAGTTTTACAAAAACATGACGCCTGGAGGTATTTCGTGAGAGTGGTGCGGAGCGGCGCGGAGCGGTGCCCCATCTTACCGTCAAATGGGTCAATAGCTCTTCAACATTGGAGAGCACTGTGTGACTGGTACAGATGTTCAGCATGCGAAAGCAATTTTGAGGCAATGGGAATGGAAAGAAGGCAGGCAATATTGAAAAAGTAAGGTATTGTCTTCTACTAGATGTCTCAAATACATCTATATTCCTGTCAAACGCCAAATAAAAAAATTATGACGACTGACGTAAGAATGCAATATTGGTGATAGAAAAAAATGTATTCCATTCACATGAATCTCTATCTTCTAGATACTACTCTATGCATGGTCAGGATAGAAAAAAATCTCATGTGTTACACTCACATGACTTTCTCTACTCTTGTACTAACCATTCTTACAAACTCTTATTCCTATATCTTCTTCGTGTTAGTTGAGATAAACATTTGTACAAATTATCTTATTGCTTATTTCCTTGTAGGTACAAGGGGAATATGGGAATACAGTAGGCTTTGTGCGATAGTCAAATCTTTTAAAGCTTTGAGATTCCGTTCTCGTTGCACACGTAACATATAATGCTCCAGAAAATTTAAAATATACATTTTATTTGTCATACAAATATCTTAAACATGTGATGATTTAATAAACATCGTTAGAGCCATTTTCAAAAAAAATCAAAATTTTCGAGAATTTGTCCATGTAAAGGGTAGTTTAGGGTGAGGCTATTTTCTTCAAAATATTCGTGTAACATCCTTGAAAGACATTAAACTTAAATACCAACTCGACATTGAATTTTTGGGTGGAATACAATACTTTAGGCAATTATCATAGAAGGTTGAATCTAAGACGTCACAGGTGAAAGAACAGCGAGTGGGGCGGGAGGGGGTGGGGTGGGAGGGGGGTGAGGCCGTCTCGTGGAATCAAATACACAAAGCCCTCGAGAATCAAAAGACTTACTTTGAATAAACATTTGGAAAGGGCTACTAATTAGCAATTATTCTGTTGCCATCGAATTAGTGAACATCCAAGGAGAGCAGAGGTATATGCTCTGCCCGGCTTACTTTTCCTTGTATTCCACTTAACAATTCTGTAGGCATGGCAATTCCACTCTTATTCATATTCATATAACGGACAAAACTTATATCTTGTATTTTCTGTGATTTCCATTCTGAATAACGTTTTTGTAACTGGTAGACGATAAAATATAGAAAAATTAATTTGTGCAGCCATACCAGTTTGTCTAATCATGTTGCAGAAATTGTTCTTAATACGGTTAATACTGTTAATAAACATGGTTAGGACTACAACAATTTCCTTGAGATAAAATTTTTATTTTAACGAGATCCAGTGTTTTGTGTAGCAAGATTTTGTCCATCTCTTACGAATACCAGTAATAAAAGTCATTAAGAATAAAGAGGAGAAATTTCATTTACTATGCAAATATCTTAAACGTACCGTATATTAATCAAAATCTTTAGAGCTACTTTTGAAAAAATATAAATTTTGGAACATTGTTGTAAATAAGGATAAATTGGTGTGAAAGGTTTTCTTAAAAACTTTTGTTACATCCTTGAAAAAAACTGAGTTATGCTGTCCAAACACACCCACCCACCCAACCACCCACACACATATACCCACAGCCACCCACACATCCACGCATTCACACCCACACACACCCATTCACATACACACACGCACACCCACACATACACACACGCACACCCACACATACACACACGCACACCCAACCACCCACACACACACACCCACACATACACACACGCACACCCACACATACACACACGCACACCCAACCACCCACACACACACGCACACCCACACATACACACACGCACACCCAACCACCCACACACACACGCACACCCACACATACACACACGCACACCCACACATACACACACGCACACCCAACCACCCACACACACGCACACCCAACCACCCACACATACACACACGCACACCCAACCACCCACACACACACTCACACCCACACATACACACCCACACATACACACCCACACATACACCCACACATACACACACCCACACATGCACACACATACACACCCGCACACCCAACCACCCACACACACACGCACACCCACACATACACACACATACACACACGCACACCCACCCACACAACCACCCACACACATATACCCACAGCCACCCACACATCCACGCATTCACACCCATTCATATACCCACACATACGCGCACACACACGCACACCCATATACCCACAGCTACCCACACATCCACGCACTCACACGCATACACACTCACATACACACACGAACACCCACACATACACACACGCACACCCACACATACACACACGCACACCCACCCACCCAACCACCCACACACATATACCCACAGCCACCCACACATCCACGCATTCACACCCACACACACACCCATTCACATACACACACGCGCACCCACACATACATATACCCACACATACGCACACACACGCACACCCATATACCCACAGCTACCCACACATCCACGCACTCACACGCATACACACACTCACATACACACACGCACACCCACACATACACACACGCACACCCACACATACACACACGCACACCCACACACATATACGCACACGCACACCCACACATACGCACACTCACATACACACACGCACACACATACACACACGCACACGCACATACGCACACGCACACCCACACATACGCACACGCACACACGCACACACACGCACACGCACAAACGCACACACATACACACACGCACACACGCACACACATACACACACGCACACACACATACGCACACGCACACTCACATACACACGCACACCCATACATACACGCACGCACATACGCACACGCACACCCACACATACGCACACTCAATACACACACGCACACCCACACATACGCACACACACGCACACCCATATACCCACAGCTACCCACACATCCACGCACTCACACGCATACACACACTCACATACACACACGCACACCCACACATACGCACACGCACACACTCACATACACACACGCACACCCACACACACACATGCACACACATACGCACACGCACACATACGCACACGCACACACTCACATACGCACACGCACACCCACACATACACACACGCACACCCACACATACACACACGCACAACCACACATACACACATGCACACACACGCACACCTACACATACGCACACGCACACCCACACATACACACACGCACACCCACACATACACACACGCACACCCACACATACACACACGCACACCCACACATACACACACGCATACCCATGCACACACACATACACACACGCACACCCACACACATACACAAATGCACACACATACGCACACGCACACCCACACACACACATACACACATGCACACACACGCACACCCACACATACACACACGCACACCCATACACACATACACACACGCCCACACACATACGCACACGCACACCCACACATACGCACACGCACACACTCACATACGCACACGCACACCCACACACACACACACACGTGCGCGCGCGCGCAATGCTTAGCACAAATGTGTGATGGTATTTTTTATTTAGGATATAGTCCTTTATTAAATTAGTATCGAATTTTAAATTACGTTTACTGAAACGCCTCTAAATACCTATCCCCCCCATTTCCTCCTCTCCAATATGAAATTTAGAAATTTTATACAGGGACCCTTAAAACATTGCTGGGTTGTAATCAGAGAAAATGACAATTGAGGAAATGTGCGTCAACTGGGAGACATCTGGTCGTGACCAACTGTAATATTACACAAATGTCAAACAGTTGGTCTCCATTAATAATAACATTACGGAAAGGTAACGGGTAACCATCCATAAATATGCACATAATAGTTGATAATTACACATAACTGCGCTTTTGCTACTAGTACAACAATTACGTCGTTATATTCAACGAAAATCCCGAGAGAGGGACCAACAGATGGTGATCTAATTTCTCGGTCCGATTAATATTCCATGAAAGGCCCATCTCTCTCTCTCTCTCTCTCTCTCTCTCTCTCTCTCTCTCTCTCTCTCTGTTATTAAATTCCACATTATTTCCAGCTCTAAATTATGAGCGAACCTTCATTAGTTTCCCTAACCCACAAACTGACCCTTCACAAATATTAAAATGCATTGCTGAAACAGCCAGCATTTTTGCTTTCTCTACCATTTATGGTAAATAGGGGAATTATTGTATCCAGCCCAAAAATTCGACGTCAAGAATTCAGCGAAATATTTGTTTTCACGACCCCTGAATATAATATCTGATGTGTTGCACTCACATGACTTTCTCTACTTTTGTACTAAACATACTTACAGACTCTTATTCCTATATCATCTTCGCGTTAAGATAAACATTTCAAGTTTTCCGAAACTCACACACATAACAAGGAATATCTCCGAAATGGTTCACCCTACAAGAAAATTTATTGAGACATAAATTGTGTATTTTAGCAAGATCTACATTTTCTGTAGAGTCTGATTTGGTCTATCTCTAACGGTTAACCAGTTATACAAAAGTTTCATGGAGTGCAACAAATACATAAAAGTAATCAATGAACAGGTACACCAAAAATATGCTTCCCAGATCGCGCACTGAACTATTTACACTTCAGTTTGTACACTATTTACAGTTTTCCGCTGCTTTCCTGCGCGGACAGGTTGCAGCTCCTGGGTAGTTCACGAGGCGCGGGCCTCTGCCTGGGGTCTGAATTGCATGGGCGCACATTAGTCGGCGAGCCGCCGCTTGCGGTGCTTCGGCTCGCCTTTGCCAATGTTGGGGATCACGTAGTTCTCGTGGTTTCTAATGCGCGTCATGTTGTCTTAGCTCTTTTTGTGTTGCTTCTGGGATGGATGGGATCTGGGTTTCGAGGTGAAGGGTTTGGTTGGTGGTTCGGTGTGAAACAGAGAGGATTTTTCTAAGGGAGAGATTTTGGAGGGTTTGAATTTGAGGGGGGTTTTGGCGGCATTCACGTCAAAGACGTAAACCTGGAATAGATATCATCCCATTTACTGTGTTTAGGCTAAAGGACAGTGGATATTTTGGAACATAGTTAGCATTATGCACAAATGAATGCATAGTAATAAGTTCAATTTGTATTTTCATATTAAATTCGGATATTTCCTTTGTGTTTATTTATTTAAAGCTGCTTTAACTATAGATCTGTTAGAAGATGCCTTGTGGCTTAGTGTGTGGCGGACAGTTAACCCTCTAGAACCCATCCCTCTACCATACCATCACATGTATACCAAAGGATCAGTGTAGAACAACTCTGACTACACCCCTGCGATGGCAGATGGCATTAGGGTGCCTTCCAGTCAGGACCTCCTAAATACCGGACCTGACACTGTGATTCAAGATGGCGGCCTATGTGGTGGGAACTACTTGTAAACAACTCGTCTACAGGCTACGATTTCAACGCAGTAAAATAAAAATGTGGTGTAATAACACGCCTATTTTGTGAATATGGGCTGTGTTAAACACAAAAACACTGTCTTAAATATAAACTCAAGTAAACAAAAAAGAATGACATTTAATATTAAACGATAAACCATGGACAATGAAATATATAACCTCAAATATCATTCATGCAATCTACAGGTTTACATGCCATTATGTAACTGCATTACACACTCAAATTACAAAGAAGATAGACAAAACTACAAGCAGCATGTTACTTAAATAAAACTCAAGTGTTGACATTGAGTTGACTCAGAATTATTAATCATTGTTTACACTGTTTTCGACATTTGTACAATGTGCATAATGTTATATACCTACACAAAACATACTATACTGGATGGCTGATATACAAATGCTGCTATTTAGAATGACCTAAAGCTACCTACTGAATTCAAAACCTTTAGGGTGAAATTTTGCTGTTACTATTACTGAGAACTTGATTACTCAGTTTGCAACAACATATTATACTCAGCACTTCAGGACACTTTATTTTACAGGGGGAATCCACAAAAGCAGATGAAATATTAAAAATAATAACCGTAAAACAGCACTGTAAATGAAATACATGAAATACGTAATCTTAAATCAGTATTGTAAAGCAACATTGTGTTAGCTTAGGTTAGGTTAGTTTTGCATATGAGTGGGGTGACAGGGTCCTGTGTTATCGAAATATTTACAATTTGGGTAGTGTTTATGCAATCATTTCAACGTAAATGCATTAATCAATCATTGTAGCATATATTACACTCGTTTATGCACATTTATTAGCTAAATATCCGCCGCATAAGCGAAATAAAACCACTTCATCGACCGTACGAAATTTTCTCATAAATAAAACACGAAGCTTGAGCGCACAATAAAACTTACAAGATCGTAATCAGCAATAAAAACTGCATCCATTGCACTATGTTTCATTCGTTTTCTCGAGCGGACGATTTTGTAAATATTTACCAAACTTTGCTATAGTCTACAGTTTTACATGCAGCAACATAACACATTTCTTCTAAACTACAGCTACACATTTAAATTACAAAGACAAAAGATAATGTACAAATATGAGCAGCATACTGCTTACATGAAACAAACTGTTGGTGTTGCAGATGCCACTAATTGAGTTCACTCGAAATTATTGTCTTTCACTATTCACACTATTCACCATGTTATATACACACCGGCAACTAATACACATAACGCTGCAATTTATTGTAATTAAATACTGAATTTAGAAGCTTTATGTTGTAATTTACCTTTTGTTTTAACTGAAAGTTTCTGATTTTTAATTTGCATCCGGGAATGCAACAGTTACGGTGCATTGTCGTGTTTGAGGTTAGGTTGTAGTATGGCAACATTAATATACACTGCTGGAACAGTTTTTCTTCAACAACCTCTCACCACTGTAATCGTGACACAAATTGTACTTGCAAACAGATAAATTAACCACACTATACGGCTAATGTAGCCATAGTCCTAGATGGAACACAATAAACATGAACACGTGGATAGCACACGGCACAGTCAAAACGTTATTACATTTATTCCTGTTCCTATACTGCCCAAATAAAACTTTTGAAACACTCGCTTTGCTAATATGAAGACAAACTTACATAGGAATTATTATAAGAAACAATAACTCGAAGACAGAAAATAATACGAAAAACAGCGTGTGGAAACACCTCAGAAATCACTCCCACCAGCCGACGCCATTTTTGTACAACTGGGATGCCAGGCTCAGGTCCGTTAATCTAGAAGGTCCTGTTCCAGTCTATCTGGTTTCATTATACGCGGATAGATGTCAGAGCATTTCTTATTACCATGCATTTTTCATTTTTACTGGTTTTGGACTTAAGATGGAAATTTGGATCGTGGTGTTAAAGATCCAATCCGGTAGTTACCTTGATGAGTAAGGGAAAACACAAAAATAAACAAATCTGATGTGTTACACTCACATGACTTTCTCTACTCTTGTACTAACCATATCTTTAAGTGTCTAGCAGATTTCTAAATTTTTGTACAGCAAAAGTTCACTTTCTGGACATTGACACAGAACTTGGAAGATTCTTAGAATTGTTAAGAGCCATTTTCGAGAAAATCAAACACAAACACACACACTAACACACAAATATACAGACGCCTACACAAACATATAGACACACACAGACAGCCACACACACACCCACACACACGGACCTTTTTCATATTTAATTGGAATATTGTTTGTTCTCTAGTTCTTCTTAGCAAAGTCTGCTATTGAGAGTGGAAATATATGTAAATGTATGACGTGAGATAGAAGACAATAAAACAATCAAAATCTGCTTGTCTGCACGCGAAAGGTTGTGCTTTTTCACAAAACATGCTTTGTGGCAGAATCAACCCTTGATGTGTTTTGTACCGGAACAAAAGAAACGTCGTCGTGAATGAAATTGCTTAAAAAAGAGAGGTAGCTGAAATGGAACGGAAAAGGAAAGAAAGTAATCTCAGAACAATTCACAATTGCTTCAGAAGACGGCTGCTTGGAAAAAAAACAGAAGCAAAACAAAGGGAAAATGAAATTAGCTACCTTTAAAGCACTATGGTATCAAGGAATATAATAACATCAAGGGAATAGCTTAAGGTTCTAACAAGAATACATTTGCTAAAAGCAATTTTATCATATAGAACTTCTAAAAATTATTATTCCTATATTTTCACGATAGTTGAGATAACAATTTTCAGAAATTATCTTATTGCTCATTTCTTTCTAGGTACAAGGGGAATATCGAATACAGTAGGCTTTGAGCGATAGTCAAATCTTTTAATGCTTTCATATTCCCTTCAGTTTGCACGCCTAACATATAAAACAATGAATAGCGAGGCTCCATTTGATAGAACTATAAGTTCTCCAAAACTTACACAAATAACGAGGAATATCTCCGAAATGGTTCACTCTACAAAAAAGTAAAAACGAAACGTCGGTTACAAACCACAGTTGGTATTTATGGTGCGATGCGACCAGTGTTGGTGAACAGTCTATAGACGCTGTGAATGTCTTGTCTTTGATGTTAAACGTTTTTCGCTCTTAGCCCTTTGTAAGATAAGAAGAGTCTGTATGTGACGTCTGCCTCAACGAAAACTTAGTCACAAATCGACGCACCACAAAGAGAAAGCCTTTGGTTATATCAGAGCTCCTTCTGCTACCGAGAGTTTTATTTCAATACCTATCTGCAAGACAAGATTCCTTACAAATGTTATATCTTTTTCATTCAAGTTGCATCCACGATGCACGAATAACCAGGCTGAACAACTGACAATATTAAAAACACTTAAAAAACTAGATGAGCTTGGATATGGAGAATGCGATGAAAAACGAGCTGCATTATTCACAGACAGTAAGATAACTCTAGATCTGTTCGGGAACAACATAAAACATAACCTGCTGATACAAGCAATCAAATCCAAAATCCTTGAACTTTCAAAATCAAAGTGGACACTACATTTCGGCTGGGTGAAAGGACACGCGGGAATACACGGAAATGAACTTGTGGACAGACTAGCAAAAGAAGCTGCCGCGGAAGACACTGAAATAATATATGACAAAGTATCAAAAGAAGCAATAGTAACTAGAGAGAAAGAAACTGGACTCGAAGAATGGCAACAACAATGGACAGCATCAAGGAAAGGAGCAGTAACCAAAGAATATTTCCCATCCGTGAGAAGAAGATTGAACCAACGGTTACCAATATCTCCGGAGTTCACAGCAATGATAACAGGACATGGAAAGCTAAGATCATATCGCCACAGGTTTGGATTTTTAGATAACCCAATGTGCAAATGTGAAGAAGAGGACCAAACAGTAAACCACATTATATTTCGATGCAAAATACTAAACAACCAGAGAAACGTCATGATTAGGAAAATACAAAGTAAAGGTGCTACTTGGCCCATAAACAAAGAAGAACTTGGAAACAATTTCACACAACCTTTCGTTAACTTCATTAATGCTATACAATTCACAGAAATAGAATGGTTTAAGTCCAAATATATATAATTTCTACTCCTTACCAAAATTGCAATCAGTATCATTGTCCAAACACATTTCAATACTCTACTGCTGTTACGAGTATAATTATATTTGCCTTTCACTATATGGTAAGTACTAGATTTATGATTCGTAAAATAGCATTAGGTTAAAGAAATAAAGTCAAACAAAATAAAATAGCATTAAACAACAAACTTGAAAAAAAAACACTAAATATGCACAACAGAGAAGTATTCAATTAGACTAAGGTAGATAAAAAATTAGAGGTAAATAAAAGTGTAAATGTTTAAATAGAACATCACCAACAATATATACATGTATATAAAATGTAAATTGTATGTAAATAAATAAATGCAAGCATTTTGTATTCATACGGAATGGGGCATGCTTTAAAAAAAAAAACACACACACACACACACACACACACACACACACACACACTACACACCTTTTTCCCTAAAAATGCCTATTTTTGGTCTCAGGGTTCTCGCAACATACATTTCAGGTGAAATTTCGACATGGAATTTTTGTTTGGAATACAATACTTACTCTACTTACTATTCGAAAGTCATAAGAAAGTTTATTCTAATGGCCTGGTATTGGTAACGTCTCTAAATCATAGCCAACAGGAAGGAATGAAAGCAAATCGATACCGTTGAATAAAGCGAAACCTTCCTTACATTGTTAAGGTAGCACATGCCCAGACGTAGACAACATTATCTTCTGTCTTGTGGATGTGCACCCCTCCAGATAGTGAGGGTAGGTAGCCAGGCAACAGAATCCCAACCCTGACATCTTAACGAGGTTCTTACCTCTTTCTAAACTTCCTCTCTCCTTTCTTTATCGCTTTCTGGCCCAAAACGCCCTCTTTACTACTTCAAATATATTAGTTTAGTTTTCGGAGTTAAATAATTTTAAATCTCTTGTTTACTCAAAGTTTTAGAACATAGTAACACTGTTTTTATTAATTTTCATATTATATTCACATTTAGCAAAAAATTAAAGTTATCGGCAGCTTGTTATTTTCTCTACTGGTAAGTAGAGGAAGTATTGTATTCCACCCAAAAATTCGATGTCGAGATTTCACCGGAAATATATGTTTTGAGACCTCCTGAATTCTCAAAAGCATTTTTAGAAAAAGGTCCGTGTGTGTGTATGTGTGTGTGTGTGTGTGTGTGTGTGTGTGTGTGTGTGTGTGTGTGTGTGTGTGTGTGTGTGGGGACAAGCATAACTCAAAAACTCAAAGTCGTTAAAAACCAAAGTTGGTATTTAAGCTTAATGTCTTTTAAGGATGCAATACGAAGACTGAAGAAAATAGCCCCACCCTAAACTACCCTTTACGTGGCAAATTTTTCGAAAATTTAGATTTTCTAAAAATGGCTCTAACGATTTTGATTAAAATGACATATGTTTAAGATATTTATATGACAAATGAAATGTATATTTTGAATTTTCTGGCTCTAGCCTATGTAGTCCTGTTCACTCTGGATGACTTTTGAATAACTCGTAAACCGTAAGAGATAGACAAACTTTTACTCTACAAAAGGTGTAGATCTCACCAAAACACACAATTTATGCCTAAATAAACCTTTGTAGAGTAAACCATTTTGGAGATATTCCTTTTTATTTGTGTCAGATTATTCGGAAAACAAAACTTTCGTGAAATGGAACATCGTTGTTCATTTTTTATATGTTAAGCGTGCAAAGTCCTCAAAGCCTACTGTATTCCCATATTCCCCTTGTACCTACAGCGAAATAAGCAATAAGATAATTTGCACAAATATTTATCTCAACTAACACGAAGATATAGGAATGAGATCCTGTAAGAATCGTTAGCACAAGAGTAGAGAAAGTTATGAGTACAACACATCAGATTTTTAAGTTACGATGTTCACACACACGCGCGCACACACGCACAGACACACACACACACACACACACACACACACACACACACACACACACACACACACACACACATGGAGTAGAGTACAATATTGCAATATTTCCCCTAGTTACTATAAGTAGTGGAGAAGGTAAAAACTAAAACAAAAATTACTTTATAAAAATGTTTGTTTCTGTGAAGAGGATAACCATTCTTGTCATAGTGTTGGAGACATCAAACGCGCAACGCTCTCTATAATACTGGTGAAAATAGTACAACATTGGCAACACTGCTGTGCACCCACTAAATCCCTCCAGTTTGATAGTTTAATTATGTGTTCGGTATACCACTGTGCATTGCTTTCCACCTGCTGTGGTTGCAATGCGGTCACCTGGAAAGCTACGGGGTAGTTTGAGCATGAAATTCCACTGTGTCTATTACCTCCCACCAATATACACTCACATGACTTTCTCTACTCTTGTGCTAACCATTCTTACAAACTCTTATTCCTATATGTTCTTCGTGTTAGTTGAGGTAAACATTTGTACAAATTATCTAATTGAACATTGGAGGAGTTGGTGATTTTCAGGCCGTGTGCATGAAATCGCAATTCCATACTTGAAGCACTTTGGCGAGTGACTAACAAATGAACACGGTGAGTGCCTGACCCAAGTGTCTCAACTCTGTATAGTGTTTAAATACCGTCAATTAAGTGCTAAATGGAACGCTCTTCACTGAAGAGTTTCAAAGCGGAGCACTAAAAACATTTCCACCGACCTTATTAACTTATGGAGATGAACTTCTGCTACTGCTACTGCTATGAAACTTATCTAAGGGTGAGTTAATTGAGGTGTCGCTTTGATCACAAACACACACACAAAAGGGGGATAATTGAATAAAACCATACAGATAGCTGTAGGGTAAAGTCGGGGCAAACGTCATTTTCCAAAATAAAGGCCTAGCATTATCAAAGGGGCTGCTTTATAGTAGCTAGGGGAAGTATTGTATTCCATCCAAAAATTTGATGTCCAGATTTCACCGGAAATACATTTCTTGAGGCCCCCTGAAGCCAAGTCAGCCTGTAGACAGCGTAACCCAAAAACGAATAGCCTGTTGAAAAGTTACATTGGTAAGACAAAACATTTGAAAACCAGAAAAAAAGAACATTTTACAAACATTAAATATAAACAGAAAAATCATCGGTGGTAGATCATTTTTGGTCACTTAATCATAAAATAAATCCCGAGGTTAATTTATTAAAGCAATTAAGGGACACAATTTGAAAGAACCACATTTCTTGATAGATTTTTCTGAAATTTTTACTGTGTTTGCATTTATATGAGAATAGGAAGTACACCAAATTTCATTAAAATTGGATGATTCGTTTATGATATATAAATTATTTTATGAATTTAATAGGCACATTTTCAAAATGTAGCTCGCGTCTATTGACTTTTCAAAATTCATTTATATTGGCAGAACTGATACTCTAAAACATGGGTAACAATTGTATGAAGAGATATTTCAAATACGTTTGGTGATTATGCTGTACATATTTTTTTAATAACAAAGACAATTTAATCGTAAAAATTGATTTTTACATACAAAAAATATTTTTTTGAATTCATGTTAATGATGACATCAAGATTGAATCACAGTTTTGTTTAGCTGCTATTTATGAATACTTCTGGAAATTTTCATTGAATTTGAAGCAAACATCAGGCGCGACCTTCTTTTAGAATATGCAGTTTTCAGAAAAACATACTTTTATATAGGAACATGCTGTGTACGTTAAGGGAAGAGCACTATTTGAAAGGGTCGTAATGACCACATGGAGTGGGGGATATGAAAAATGTTAGCTGATCCAAATGCACAGGAGTTCCAGGAACATTTTAAGGTAAAAAAACAACTTTCGACTTTTTGACAATTTTGACCAAAATTTCACTCCTGGTGTCCCTTAAACGGATATATTGGATTGATAGTATGGGGAAAAAATTCATTTTGAAAAATAGGGAGCACGTTATGTATTTATAAATAAGTTTTACTGATTGTGTTACAAGATTCATATTGAGAGAGGGGGGTAATGACGTCATCACATGACGTCATGGCGGGTAACGTCATTGCGAAGTTGTAACTGTTTCGTAGCTAATATACAGGGTTACTTTTGCAGACAAAACACTAGAGTGCACCCTGTATTGTACCTACAAGTAAATATATAGGAACACTTGTGTGTCGCAGTGCAGACCAACATGGTACGCTATTTACATTTGCCCTCCTTCCTTTGTGTGGAAGGGAGATTAATTTATAATGAAGGAACGACGCGGTGGTTTGTTTGTTTGTTTGTTTTATTAAACCCCATGTATATGTAATAAGAGCTGCCACACAAGGGACTAATAACGTGGTCTCTACCTGACATTAACCTAACCTAACCCAACCTGACAAACTTACCCACTTACATTTTATATCACCTGTGATCTTCAACTATTAGTTTCTGGTTCAACCTCCTTCAAATCCCTTACCTTAAAACACAATTACGTTTTAAGGAAATAACGAGACAAAAACATCAAAGCAAAGTTTATCTTATTATCTCAAATACCAGCGTGAAAACATCGAGAAAACACTATGTTGTTGAACTGTGAGTAGAGAAGTAAATGTGATTGTGTTTCATAAAAGAAACGCAATAACCATGTGAATGTAATGTGTTGCACTTCAATTTAAACAATCTGGTGTGTTGCACTCACATGACTTTCTCTACTCTCGTACTAACCATTCTTACAAACTCTTATTCCTATATCTTCTTCATGTTAGTTGATATAAACATTTGTATAAATTATCTTACTGCTTATTTCCTTGTAGGTGCAAGAGGAATATGGGAATACAGTAGGCTTTGTGCGATAGTCAAATGTTTTAAAGCTTTGAGATTCCGTTCTCCCTGCACGCTTAACATATAAAAAGTGCACAACGATGTTCCATTTCACAAACGTTTTTAAGTTTTTTGAAACTGACACAAATAACAAGAATATCTACATTTTATATAGTATGATTTTGTCTATCTGTAACGGTTTACCAGTTATGCAAAAGTAAGAGTAAATACGACTACAGGGGCTATAGCCAGAAAATTCAAGATATAAATTTCATTTGTTATCAAAATATCTTAAACATATGACATTTTAATCAAAATCCTTAGAGCCACTTTCAAGAAAATCAAAATTTTCCATGTAAAGGTAGTTTAGGGTGGTGCTATTTTCTTCAAAATCTTCGTGTGGTATCCTTGAAAGACAGGAAACTTAAATACCAACTTTGGTATTTAACCGACAGTGACAGACACACGGACCTTTTTCTAGAAATGTTTTTTTTTTTTTTTTTTTTTTTTTTTTTTTTTTTTTTTTTTTAAATTCAGGGGTGTTGAAACATATATCCGGTAAAACCTCGACATCAATTATTTTGGGTGGAATATAATAGTTCCTCTATATAATACACGTAGTTGAGATAGTATAAATGGAAAAGGTTTCACAAGAATTGGTTATAGGAGAGTGGGTGTAGAAAGTTATGTGACCTCTCTTACACTGCATATTTTCACTCCTTATGTAAGGAAGGGGGGGGGGGGGAGGGTTATCGGATATTCTTCCTAACGTTCAGGAGACGCTCACACACACACACACACACACACACACACACACACACACACACACACACGAGCCTATGAAATATAGCCCGCCCTATGTGTTTACTTTAATTCAGATGAGCCTGCAAGGCAATTTGCCTACATACAGGGGCTGGCTGAGAACTTGGACACGCGGTTCAGCCGACATACCTAGGTAGGTACGTACCTAAAGCTGCCAGCTTAACTGTCCCACCATAAACTTGTATTATCATGGCACCACCTTATCTACTACTTCTCTTACATTCACATCATTTTCTCTCTCGTTCATTACTTTCTTTACTACTGCATTTCAACCAAAATTTAACCATTTGCTAAGGAGATCGTTTTGTCGAAAACAAGCTGGTTACACTACAGATTCTGTCATTTTCACTCGCTCTGTACATAAACAAACAGGCGTCACTACCAAGAAATAACATAGAATATCTCGCAAATGATTTACTTCATTTTGATACCGTGTGGCGTTGCACGGAACGTGTATACAACATTAAAGGAGGAGCTTCCGTGCGGGAAGCATTCCTAATGTTTTACGCTCCGTGCTCTGACATCACATTGCTACGAGTCACTTAGTTCTAGCCAGTTTTAAATGCTGGTTGTAAGGTAAATAAGTGAGTCAGTGGGCTAGTGCGTAAGTAAGTAAATAAGTGAAGAATAAATAAATACTGCAGTCGTGAACCTTCCGTTCCCAGCAAAACATTTTTTTCCGGACTCCTGAAAAAGGTAATGCTATTCCCCTAAAGACACCGCAGGCCCTTTCTTGATGACGTAGGAGAAATACATTCCCTTCTTTTCCCAAGTTGAGGTGCTGGTATGACAGTTCCAAAACTTTCATTTCACTAATGCATTTCGAAGTGTGTAATATTTATACGGGCGATGTTTTAAAACCTCAGGAAGGATGGGGGTCATGCTTCCGTCTCCATGACAACCAGGTGTGACATACAAGTGTATATAGCCCACTTTGTGGCTGTGGTTCATATTGAAATTTATCTTGATACCGAAATTCATAACTATTTAAAACGATTAACTAATTAAAATGAAAGGGAAATTAAACATTTAATAATAAATCATTTAATAAGTATTATAATAATTATTTTAACTAAATAAATGTGAAAATAGGGGAAACTGAACACATGATGGGGTAATCTCGAAAGTGGCAATGGCGAAGCCTACGTATATTTTTAAAAAGATAGCGTCGTTCTGCCCATTCCAGTGAATCAGTCGGTATATCTCTTCGACAAAGTAGTTAAAAGCGATACTTCATTAAAGAACTTAAAACTCGAAATCAGTGTCATCCTTTCGCCACACCCACGCACACCCAGAGATCACTCCAGCTATGCAAAAAGGGCAATCTACACGAATCAACTTTGTTGACAATGGTCTAATGACGTGAAGCAGTACTCATTCTGCTCCAAAGAGTCACATAACCACCATACCCTAGAGGTCGGCAGTTCGAACCTCGGTTATGGTAAATTACCCGTTTATGCTTTTACCTTACACCTGGATCACTAGCAGAATGCTGGAAGGGATGACTATAAACTCTGAATTTCCTGTCCTTGTACTTACCAGTAGAGAAAGTAAAAAGAAAAGTACTTTAAAAAGGCTCCGTGCGCGTGTGTCTGTCTGCCTGTGAAAATTATAACGCAAAGGTCCCCCATTCCAGGCTGCAATTTACATGGAACATTTTTCGAGAAGTAATGATTGTCTCAAAAATGGTTCTAAAGATTTTTATTAAAATTTGGTATGTTTCAGATATTTTATGACAAAATTGAATGTATATCTTAATTTTCTGGAAACGCCCTCAAAAGTTCTGTTCATTCTTGATGTGTTGGGCATAATATATATTTTTTTCTGGAGTAAAGTATTTCGGAAATGCTTGTTATTCGCCTGAAGTTTACAATAGTGGGAAGTTAGTATTCGTTATTTTCTTTTTTAACCTGTAAACAGTGGAAGGAAAACGGAAATTCAAAGTCATCACATAGAGACGAGCTCTTCTCAGATTTGACTATTGCTTGTGCCTACAAGAGAATCAGCAATAAGGCAATTTCTGTAAGTGTTTATCTCGATTAACATAAAGAAAATACAGGAGTAAACGTTTTTAAGAAGAACAACAAAGAGTAAAGAAAGTAATGAGTATTTTTTTAGAGTTAATAAAGTCTCAGCACCTTGGCTTAATTAAAAAGTTCAGCGGAATACACATTTTCAATAGATTTATTATTATCCTTCGGTGTGAACGCGCCTAAAATGTGTCATGTGCGTACTTTTACAGAGACAGTAGTCAAGGTTATTGCTTCAGTAACCTTCACTAAACTTCCAATATCCATAGATTGAAACTTTAAATTTATACTTACAACTTTATGCATGTAGTTTCTGTTGGTTGTTCAAATAATAACTTTATGGGGGTGGTTATGAAAACTGGCAACTGAATTTATTAAGCTGTAATTGCTTAATTTTTTGCAGATAAAACCTAACGTCGGACTTTTCTATTTTTTGCTTTTTGTCAGCTCTGCTTTTCTGAAGTTTCCTCAGAAGTTTGAATTAACGCTGGAGGGAGCAGTTCCCACAACTCATCAAAGACTCTCATAAATTAAAAACTTCTTCCTTCCAAAGAAAGACTCTCTATTATACTCTTTAATTTGCGGCTTATTAATGAGTTATTATCAAACCTAGTTTCACCATTGCGGAAATGTTTGCGTGTTCCAACTTTTAATTAGCAAAACACTGTAGACGTAAATCTACCGTCCTCAAGAACTGGATAAGTTTTTACTGTCGACATATAAACCAATGTTTTTAAAATACAGTGTGCCACACTAGATATAATCAGTAAGAACTAATATAGAGGTTAAACGGTTAAAGCATCGTAATTAGACAGCTGTCGTTTGCACCTCTGCAAATGTTCAATGAGACCTGCGAACACTACTTGATCTTAAACTGAATCTTTATCTCTCATGTTACTAGGTATGATGAACTGCTTGTGCATTGGCTCTTGCTTCTCCGTAGATCAAAAGCATATCAATGTATTCATCTGTCGAATAAATGGTGAAGGAATGTCAAAAAATGTCATTCAGCAGTTTATGCGTGGAGAATGAAGGGAGTCGGCATTCAAATAGCACCCGTATCTCAAGGGTTGGCGCACATAATATACTCATAATTCTCTTCAAGTACTTCGAAACGACGAACTTTGGTTTTTAACCTACTTTACGTTTTTGATTCGTGCTGTCCACAGACAGATACACATCCACACGGACCTTTTTCTAAAAATGCTTTTTTTGGACTCAGGGGGTCTCAAAATATATTTCCAAAGAAATATTGACATCGAATTTTTGGGTGAAAGCAATACTTCCTGTACTTATCAGTAAGGTTTGAAAGTCGCAGATTTGTCAGTAACAATTAGGGCGGCAGGTTGAGTAAAGAGGTTGTTTGGTTGATAGTTTGTTGCTGTAATGCGGCATTCTCAGAGAGAAGTAGGACCCATTCTAACAAGATGAACAGAGAGACGCTTACCCTATTGGATTCTAGATTTACTGGACCATATAGGAGGAGGGGGGGGGGAGGATGTTTCCCACTGGATTCACCTCTCTTGCCCTGTTTTGACCGGCCTTAAAGTGCGATATAACCTTCCTACCACTAAACTTATCTAAAGATTAAAAGACCTTCTACGAAATCAAAACAAACACATATGGCATCACAAAATCTGTACGAGAGGGTTTATCTGAGGCCAGAGCATCGTATTATATTTATCTGAACTATTTCTTAAATCTAGTATGAATTTAAATACTATATCGCACAAATTTTACCAGAAAATGTTCATTGTATAAAAATAACCTAAAATTTATTCATTAACATTAGTGCAGTTTGAGTTACTCGGCACTGCCAAGGGGGGAAAACCAACGTCAACAATTACATATATTTCGATTACTCCTTGTTACAAGACAAAACCAATTAATAATTTCCAATAACTGTCACCTTATTTTTAACATTAAGAAATAATTTTCTTTATGGAAAATACATTATTATTCAAATAACGAACACAAATCTCTGAATTAAATCCACACACTCGTTCTATTTTTACTTTCTCTACTGGCAAGTAGAGAAAGTATTGTATTCCACTGAAAAATTCGATGTCGAGATTTTACCGGAAATGTTTTGAGACCCCCTGAATCCAAAAAAAGCTATTTTTAGAAAAAAGATCCGTGTGTTTGTGTGTCAGTCTGTGGACAGCATAACTCAAAAACTAAAAGTAGGTTACAAACCAAAGTTGATATTTGAGTTTAATGTCTTTCAAGGATGCGACACGAAGATTTTGAAGAAAATAGCCCCACCCTAAACTACCCTTTACATGGAAAATTTTTAAAAAATGTTGATTTTCTTGAAAATGGCTCTATGAATTTTGATTAAAATGTCATATGTTTGAGATATTTTCATGACAAATGAAATGTATATTTTGAATTTTCTGGCTGTAGCCTATGTAGTCCTGTTTACTCTGGATAACTTTTGAATAACTCGTAAATCGTAAGAGATAGACAAAATCTTACTCTACAAAAATGTAGATGTTGCTAAAACACTTTATGTCTCAATAAATTTTTTTGTAGAGTGAACCATTTCGGAGATATTCCTTATTTAGGTCAGTTTCGCGAAATGGAACATCGTTGTTCATTTTTTATATGTTAAGTGTGCAAAGAGAACGGGATGTGTAAGCTTTAAAAGATTTAACTATCACACAAAGCCTACTGTATTCTAACATTCCCCTTGTACCTACAAGGAAATAAGCAATAAGATAATTTGTACAAATGTTTATCTCAACTAACACGAAGAAGATATAGGAATAAGAGTTTGTAAGAATGGTTAGTACAAGAGTAGAGAAAGTCATATGAGTGCAACACATCAGAATTTTTTTTAATATGATGAAAATCTCATTTGTAAGCAGTTCTGAGTTATAATTATTAATCTTCCCTCTCCTCCTTGATATACGCAAAAATAAGGTTCAACTGTAGAAAATGTGGATGTTTATTCTGTGAATGGACGTTGCCATGTTGAGACAAGGCTAAGTGTTGGTACGGCGGACGGAGCTCTGTTATCTAGACATAGATCGTCCTGAATTACCCTTAAGGGAGGCCGCGACATTTATCATCGTTTGTATCTTTGCCTTACTTAGCACACTCATTTTCTCTTCATTACCTCAGAGTCCACTGGCATATTCACTACGTGGCTGTTAATGGCTACAGGCAATTAATCTCTACATAAGACGCCCGCGCTAAAGTAATCTTCAAGATGTTCTCCAATTCAACCTTATAGGCTTTCGAGCGGCGGCGGCGGCGGCGGCGGCGGCGGCGGCGGCGGAGTGTATTTTGTTCCCAGCAATAAACAAACAGCCTTTAACGGGGCAGATAGGCAAATCTTAAAACAAACGTTTATCTCAACTAACACGAAGAAGATATAGGAATAATAGTTTGTAAGAATGGTTAGTACAAGAGTAGAGAATACCAGAATGATGTACTACTTACTAAATATCTGGAAAGATTTTCATGCTTTTTCAGTAGATGTAATAAATATGAAACGAAAAGGACACACATAACCTATAGAAAACAAGTCATAAATAAAATATAATCGAATTGTCTGGCCTGACAACATCACGATATGAATCAATAGTCGTACAGATATGCATCCAAGTGACTGGGATATGAGCCAAGGAAAGAGAGAGAGAGAGAGGCTGTTGAAATGGAGTTTATACGAAGAAGAAAGAGTCACAAAGAAGAGCCAAGTGGATGAAATAGATGTATCGAAAGAAGGTCAAAGTGGCAGCAGGGAGAACGTCTCACAAAAGGAGAAAGATTTGGGAATGGAAGCCGCTGTCACTGAACTAAAGATCCTGTGGAAGGAAGAATCAAATAGAAAAAAAAAAAAAAAAAAAAAAAAAATCTCATGACTTTCTCTACTCTTGTACTAGGCATTCTTACAAACTCTTATTCCTATATCCTCTTCGTGTTAGTTGAGATAAACATTTGTACAAATTATCTTATTCTTTATTTCCTTGTAGGTACAAGGGGAACATGGAAATACAGTAGACTTTGAGATTCCGTTCTCTTTGCACATTTAACATATAAAAACTGAACTACTATATTACATTTCAGAAAAATTTGTTTTACGAATCTGACACAAATAACAAGGAATATCTCAGAAATGGTTCACTCTACAAAAAATTTATCTGCACATAAACTGTGTTTTAGTGAGATGTACATGTTTTGTATATTAGGAATTTGTCTATCTCCTACGGTTTAGGTGTTATACAAAATTAATCCGGAATAAACAGGGCTACATGCAGAATATTCAAAATAAAATTTCATTTGCCATAAAATTATCCTAAACAGAGGACATTTTAACCAAAATCGTTATTGACATTTTTTAAGAAATCAAAGCTTTTGCAAAATTTTCTATGTAAGGGGTAGTTTAGGGCGGAGGAATTTTCTTCAAAATCTTCGTGTCGCATCCTTAAAAGATGCGAAACTTAAATACCAAATTTGGTTTTTAACCGAGTTCGTCTTTGAGTTGTGACACACACACACACACACACACACACACACACACACACACACACACACACACACACACACACACACACACACACACACACACTTAGATACATATTTTTTCCAAAAAATTGTTTTTTGAATACAGGAGTGTCAAAATATGTAGCGATATTCAATCTTTGGGTATCGTAGAATACTTCTACTTGCTATACAGTTCTTTTTTAAATTAATTGCCCTTGAACCTGGTGGAAAATATAGGGCAATAGATGAATAAAATGGGTAAAATTAGATCCTAACTCTGATATTTCGAATATTTATAATTCAAAATCTTGCTTAATTCGAAGATTTTTCTTGGTCACTTTAATTTTGCATTAAAGCAAAGTAAAACACCTCACATATAATTCAAATTTCACTCTCCTTAACTCGAAGTTTTTGTTCAGAAATGTCAGTTGAGAATTAATGTAAACTCAGAAATTTAATATGATAACATCGTGCTGTTTGTGGACAGCACAACTCAAAAACGAAAAGTCGGTTAAAAACCAAAGTTGATATTTAAGTTTAATGTCTTTCAAGGATGCGACACGAAGATTTTGAAGAAAATTCCTCCGCCCTAAACTACCCTTTACATGGAAAATTTTTCGAACATTTTGGTTTTCTTTAAAATGGCTCTACGATTTTGATTAAAATGTCATATGTTTGAGTTATTTTTATAACAAATGAAATGTATATCTTCAATTTTCTGCCTTTAGCCTATGTAGTCCTGGAGATTGGGTGTGATAACCGTGGCGCGAACGCTGTTCGCTTAGGCTGGTAGCAATATTTCAGGCTGTCACACCAACTAAACACAATCTGCTCTCGGTTTAAATAACACTTAATCCCATATTGACCTTCATTAATATCATTCATGTCTGTCTTTCACTTTGACACAGAAACAAATGTTACCTCTATTCTCTTCCAAAATGTAAGTGAAAACATGGGAATTGTTGTTCGATTTACCACATGAACCATAAATGTGTACTCGGGCCACTGTTTATGGGCTACAGGATGTAAACCTCCCATTTGCGAGTTTATTTACTTATATATTTACAGTTAGGGACTTCTACTTTAGACTAAGCGCTAATAGATATTTAGATTTTGGCCTGTTGCCGGGAAATTTGCTTCCGAAAGTGTGTATGTTGGCTGTGCTGAAATGAAGTCGATATTCAAGCTAAAATGTCACGAATTTGATATGTTTTGCTTCCAAACAGAGTAATGCAGTCAGTGTTCTGTAATTTCGTAATTTTGGCAGGTTATTTCAGGCTTCCAGTTATATATTAGACATTTTAGGTAGGTAATAGGTTTTAAGTTATTCGTTAATCTATAGTAGAGCCGTAACAAGCAGATATTTTACGAATGTTATGTATAAATGTATGGCCATGTATGTTTTTCTTTTTTCTTGACTAAAGAGACTAAAAGAGCAATTTAGTGTTCCCTTATCTAGTGCTTACCTAAATAAAGGCACCGCGGGAACACAATCTACAAATGCGTGTGGAAGTTGTAGCCGGTCCAGTCTCGAAGATCATGCTGGGGCTTATTATAACGACCAAGCAGCCCTCTAGTGTTTCTTTCCCAAAGGTTCACGCCGTCTGTCCTGCATCAACATAGGCCACGAAATCTAGAACACCTGAAACAGAAGGAAATGAAATAAAATTAAAGGAAATGGTAGTTTATTACAAACTTGACAGTGTTCACTTACTGGCCAGGGAAAGCCTGAGTCCAAAAAGGCATTTCGAACATGTTTAAAATATTTGACTGTCACTCTAAGTCTACTGTATTCCCATATTCTCCTTGTACCTACAAGAAAATTAGCAGTAAGATATTTTGTATAAATGTTTTTCTGCACTAACATAGATATAGGAATAAGAGTTTGTAAGAGTGGTGAGTACAAGAGTAGAGAAAGTCATGTGAGTGCAACACATCAGATTTTATAGCTGTTCAAAGTATCGGGAGTGGAATTGGGGACTAGTCAAACAAGAAGTGGACAAGAATGCAATCTTAAACGTGCCACTTCAAACTTGCAGAGATGAAACCTATGAAAGGTAGGTATTACGTTTTTAGCACGTGACCTTATTCTCTGCTATTGATTTCCTGAGCAGAACATGGTCCAGATATTTTCATAAGTTCTTCGCTCTGCGTTTGGGAAACAACCATGATAATATATCATCTCTTTATCGCTCGACTCACGACTCCAACACTGTGGTTAACGAGCCACCGATGGACCGCAGAGTTCTCACTGCGGACAGGTAACGGAACTTTTACTGGACCGATACTATAAAGATTACTATTAAAAAAATGTGATGTGTTACACTCACATGACTTTCTCTACTCTTGTACTAACCATTCTTACAAACTCTTATTCCTATATCTTCTTCGTGTTAGTTGAGATAAACATTTGTACAAATTATCATATTGCTTATTTCCTAGTAGATACAAGGGGAATATGGGAATACAGTACGCTTTGTGCGATAGTCAAATATTTTAAAGCTTTCAGATTCCGTTCTATTTGTACACTTAACATAAGAAAATGATGTTCCATTTGACGAAAGTGTTAAGTTCTCCAAAACTCGCACAAATAACAAAGAATATCTCCGAACTAGTTCACCCTACTGGAAATTCTGCGTTTTAGCCAGATCTACAATGTTTGTGGAGTAAGATTTTGTCTATCTCTTACGGTTTACGAGTTATTCAAAAGTCGTCCAGAGTAAACAGGACTACACAGGCTAGAGCCAGAAAATTCAAAATATACAATTCATTTGTCATACAAATATCTTAAACATATGACATTTTAATGAAAATCGATACAGCAATTTATAAAGAAATTTTCCATGTAAAGTGTAGCTTAGGATAGACGAAATTTCTTTAACATGTTCATCCCGTATCCCTGAAATGTATGAAACTTAAATATCAATTTTAGTTTTTTCGTTTTTGGGTTATGCTGTTCAAACATATACATACCTTTTTATAAGAATGCTTTTTTTTTCTTTTTTTTTGGATTCAGGGGGCCTCAAAACATATATTTGCGGCGAAATCTCGTGATCATATTCTTGGGTGGAATACAATACTTCCTCTACTTGCTATCTACACGTAGGTATTTAAAAATAAGAGAAGCGCCACTTTTACGAGCGTTATAGGAGCAAGTTACTGCTGCAAGAAATGCTTTTGTGAATATTTAATGCACTTTAATGAAAGTTTAATAACTTCATGGATGTACGTGATTTTAGCTTCTAGTTTAATATTTCGTTGACAAGCAACGGGACAACCACAACTCCCTGTGATGTGTTGAAGAAAACTAACATTTCATTTTATTAGTCCATTTTCTCTGGGGCTTACAATTACGTAGGTTAAATTACATTGTTCTACAAAAAACGATGAAATTCATTTTTACTTTCTTCTACTGGTAAGTAGAGTAATGCTAGATAGCAGTATCCAGCTTTCATAGGCGCCAAGCAATTTGCATAAGGGTGCTGCCCAGTTTAGCTGCTTTTATTATCTGTGGATAGATGGCAATGCATTCACTATTACCATCTATTTTCATATTTACTACATTTTAAACGCATTTTCACTATTTTAAATTTTTGTATTGTGTTATTAAATTTCGAATTATAGGCTAGTGAGGGAATCTGCAAGGAAAAACTGACCGCTTTGGTCAACCCACGGATTTGAACTCGCGATTCCCCGAATGCGCGCCAGCAACCTCACTGCAAGAGTATAAGTATTGGCAAACTCTAAAAAGCACCAGACACAATTGGTTAATAAACAAGTCTGAATCTTCATGGATAAGCCCTTAAAAAAGTAAACGTTTCCTTATCGGGAATGCGCAGGTGATGTGAAGGAAATGGCTGTAACGAATTTGATTAAAATATCATAGGTTTGAGATATTTTTATGGCCAATGTATATATTGAATTTTCTGGCTATAGTCCCTGTAGTCGTATTTACTCTGGATGACTTTTGCACAACTAATAAACCGTTAGAGATAAACCAAATCATACTATACAAAAATGTAGATCATGCTAAAATACACAATTTATGTATGAATAAATTGTCTTGTAGGTTGAACCATTTCGGAGATATACTTAGGATATAGTTTACAAAATACATAAAGGCATCTAAATGAGGTTACCTGTTCTGTTGAATCGACAGCAGAAAACATCTGGTTTCTAAACAAACTCTGTTGAGCCTTTTAGTTTATTTTCACCGTAAAACACACAGTGCAGAACAGTAAAATAACTCGGTAATTGTTCAGCGCTGATAGAATTGTAAATACAAGCATTAAAACTGTTTGAATCCATAGTAGAACAATCCCAACACAGTAATGGGAAATTGCAGTTTTTTTATGTGGTGCTTCGCCTCTTTGGAGGTCACGCTGCATTTTCAGTAATAATTATCAATAGAGAGAATTTATATGGGCAGGTCAGACCGTCGAAGTATATTTACCTGGACTATTTTATACATAAAATGTGAATTTAAATTCTATAGATATACCAGGCGTGACCCGTGCTTTGACACTTTTACCTTGCATTTCTTTATAGACATTTAAAAAGATTACTTATACCTAATAAAGAGATAATTAAAACCCTTAGATACTATAAAAACAAGAAAAAAAATCTGTCAGTCTGTGGACAGCATAACTCAAAAACGAAAGGTAGGTCAAAAACCAAATTTGGTATTTAAGTTCAATGTCTTTCAACAATGCGACACAAAGATTTTGAAGAAAATAGCCTCACCCCAAAACTATCCTTTACAGGGAAAAGTTTTCGAACATTTTTATTTTCTTTAAAATGGCTATAGCGATTTTGATTAAAATGTCATACGTTTGAGTTATTTTTATGAAAAATAAAATGCATATCTTGAATTTTCTGGCTATAGCCCCTGTAGTCGTATTTACTCTGGACGACTTTTGCATAACTGGTAAACCGTTAGAGATAGACCAAATCATACTGTAGAAAAATGTAGATCTTGCTAAAATACACAATTTATGGAAATAAATTTTCTTGTAGGCTGAACCATTTCGGAGATATTCCTTGTTATGTGTGTGAGTTTCGGAAAACTTAAAACTTTCGTGAAATGGAACATTGTTGTTCATTTTTTATATGTTAAGTGTGCAAAGAGAACGGAATTTCAAAGCTTTAAAACATTTTACTATCGCTCAAATCCTACTGTATTCTAATATTCCCCTTGTACCTACAAGGAAATAAGCAATAAGATTTTTTGTACAAATGTTTATCTCAACTAACACGAAGAAGATATAGGAATAAGAGTTTGTAAGAATGGTTAATACAAGAGTAGAGAAAGTCATGTGAGTGCAACACATCAGATTTTTCCTTTTACTTGTCTAAGCATATCGGCATATGGTTATTAAAGAGTAGCGGGGAAACTCCACCCTTGGCTGAGACCATTATTAACAATCATTTCTTTTGAAAATCGTCCATTTTCTAATATAACTTTTAGCTTAGTTCATACATATTTTGTTTTACTTTTATTAGGTATTTCCCGTCTGTAATTAAAAACGCGTATCGATATTTTATTTTCACCAGAGTTGTGCTTTCTAGAACCTCTGGCAATTCCAGTGAAGGGTGGCTGTAAATCGATAACAATGTACTCTCAGGTGTTCTGTAAGGTCCATTTCAAATGTCGGATTGCTCTTTTCATGCCAAAGATGACATTTCTCCTACTCTATATCAACACCGTCATCCACACTCCCCTCTGCACCTTCGATCTCTATACCAGCTCTGTCAATGTTTTTCTTTCACTTCCTTCGGCAACAAAACATGAAGATTGCAATTCTACTTCTAGTGGTATAGGAAGTAAAGCAAGTATTGTATTTCACACAAAGATTCCATGTCGAGATTTCATCGGAAATATATGTTTTGGTCCCCATGAATACAAAGAAATCTGATGCGTTGCACTCACATGACTTTCTCTACTCTTCTACTAACCATTCTTACAAACTCTTATTCCTATACCTTCTTCGTGTTAGTTGAGATAAAAATTTGTACAAATTATCTTATTGTTTATTACCTTGTAGGTACAAGGGGAATATGGGAATACAGTAGGCTTTGTGCGATAGTCAAATATTTTAAAGCTTTGAGACTCTGTTCTCTTTGCATACTGAACATATAAAAAATGAACAACGATGTTCAATTTCACGAAAGTTTTAAGTTTTCCAAAACTCCCACACATAAAAAGGAATATCTCCGAAATGGTTCACCCTACAAGAAAATTTATTTAGAAATAAATTGTGTATTTTAGCAAGATCTACATTTTTTTGTATAGTATAATTTGGTCTATCTCTAACGGTTTACCAGTTATGCAAAAGTCGTCCATACTAAATACGACTACAGGGGCTACAGCCATAAAATTCAGGATTGACATTTCATTTGGCATAAAAATATCTCAAACCTATAACATTTTAATAAAAATCCTTAGCCATTTTCAAGAAAATCAAAATTTACGAAAGATTATCCCTGTAAAGGGTAGTTTAGGGTGGGGCTATTTTCTTCAAAATCTTCGTGTCGCATCCTTGAAAGACATTAAACTTAAATACCAAATTTGGTTATGCTCTCCACAGACACACACACACACACACACACACACACACACACACACACACACACAGAGAGAGAGAGAGAGAGAGAGACACACACACACAAAAGCACGCACGCGCACACATACACACACACACACACACGCGCGCGCGCGCGGGTCTTTTTCTTAAAATGCTTTTTTTTTTATTCAGGGGAGGATCTCAAAACATATATTGCCGGTGAAATCTCGACGTCGAATTTTTGGGTGGAATACTATACTTCCCCTACTTACCAGTGGAGAAAGTAAAAAAGTACTTTTAGAAAAAGGTGCGCACGCGCGAGTGTGTATGTGTCTCACACTTTGGACAGCATAACACAAAAACGGAAAGTCCATTAAAAACCAAAAGTTGGTATTTAAGTTTAATATGTTAAGGATGCGACACGAAGGTTTTAAACAAAATTCCTCCACCGTAATGTACCCTTTACATGGAAAACTTTTCAGAAATTTTGATTTTCTCAAAAATGGCTCTAACGATTTTAATTAAAGCGTATTTAATATACTTGTATGTTTATGATAAATGAAAGATACATTTTAACTTTCTGGCTACAGCCTATGTAGTCCTATTTACTCTGGATGACTTTTGAATAACTGGTAAACTGTAAGAGATAGACCAAATCTTAAAATAAAACAAACGTAGATCTCACTAAAACACACAATTTATGTGCGAATAAATTTTTCTCTAGATTGAACCATTTCGGAGATATTCCTGGTTATTTGTGGGAGTTATGGAAAGCTTAAACTTTCGTCAAGTGTAACATTGTTATTCGTTTTTTATATGTTAAGCGTTCAAAGAGAACGGGGTCTCAAAGTTTTAAAAGATTTGACTATCGCACAAAGCTTACTGTATTCTAATATTCCCCTTGTACCTACAAGGAAATAAACAATTAGATAATTTGTACAAATGTTTCATCTCAACACGAAGGAGATATAGGAGTAAGAGTTTGTAAGAATGGTTAGTAGAAGAGTGGAGAAAGTCATGTGAGTGGAACACATCTAAACTGCCTGTTTGGATTCAGGAGACAAACTGCGCATTTCCAGCAGTTGGTGCGCATGTAGAATGATGATAAAGCAAGGCATGTGATGTAAAGTTAGACGAGAAGTGGAGCAAGTTAGTTGGTAGTGCTATTAGCCGCCTGCAGCACATCCTCCTTTGATCTTACTCCAATATCCGCTGCTTAACCTTCTACTTCTTCATGTACCAGCCAAAACCCTGGGAAAACTCATTTTTCTATTGTTTACTTTACAAACAAAAACATTTCGTCCTGCGTGTTTACTTATTTCGCTGCTCATCGACGAGGCAGATCGTATATTTTAATACAAAATTACCTTTCGATGAAAAACAATCTAAAAGTTGGAACTTTGAAAAGTTTTCGAGGTAGCTCAGTTGGAACGAGACCACGATTCGTAAGTAATCTATCTGCTGTAGAGGTGATTCAACTGTTTTTTACCATGTAATATTCACAAATAAGACTGGTTCAAGAATAACTGTTTATTTTAATTGCTTTATTTCAACTTTATGGTATTGTTATCTACTAGGATATCTTTCCCGATATAGACACTTAGCTGATTGTGCATTGATTCTTGCTCATATCAAAAGTATTTATGTATTTACTGTCGAATACATCCTGAAAGACTGGCACGTGGAGAATGAACCGAGTCGGCATTCACAATAACACACTGCATCATCAGAAGTCATTATAAATATTCTATTACAAAGTGCAGACAACCAAAAAGATTTCAATTATGTCCTAAACCCTCAGAGACCTCAAAATTAGATTATTTAGAATTGGGTTTCCAAGTTATAATGAGCAGAAAAAATTACCCAACGCCGAGATGCGAACCCGTGTCCTTGAGGTTAGCGCATAGGACAGTTTTAATTCTATTCAGCAATTTGGACGCTTGATTGAAAGCGCACTACGAGTTAAACCATAGTACCTATATGCCGGGCGCCATGCCATTGCCACCTCGCGACTTTTAGTGCGTAATTTAGCCTTTTAAGGCAGATTTAATTCTTTGCTGGGCACTTGAATGTTGTTACTTATATGCCAAAAGTTATTATGCAAGTTATTTGAGATATACGAGGCCTAGTTTACCCCAAAGTTTACATAAACGGTTATTTAATAATATGTGCATTTTGACTGTACGGGTCCATACTCCATGAGGCGTGTCTGTAATTTCTTGCAACCAATTGGAGTTGAGTGTGTGTGTGCGCGCGCGCGTATTTCCTTTTAAACGGTTTACTACAAATTCTTCATAGTATAACCAAATCAAAGTTTTAAGAAAAAACAAACTAAAATGTAATGTTTAGGGGTCGTATTTTTAGGTATTTTCAGAATACACCAGTAACTTTTTTCTTTTTCAAGTTTTCTCTATCACGTACAGAAAAGGCATTGCACCCAAAAAATCAATACCGAGGCAATATTTTTCGAAAGCTTTTACTTTCTTAAAAACAGCTATAACGGTTTTAACTACATCATAATTTTTAGTATGTTTTCACCGCAAATGAGCAAATGATATGTTTATTTTTTGAGAGGTAACCATTTCCGAAATATTCTTTGTTATTGGTTTCAAATTTGAAATACTTATACTTTTGTTAAATAGGAATTAATTCTTTTTTGCTGTTCATGCAAAGAGAATGGAATTTAAAAGTCATTATATAGTGACCAGCTATGTGATAGCTTTGAAATAGCTAAGGCATTAAAAAGAACGATATCCCATTTGACAAATGTATAAGAATTTGAAAATTCAAATCAATAGTAAGGAATATCCCTGAAATTGTTAGGTGCACAAAAACATTTGAAATATGTGATGACTTTGAATACCCAAGATATAAAAAGCACATAAATGCTTCCCATTGAGAGAGGCATAAAATCCTTTAAACTGCAAACCAATAACAAGCAATATCTCGGAAATGGTTAAGCCCACAAAGAAGCTTTACTTCATATAATTTGGGGGCTTTTGCGAAGTTATCCAGAGTAATTAGGACTACATGAGTTATATACATTTTATTTGCCATAAAAATATTTTAAGCATATGAAATTTTAATCAAAATCGTTAGAGCCATTTTGGGGAAAATGAAATTTTTTTTACAAATGTTCACGTTAAGGGTAGTTTAGATTGGGGAAACTTCCTTGAAAATCTGCTTGTCGCATCCTTAAATACCAACACACAAAAATCCATTCTTTGGACTCTGGGAGACCCCAAACGTATATTTCCGGTGAAATGCCGACATCGAATTTTTGGGTGGAATACAATAGTTCCCGTACTTAGCAGTAGAGAAAGTAAAAATAGTGAGAAATAAGGGATGACGTGAGTTGGGATGTGCGTTTTGGCAGTGTGAACCTTGGAATCTCAAGTTTGTAAGCGAGCAGTAATAAATAATCCGTGTGATGGCTTTGTTCCTTATAGACGTTAAAACAATACTCGAGGGACTTGAGGAGAATATATGTGCGCGCCTCCCCATACTGACATATCGAACCTTCATAAATCGCGAGAAGGAATTTCAAACAGAAAATCTCTATAGTCAGAAGCATGCTGGGTTCCCAGATCGTAAATTCCACGCCCATTTCACATGTTTGGAGTCAACTCAAATGTAATAATGGGCATGTATCGATATATATAGCAATCGATTGAAGGGAAGCTTAAAGGGGATATCGTGTACTTGAGAAATCAAAGTACTACCCCTTCTCTCGTGCCGATGCCTGCGTTAGTGGCATACAGCCACGGTAGGTCAAGTGCATAGACGTAATAAAGAAAGTATAAGAACTTCCTTCGTGTCTCATTACCATTCAGTCACTAAGAACGGCCGGGAAGACACCTCACCCGCAGCACAGCTACGACAGAGTAGTTGCCAAATTTCTGTTTTAAGCCACTTCTTATTCCTTTGTCATTAGATATTTGTGTTTTCCATCATAAACACAGGCGTCGAAAATTACTGCTGCAATCGTTTTTACTTCCTCTACTAGTAAGTAGAGAAAGTATTGTATTCCACCGAAAAATTCGATGTCGAGATTTCACCGGAAATATGTTTTGAGGCCCCCTGAATCCAAAAATAAGCATTTTAGAAAAAGGTTCGTGTCTGTGTCAGTCTGTGGACAGCATAACTAAAAAACGAAAAGTCGGTTAAAAACCAAAGTTGGTATTTAAGTTTAATGTCTTTCAACGATGGGACACGAAGATTTTGAAGAAAATAGCCCCACCCTAAACTACCTTGACTACAGCCTAAGTAGTCCTGTTTAGTCTGGATGAGTTTTGACTAACTCGTAAAGTGTAAGAGATAGACAAAATCTTACATACTAATACTATAGATTTCCCTAAAACACACAATTTATGTCCGAGAGCATATTTTGTAGAGTGAACCATTTCGAAAATGTTCCTTGTTATTTTCGTACGTTTCACAATACTTAAATTTTTCTCAATTGGATGGTCGTTATTCACCCCTTTATCTCTTGATCATTCAAAGACAATGGAATTTCAAAGTCATTACACGGCTACGAACTTTAAAACATTTTACTATCGGTTTAAATAAGCAATAAGATAAGTTATGAAAATTTGTATTAACATGAAGATATAGGAATAAGAGTTTGTAAGAATAGTTTGTACAAGAGTAGAGAAAGTCATGTGAGTGCAACATATCAGATTGTTTTTAAAAGTCTTTCTTCGAAATTGAAGACACTGCCTTAATGAAAAGTTTCTGTGAATAAAAATTTGTGTGAAGATTTTTTCTACCCTAAGATATTTTATTCTTTCTTACATTGCCTCCAGAAGCAGTATCGTTGTTTTTTATTTGGTGGCAGTCAGTGTGAAATATTCTTAATCCCCCTCGCAGCTGCCACGTAAGAAGTTGAAAGCATTTCTTGTTCGGAATGCCAATTATATATTGAAAGCATTTGGCGGGGAAGCGCTCCGCAGTAAAAGTGTGCTTGTTAGCGATAATCTTGTTCAGGGAAGTGAATTAGGCGACGTGCTGGCAAGGAATTGGATCTGTCACAATACAACAAGATGCTACAAAAACCTCCATACATGCCAAAGTGCAAACTTACCTACACACTTAACTATCCAATCTCAAACTGTAAAATGTTATTACGTATTATACGATTTTCTATACAAGCATGTATGTAGAAGAGCGAGTAGATAGAAAAAGGTGAATTGTTACGTAAAAAAACCGAGTAGAGAAAACCGTGTGAATGTAATATATTACATTCCTATTTCAATCACATAGAAAAGTGTATGAATTGTTTGTAGAAGAGTGAGGAGAGTAAGGCATGTAAATGTGTTATGTAAAGTACAGTTCAGTAGTGAAAACCGTGTGAATATAATACGTTGCATTTCTGTTTCAATCAAATAAAAACCTGTATGTATTGTTTGTAGAAGAGGGAGCAGAGAAGGACATGTGAATGTGTTACATAAAATAAGAGCAGAAAAAATGTGAATATAATACTTTGCATTCCTATTTCAATCATACAGAAAATTGTGTGAATTGTTTGTAGAAGAGTGAGTAGTGAAGGACATGTGAATGCGTTATACGAGAAGAAAACAGAGTAGAGAACAATGTGAATGTAATACGTTACATTTCTGTTTCAAACATATAGAAAATTGTATGAACTGTGAGTAGAGAAACATATATCAATGTGTTACATAAAAGAAGAGTAGCGAAAACCATGTGAATGCAATACGTTCATTTCTCTATCAATCACACAGAAATGGTATGAATTGTATGTAGAAGAGTGAGTAGAGAAAGAGATGTGAATGTGTTACATAAAAGAAGAGTAGAGAAAGCCATGTGAATGTAATACGTTGCATTTCTAGTCCAATAATATAGAAAATTGTATGAATTCTTAGTGGAAGAGTGAACAGAGAAAAACATGTAATTGTGTTCCTAAAAAGTATTCGTTTTTACTTTCTCTACTGGTAAGTAGGGGAAGGATCGTATTCCACCCAAAAATTCGATGTCGAGATTTCACCGGAAATATATGTTTTGAGACCCCCTGAATAAAAAAGCATTTTTAGAAAAAGATCCGTGTGTGTATGTGTATGTGTGTGTGTGTGTGTGTGTGTGTGTGTGTGTGTGTGTGTGTGTGTGTGTGTGTGTATCAGTCTGTGGACAGTATAACTCAAAAACGCAAAGTAGTTTAAAAACCAAAGTTGGTATTTAAGTTTAATGTCTTTCAAGGATGCGACACGAAGATTTTGAGGAAAATAGCCCCACCCTAAACTAGTTTTACATGAAAAATGTTTACAAAATTCTGATTTCCTTGAAAATGGCGCTGAAGATTTTGATTAAAATGTCATACGTTTGAAATATTTTTATGACAAATGAAATGTATATCTTGAATTTTTTGGCTATAGCCGCTGTAATCGTATTTACTCTGGACGTCTTTTGCGTAACTGCTAAACCATTACAGATAGACAAAATCATACTCTACAGAAAATGTAGATCTTGCTAAAATACACAATTTATGTACAAATAAACTTTCTTGTAGGATGAACCATTTCGGAGATATTCCTTGTTATGTGTGTGAGTTTCGGAAAACGTAGAACTTTGGTGAAATGGATCATCGTTCATTTTTTTATGTGTTAAGCGTGCAGAGAGAACGGGATCTTAAAGCTTTAAAATATTTGACTATCGCACAAAGCGTACTGTATTCTAATATACCCCTTGTACCAACAGGAAATAAGCAATAAGATAATTTGGACAAATGTTTATCTCAACTAACACGAAGAAGATATAGGAATAAGAGTTTGTAAGAATGGTTAGTACAAGAGTAGAGAGAGTCATGTGAGTGCAACATCAGATTTTTTAGGTACAGGTCTCTAAACATATATTTCCGGTGAAATCTCGATATATAATTTATGGAATACTAGAGGTAGGTATCTATTTCATGTTTGTTGCGCGTACTTCGTCTAGCCCTGTTGATAAGCAAAAGGCTGCGTGTTGGACATACAAGAGGATTAATGTGAGTGAGTGAGAGAGGGAGGAAGTGATTTTTGGAGGAAGGGCTTCCTTCAGAATGAGAATCAGGAGGGAGGTTACGAATATGATGAAAGTTAAAAAGAACATTACTGAAGTGAGCCAAGAAAGAAGATTAATGTCCTCTGGACATGTGAAAAGAATAGAAAACAGAGGCTTACGATGATGAGCTGAGACGCAGAGGTGAAAAGAAAAAACTGATGTGTTGCACTCACACCACTTTCTTATAGGTACAAGGGGAATATGGGAATATAGTAGGCTTTCAACAATAGTCAAATCTTTTACAGTTTTCAAATTCTATTCTATTTGCACGTTTAAATGAATAACGATGTTCCATTTGACGAAAGTTTATTTTCCAAAACTCGCACAAATAACAAGGAATATCTCAGAAATGGTTCACTCTGCAACAAATTTATTTGGATACAAATTGTGTGTTTTAGCAAGAACTACATTTTCTGTAGAATAAGTTTTGATCTATCTCTTACAGTTTACCAGTTATGCAAAAGTCGTCCAGAGTAAACAGGACTACATCGGCTATAGCCAGAAAATTCAAAATTATATTCGTTTGCCACAAAATATCTCAAACATGTCACACTTTAATCAAAGCCGTTAGAGCCATTTTTGAAAAAAATATAAATTGGAAAAAATTGTTCATATGAGGGGTAGTTTAGGGTGGAGAGATTTTCTTCAAAATCTTCCGTGTCGCATCCTTGAAAGACATTAAGCTTAAAGACAAACTTTGGCTTTTAAACGACTTTTCGTTTGCGAGTTACACACATTTAGAGCTCAACGATAATAATGAAGTTAAACATTTCAGAGATATTCCTTGTTATTTGTTTGCACTTTAAACCACTCGTGCCTTATTCGTGTTTTACTTTCGTTTTACTTTCTGTACTACGTATAACAAAGTTGAGAAAGTATACAACTTCCACCCTAAAATTCAATGTCGACATTTCACCAGAAGTATAAGTTTTGAGGCCCCCTAAATCCAAAAAAAAGGCATTTTAGAAAACGCTCCGTTTGTGCACGCGTGTGTGTTTGTGTTTGTGTGCGCGTGAGCGCGCGACTTATGTTGTTTACGGTTCTGACCGCCCGGCGCCGACCTCGCGATAGCCTTGGACTAAGTCACTGCATCGGAATAGGTTAATATGTGTGTGTGCGCGTGCGTGTATGTGTGTGTGCATGCACTTAATTTCAAACCAACTAGAGAGTGACTCAACCTGGGCTGGTGAGGAAGTGGTCCTGCCAACATTAAATAAGTAAAACCACTAAAGAAAGCCAAAACAAATACCAGCATATATATTTCTGTAGACTTCATTATACACTTTAAGATTCTTTCCTTATAAATCATTTTCTTTGCCCAACTGCTGTTTGTGTATTTAAATATATGTTTGTTTGTTGCAGTTGCAGCGCCTGAGTCACAGAAAGGAGTCTATAGTACCAGTTTTGGCCAGTGAATGCAACACACCTGACTCCAGACTAGTGGAGGGCAACGGATCTTCTGGTACTGACCTAAGGGAGTTCAAGATATACCCCTTCGCTCTCGTTCTCAGACTGCGTGTATTACAGGTAAGTAACCATATCCAGTGCGCAAGTAACTATGCCATGTGTCCGCATTCGCCGGAACGAACTATGCTACCAACCAAACCTAAAGATGACAAGATGATCTTGGTATATAGCGCTGTAAAACGTTCTCTTCAATATATGGGTACCTATATTTTTATACAAGCCACAGGATTTCCAAATAAAAAGACAAGGAATATCTCGGAAACGGTTAATTCCACAAAAAATGAATTTGACATAAATTACGTGTTTTAACGAGATCTACGTTGTTATTCTGTAAGATTTGGTGTATTTATTACGGTTTACCAGTTATGAAAAATTCATCCGAAGTAAACATGTGGGCTATAGCCAGAGCATTGAAGTGAACCATTTATTTGACATAAACATCTGAAATATATAGTACTTCAAAATCGTTGAAGCTATTTCTGAGAAAATAAAAATGTTCGAAAAATGTTCCATGTAAATGATAATTTCCATGTAAAGGGTAGTTTAGGGTGGGGCTATTTTCCTCAAAACCTCCGTGACGCATCCTTGAAAGACATTAAACTTAAATACCAACTTTTTAAACCTACTTTTCATTTTTGAGTTATGCTGTCCACACACACACACACACACACACACACACACACACACACACACACACACACACACGGACCTTTTTCTAAAAAATGCTTTTTTTTTATTCAGGGGGTCTCAAAACATATATTTCCGGTAATTCCGGTGAAATATCGACATCGAATTTTTGGATGGAATACAATACTTCCCCTACTTACCAGTAGAGAAAGTAAAAACTAACATATTTCCATATGCACCTATGAGAAAATGTGTAATAAAATATAACACTTGTAATAAAATATAACAGTTACAATAAAATAACCGTTAAATGTAATAGTGACATTAAACTAACCGCTAAATGTATCTGCTAAATTAAAGTAATTCTGACAATGTGTCCTCATGGTAAACAAACCATTAATTGTAGCAGTTTCATTAACGTAACTGCAACAATGTCCCGTTACAAAAAATAACCTTATAATGTAACCGTTACGTTGAAATAACTGTTACAGCGTGGCGCTACAATAGTCACCGTTAAAAGTAACCATTACAATAAAGTAAACGTTAACGATTAGTGTCACATTAAAGAAACGGTTACAATAAAGTAACTGTTACCTTAATGCAACCGCTACGTGCAACTGTTACATTAAAGTAACTTAAAAGTAGCCGTTACAATAAAGTAACTGTTAAAAGTAACCGTGACATTATTTTTCACCTATCTCTATTCCTTTCAGGAAGACAGGAAGGAGAACAAAGAAATCGCAACTAGGCAACACCATCCGACCAAAGAAGCAGTGGCTAATAGAATGTCAGGGTTCATGAGCTGCCTGCCTATAAGGTCACTGTCAACAAGTCCAAATTGAGTTCTCCTTCCTCTGGGTCCATCGGAAACCCAATTAAAAAACGCATTAAGTGGAATGACTGTTACTGACACTCAAGAAACAAGTAGCACAGTTCTTCCACATTGGATTCTGTTAATTAACGGCTTCTCACTAGACAACATACATCGATTGTCTTGAACTTCCACTGGACTGCCAATGTACCAGCCATTCTGTATTTGTAGGAGAGCTTTAAATATTCCCCATTAGAATATTCCTTAAACTACGTATGCTATAATTTTATATTTCAATAACTAATGTTTTTCAGAATCTTTTTAATTTCTCTATTACGTTTAGTAAGCATTGTATTGGACCCAAAATTTCGATCGAGATTCCACCGGGAATACATGTTTTAAGAACCCCTAATCTAAAAAGGGCATTTTTAGAAAACGTTCCGTGTGTGTGTGTGTGTGTGTGTGTGTGTGTGTGTGTGTGTGTGTGTGTGCGTGCGTGCGTGCGTGCGTGCGTGCGTGCGTGCGTGCGTGCGTGTGTGCGTGCGTGCGTGCGTGTGTGTGTGTGTCTCTGTGGACAGCATAACTCAAAAATAAAAAGTAGGTTAAAAACCAAAGTTGGTATTGAAGTTTGTCTTTCAAGGATGCGACACGAAGATTTTGAAGAAAATTCCTCCACCTTAAACTACCCTTTACATGGAAAATTTTTCGAAAATTTTGATTTTCTTGAAAATGGCTCTAACGATTTTGATTAAAATGTCATATGTTTGAGATATTTTTATGACAAATGAAATGCATATCTTGAATTTTCTGGCTATAGCCCCTGTAGTCGTATTTACTCTGGATGACTTTTGCATAACTAGTAAACCGTTAGAGATAGACAAAATCGTGCTATACAAAAAATGTAGATCTTACTAAAATACACAATTTATGTCAATAAATGTTCTTGTAGGGTGAACCATTTCGGAGATATTCCTTGTTATGTGTGTGAGTTTCGGAAAACTTCAAACTTTCGTGAAATGGAACATCGTTGTTTATTTTTTTATATGTTAAGTGTGCAAGGAGAACAAAGCTTTAAAACATTTGACTATAGCTCAAAGCCTACTGTTTTCTAATATTCCCCTTGTACCTACAAGGAAATAAGCATTAAGATAATTTGTACAAATGTTTATGTTAACTAACACGATTTACATGCCAGTAGATCTACTTACATGGAGATGTCGTTTTTAAGCACAGCTAAAAAACCATCGGCCTGGGCCGGATTTGAACCCGCGACCTGAAAGTCATGTAAGACTTTTGTGCATGGTATGCAGTTGCAGGTAACAAACAAACATCAAATGGAAAACCACCCCAAACAACTCGTTAAAAAACGTGGTATATTTCAGAATCTACATTTCTGTGGCCTCGATTTGGCAGTTTCACGTATGAACTGGAATGTTAAATGGTGCACGGAAAATGGCCACTTGTATAAAAAAACAAGGTTTAACGTACGGTCGCCGAGTTCAGGAAAGCTATTTCCTTCAACACGTGAATTTATATCCAACCCAACTTGTTTAAACGATCTTGGGTCAACTTACTGATTTGTGTGTTTATTCCACTTAAAGAGGTAACGAAAACTTACGGGTTTAAAGACCCCACCACTTCAGACAATGTTCTCAAATCGAGAGAAAAAGCGCATTGCTTATATTCTCATAAAAGTCAGGACTTTCACTCATACCGAGTGAGACGGCACGCATTCGGGAGGTAGTGGGTTCAAATCCCGTGAGCCGAAAATGACTTTTTTTCTCTCTTCCCTTTCGTGGTCTACGTCAGTGGGCAAGGAGAAATACTTTGATGTGTTGCACTCACATGACTCTCTCTACTCTTGTACTAACCATTCTTACAAACTCTTATTCCTATATCTTCTTCGTGTTAATTGAGATAAGCATTTGTACAAATTTTCTTATTGCTTATTTCCTTGTAGATACAAGGGGAATATTAGAATACAGTAGGCTTTGTGGGATAGTCAAATATTTTAAAGCTTTGAGATTCCGTTCTCTTTGCACGCTTAACATATAAAAAAGTGATTAACGATTTTCCATTTCACGAAAGTTTCGTTTTCCGAAACTCACACAGATAACAAGGAATATCTCCGAAATGGTTCACCCTACAAGAAAATTTACTCAGACATAAATTGTGTATTTTAGTAAGATCTACATTTTTATATACGAGTAGTATGATTTGGTCTATCTCTAACGGTTTACCAGTTATGCAAAAGTAAGAGTAAATACAACTACAGGGGCTATAGACAGAAAACTCAAGATATACATTTCATTTGTTATCAAAATATCTCAAACATATGACATTTTAATCAAAATCGTTAGAGCCACTTTCAAGAAAATCAATATTTTCCATGTAAAGGGTAGTTTAGGGTGGGGCTATTTTCTTCAAAATCTTCATGTCGCATCTTTGAAAGATATAAAACTTACATACCAACTTTGGTCTTTAACCGACTTTCACTTTTGAGTTATGGTGTTCACAGACCTTTTTCTAAAAATGCCTTTTATATTCAAGGGGCCTCAAAACGTATATTTCCGGTGAAATGTCGACATGCAAATTTTCGGTCGAATAGAATACTTCATCTACCAGTAGAGAAAGTAAAATTAGTGCAAGTGTAAAGGACGTAATGAATGTGCTACAACTCATTTGCAGTTTCGAACGGTGATTCATTACTGCTTTTGCTTGTAACATTTTAATAACCTCGTGAACGTTTTCGTGGCAGTGTAATATCGGATAACATGGTCTCACTGCAATAATTCATGACCTGCTTTGTGAAATGGGACCGTTAAAACCCCGAGTCAAAAACAATTGTTGCTTGTGATGTCCATCGATGATGATGGATTTTGCATTTAAAAAGCTTCACTGAATATGCTCCTGCAGTAAATTATTCATGCAAGGCATTTACTGCATTCACTTTCTAACAATAGCTCCATGAGACAACAGATTTCCATTACCAAATAAGTAATGAATGGACAGATTTTGTATTTCCATGATCACAGATATGCCATTACGAAAACAGAAAACCTTTTCAGACTCCTTTTATTTGCTCTGTTTACTATATACGAAGTACAGAAAGATCTACTCTTGTACTAACCATTCTTACAAACTCTTATTCCTATATCTTCTTCGTGTTAGTTGAGATAAATACTTGTACAAATTATCTTATTGCTTATTTCCTTGTAGGTACAAGGGGAATATGGGAACACAGTAGGCTTTGTGCGATAGTCTAATGTTTTAAAACTTTGAGATTCTGTTCTCTTTGCACGTTTAACATATAAAAAAATTAACAACGCTGTTCCATTTCACGAAAGTTTCGTTTTCCGAAACTGACACAAATAACAAAGAATATCTCCGAAATGGTTCACTCTACAAAAACATTTATTTTGACATAAATTGTGTGTTTTAGTGAGATCTACATTTTTTGTATAGTAAGAATCTCTTACGGTTTACCAGTTATGCAAAAATCATCCAGTGTAAACAGGACTACATTGACTGTAGTTAGAAAATTCAACATATATATTTCATTTGCCATAGAAATATCTTAAACATATGGCATTTTAATCAAAATCGTTAGAGCCATTTTAAAGAAAATCAAAATTTTCAAAAAATGTTCTATGTAAAAGGTAGTTTAGGGTGGAGGAATTTTCTTTAAAATCTTCGTGTCCCAACTATGAAGGACATTAAATTTAAATACCAACTTTGGTTTTTAAATGACTTTTAGTTTTTGAATTATGCTGTCCAGATTGACACAAACACATAAACACACACACACTTTTTTCTAATTTTTATGGTGCGCGGCGTCTCAGGGGTCCTCAAAACATATTTCCGGTGAAACGTCCATATGGAATCATGTATATTTTCGATATCTCCATACTGAATTTTAGGTTGGAATGCAATAATCCATCTAAGAGTAAGTAATTGGCACTGCATGCAGATATTTTTTGAAAATGGATTAGCATCTGTGATTAACGAAGTGACCGACTCCTGTCCGTAACTGTTAACTGTACTGTTCCCTGAGCCATCCCGCTGGCTAACTAATGAAGTAAATATTGATATAATCTTTTTTCATTACATTGCCTTGAAGTACCAGGAGTTATCCCCGTTGAGAAAGCACTTTTCAAACTTTAAGTAGTCTATTTACCAAGTTATGCAAGGAACCCGTCGAATTCAGGGATGACTGCATTCAAAATGTCAGAGTAGAACTCTCCGAACCATGTCAACTTCAACTGAGAACACGCAAGAAAAAAACCGACCCGCCCCATACGGCGACAAGTAGAAACAAGCACCACACAATGGCAACTACCGAAATTATTTAATATTCGTTATTAGCACATCGTTTTCGAGTTATACGATAAGTGGAAGGAAAATACGAACGCTAGGAAGCATGTTTCAGCAATCTCAGATAACATGATTACAACAGGGAAGGTAGAATGATATAGGAGCCAAAAAGAGGCAACGCTCGCTGACCACTATTGGGTTATTTAGGACATGTGTCAGTGATGACGGATTTGCCAGCAGGCAGTGCTTGTGGTCGAGTCCCTCCCATGTCAAGCCGAGCCATAAGAAACGCTCTGTGGTGCAACCAAGGTCATAAATCTGTCACCTGGCCAGCGCAACTGTGGCGGCAAAATTAACACGGCGCTCTCCAACACTACCACTGTATATACCTAGAGATTCCAACAAATACGCCTTTTGACGCCTCCTGAAAAATAACTTTTGGGAAAAAATGCATAAGTTCTTTTTCGGAACTGTGTAGCAAAAACAAAAACTCTGATGTGTTGCACTCACATGACTTTCTCTACTCTTGTACTAACCATTCCTACAAACTCTTGTTCCTATATCTTCTTCGTGTTAGTTGAGATAAACATTTGTACAAATTATCTTATTGCTTATTTCCTTGTAGGTACAAGGGGAATATGGGAACACAGTAGGCTCTGTGCGATAGTCTAATGTTTTAAAGGTTTGAGATCCCGTTCTCTTTGCACACTTAACATATAAAAAAATTAATGATGTTCCATTTCACAAAAGTTTTGTTTTCCAAAACTGACACAAATAACAAGGAATATCTCCGAAATGGTTCACTCTACGAAAAAATGTATCCGGACATAAATTGTGTGTCTTAGTGAGATCTACATTTTTGTACAGTAAGACTATCTATTTCTTACGGTTTACGAGTTTTTCGAAAGTCATCCAGAATAAACAGGACTACATTGACTGTAGTTAGAAAATTCAACATATATATTTCATTTGCCATAAAAATATCTTAAACATATGGCATTTTAGTCAAAATTGTCTGAGTCATTTTCAAGAAAATCAAAATTTTAGAATAATGTTCCATGTGAAGGGTAGTTTAGGGTAGAGCAAATTTCTTAAGCATTTTCGTGTTGCATCCTTGAGAGATATTAAGCTTAAATACCAACTTTGGTTTTTAACCGATTTTTTGTTTTGGACTTATGCTGTCCACAATGTGACAGATATACGGATCTTTTTCTAAAAATGATTTTTGGGATTCAGGGGGACCAAAACATATATTTCCGTTGAAATCTTGACATCGAATTTTCGGGTGGAATGCAATACTTCCTCTGCTTACTATACGTAGTAGAGAAAGCAATAAACAGCTAAGGCCTTCTTCAGGAAGTGTATATAAATGTCGAAGTTTATGTCATGAATCTCCGTAGGAAGTTAAAATTCAGTTTCAGAAGCCCATGTAAGCTCCATGTTTATAAACATAACAATGTTTCTGAAGAAAGCAATGGTTTTGACATGGCCGTTTATTTATTATTTAGTTCCTGATGTTGGTCATGAAGTTTGAAGTTGCCGAAAGCCCGATATTTATAAACTTCACACGGCTGATCATGTTCGCAATGAAATCAAATCTTCTATACCTTTAATTCCAAAGAGCTACGAATCTCCACTTGAAAGACAACAGGATTTGAAAGGTACCGCATTATATAGATGTCCCAAAACTAGACCGACAAACTTTGGGAGCTGATAGATAACATTATTTTAAACACTTTTCGTAAAGGAAAGTTTTTTGCTGCGGTGCTTCGTTTAAGCGCTAGACGAGTTCATATCATAGATTACTGCCTCCTATCCAGTTTGTTTACGGCAAAATCAACAATGCAAATTAGTATCACATTTATCTTAGTAAGGCACACCATCTTAATCCAAGAAACAAACACAGAACACAGACAAAACACAAACATTCCATTGTTTACAGTTAATCAGAGCTTTACTATTCAAAGTAAATGTTGGAACGCACGCCCATTGCGTTTAACACTAAGAGTGCATCGGCTTTCCCTACCCTGCCGTACTATCGCAAAGACAGCAGCCTTTTCTCTGGTTTTAAAGTTTGTCGGTCTAACTTAAGGAGTAGGGTAAGTTAATAACATCTGCAAACCATCAGAAAGTTTTAACAGTATTTTACTATTTTAATCAAATTAAATAACTAGGTAAATTGATCAATATTTGTCTATTTATTAGTAACAGATACATCAAAAATGCATCTGTACTATGTAATATTTTGGAAAATTGTGAAGGAGAACGTTTGATTAGGTAAGAAAGATTTTCCATGTGGACGCAGCCAAGCGCCAAGCTGCAGGTATAGAGACAGGTGACGGCTCCTACCCTAAGTATTTGTTATGTCACTCTAAGGTCGCGTAACCTTGTCTCCCTGCTGTATCACATTAAATACGACGTTTCGCGGACTTTGGGCGCTTCCATTTATACTAAAGCGTTATTCTTCCTCGACGCGCTCTATCGACAAAAAGGTGAACTGATTTAAACAAATATTTTTGTTTGACGGTGAGCTGCAAATGATGAAGTAGGTTCACGAGTGAAAAAGCCTAAAATCAATAACGTATTTGTTATCACAGACAATCAAGTTTTCCAATGGAAGGAGATTTGTTTGACGATTGCCTGGGGGTCGCACTGCATTATTTAACTGGCCCCGAGGTTCGTCAACAATCGATTCTAGTATGCACCTCTCTAGGGGGTTGAGCTACCATCGTGGAAATATGGACATAACTACACGGTGTTTCAAAACACATGATGACTACAAATCTCTAAGGTGTGCTTTAGTATGTTGTTCCTTTTGTGCTTCTGTGGGGACTGGTACATTTTAAAAATACAATGTGTTGCACTCACACGACTTTCTCTTGTGCAAACTTTTCTTAAAAACTCTTATTACTTTCTCTACTACGTATAGTAAACTACAGGAAGTGTTGTATTCCACACAATTCCATGTCGAGGATTCAGGGGAAATATATGTTTTGGGGGCCTCAAAACGATGTTCCATTTCACGAAAGTTTTAAGTTTTCCGAAACTGACACAAATAACAAGGAATATCTCCGAAATGGTTCACTCTACAAAAAATATTTGTACATAAATTATGTGTTTTAGTCACATCTACATTTTTGTATAGTAAGATTTTGTGTATCTCTTACGCTTTACAAGTTATTCAAAAGTCATCCAGAGTAAAGAGGACTACTGGGGCTTAAGCCAGAAAATTCAAAATATACATTTCATTTGTGATGTAAATATCTTAAACATATGGCACCGGCCGTGGAAACCTACGCCTACTCATATGGCATTTTAATCAAAATCGTTAGAGCTCATTTCAAGAAAATCAAAATTTTCGAAAAATTTTCCATGTAAATGGTAGATTAGGGTGGAGCTATTTTCTTCAAAATCTTCGTATCACATTCTTAAGAGATATTAAACTTAAATACAAAATTTTGTATTTAGCTGAGTTTTCGTTTTTGAGTTATGCTGTCCACAGATTGACAGACAGACATAAATAGGTGATAGAGCAAATAAAACCACAGATCAGTGGCGGATGACGAAAGTCAGTATTATTTTTGGTGTGTTTACGCCACTGTTCTCTGGAGAGCGATGCTGTTGAACTGATCTACATAAGCTTTTGATCGAGTGTCGCGCTGATTTGCGGCGTTAGTTGAAACAAGAGGGAATTGCTCAATCTGCGAGATTAACCGTTCAGTGTCCACCAAAGCTGTGAACAATAACAGGGAAAGGTGGGATTTGCACGTCAATAAGTCACATTATTGATTCATTTCCTTTCTCTCTGGAGCAATTTCGTCAGTCTGGGTCCTCTGTGGCTTCTTGCCTCTCACATAGCAACACCAAACTGTATCCACTAATTAACAGACGTTCAAAACTTGCTCTTCCAGTTCAACCCTGCTATTTGATTCCTCAATATGTCCAATTATTCCATACGCTGCTTCTCTGTAGACCAAACTCCAGCCAGCGAAACTGCATTCCTTCTTTATAAGCTATACACAAACAAATTCCTTCGGAAACCCACCAAAGCCCCCTGGTGTATAACAAACAACTGCACCATGAGCTTCTAATTTTCCCTCTACAAAAATATTTGAAAGTCTTCCCAAAATATTTTTGTCTAATAAGAGAAGTATTTTTCCCCACAAAAAAATTCATAGGAAAGGCATGTTTTCGAGCCCGCATGCTTGTATATTGTAACAAAATGGCAATGGCAATTCCTGACACCATGTGACAAAGTCAGTCCAGTTACTTTTCTATCGCTTAACACAGTCTACAGTCTTTCGTGATATTGCAGCTCCTGTTTTCTTCTCGTAATCTTGACTCAGTCCTTTCACTGTCTTTCTTTGCTTTTGAAGTGAAAATTCTTATGGGAGGGCTTTGAAACTCTGAACTGCAACCTTTTTGTGTGACGAAAGGTGATGGGGGGTAAACACTGTCGGGTAGAGTTGTTTATAACCTGTTTATAACCTATTTTCTGCATTAAAATATACAGTTTTGTTGTGAATATGCTTAAGTGAGGCGCAGAAAGAACAAGAGCGTGGCGTAGGAGAAAACGTGTTGGTGAAGTGACAGTGGAGAATGTGAAGTAGTTGTGAAATTGAAGGAGATAGTACAGAAAGGAGTAAAATACGTGCTAGTTTGGACATGTAGTGTAAATCATGAACCAGCAACAACCACATTGGCTCAGGCACCTCCTCCTGCGCCTATCTGATAATTTACAGTATTCTGATTTTAATAAATTCAAGACTGCACATACTATTTTCAATCGACATTTTGTAAATAATTCATTCGGTTTGAAGTATAATTTTATGTAAATAAATTAATCATAAACACACAATCTATGCTATTCAATAGCTAACATGAAGACAAACTTACATAGGAATTATTATAACAAACAATAACTCAAAGGCATAGAAAACAATACGAAGGATAGCGTGTGGAAACACCTCAGAAGTCACGACCAACTACCAGCGCCATTTTTGTACAACTGGGATGCCAGTGTCAGGTCCGTTTTCCAGAGGGTCCTGACAACCAGGGAAGTATGTTTCCAGTGAACATGCAACAGTGCCATCTGCACGCCAAAGCTACGAACCGCACATGGAAAGATGAGAAATGAATGAAGGGAAATGAGAAAGGAAGGGAAAACAAGCCGTGGAAAAGAAAGCGCGCCAGCATCCACCTAGGTGACATCGGAAAACCACGGAAAACCCCACAGACATGGGTTACCGCCTGAGCCATACCTACCGCTCGGTTATCACAGAAATCGTGTAGTGCGACAGAGGTAAATAAAAAACCATTAACGATACTACTATCCTGTCTGCAATCAGACGGTGCTCAATTACACAGAAATTTCATTACTACGTCCGTACTGCAATTCTCATATCTGTGGATCGATCTGTCAACTACATACATCCATCACAATGATGAACTTGCAAGCCAACCTCCAAACATGATCGACAAAAAAATGTGAAGAAAAATTCCAGAGATTTTTTCAACAAATGTTTTTTTAAAATATTGAATGTGAAAGCATAAATTATTGAATGTAATTTTGTATTATTGTGTATGTGTGTCTGTGGACAGCATAACTCAAAAACGAAAAGTAGGTTAAATACCAAAGTTAGTATTTAACTTTAGTGTCTTTCAAGGATGCGACATGAAGATTTTGAAGAAAATAGCCCCATCCTAAAGTATCCTTTACATGAAAAAATTTTCGAAAATTTTGATTGAGAATAGCTCTAACGATTTTGATTAAAATGTCATATTTTTATGACAAATGAAATGTATATCTTGAATTTTCTGGCTATAGCCTATGTAGTCGTATTTACTCTGGACGACTTTTGCATAACTGGTAAACCGTTAGAGATAGACAAAATAATAGTATACAAAAAATGTGCATCTTGCTAAAATACACAATTTATGTCCAAATAAATTTTCTTGTACGGTGAACCATTTCGGAGATATTCCTTGTTATGTGTGTGAGTTTCGGAAAACAAAAATTTCGTGAAATGGAACATCGTTGGTCATTTTTTTTATATGTTAAGTGTGCAAAGAGAACGAAATGTCAAAAGGTTTAAAAGATTTGACTATCGCTCAAAGCCTACTGTATTCTAATATTCCCCTTGTACCTACAAGGAAATAAGCAATAAGATAATTTGTACAAATGTTTCTCTCAACTAACACGAAGCAGGCAGAGGAATGCGAGTTTATAAGAATGGTTAGTACAAGAGTAGAGAAAGTCATGTGAGTGTAACACATAAGATTTTTTAGGATACTGTTAGGTATTTAGTTACTCTACGCATCTTACCAGTAACAAACTGTTATCTTCGTACATTCCTGTGGAATTACGCATCCAAGTTGGACCAAAAACAATTTAATTTTTCGAAATTGGTTAATCAAAGAACAAAATAGCATTATTGTTTTTTGTTTGTGATGCTTCTATGAAGCGCATATTAGAAGGAACACAATGATTTCCCTTCCACCCTGTATATGCCTTCTGCCATCTCGGTATGGCGCATTCAACTATTTGAACTATATTAATAACAGATGACACTACAAGTAGTTAGTGGGTTATATTTTGAAAACGTAGCGGCAATACAGCGCGTAATACGAAATATCAATAAAACTATACATTTTGTATTTGAATTTTTAGTTTTCAAAAGTGTGCTGACCTTATATAAATATAATTGTCATTATTTTGTAAATTATAATTAGAGATATTAATGTAACTTCTGTGAAGAACGGTGTTATGGATTATAAGTTTGTAATGATCAAAAAAGGCTTTACATCCTGGAAAATCTCAAAAAATGCTTGTGGGAAATGTGATAAGTGTGTCTGATTCCTCAGATTAAAATGAGATTCTGTTTTTGATAATCGATGCATGGAAATTAGTACAGATTACTCCAATATGATATCAATGGAATCTATCATGCAAGAAAGAGTTCTCGAGCAGTTCATCCAGCATGGCAATATTGCTAATAAGCTACATTGCCCTCTTGGGTAACGATTGTAACCATTTCCTTAAGTCCTCTCCTCTTGACCAACTAATAATTTCTGGACCCTAGATTGTATAGGTAATTAATAATTTTAAGTTTTGCATGTTGTGTAAGTTAATAAAAACATATTTCCCACCGATCTGCTACCTTTAGGACAATTCTGCATTATTTGTTTAGTAATTCTGATATCTGTCATTCTTTCAGCATGCTCTTTGTTTGAAATATTTTAACCATTCATGTACATTAAAAATTCCTAACTCTTTTCTTATACTTTTATTTGTTGTTAGTCTCTGTTCGTTTTTTGGGTGGAACACATTACTTCCCCTACTTACCAGCAGAGAAAGTAAAAACAATGAAATGCAAATTAGAAGTGGAAATCAAAATTATCGAACAGGTTTCAGAAGTTAATTATTTAGGTATTAAAATAACAAGCACCAAAAGTTTAAATCGAACAATTCAAGGGAAAACTTCATTAGATAAAATACAGGAATCCGGGAAAATTGTTAAATTCACGATATAAAAAAATGTATAAATCAGTGACTAATAGAACACTAACAGGATGGGAAACAACCGTCTAGTAAAAAGAGCCAAAGAAGGTAGGCCTTTAGAAGAGGAAGATCTCCTAGGATATGGATTGACAGCAACTCATCCGGGAAACAAAAGGGGAACTAGGATATTATCCTGCACACAAAGAAGAAGAGAAAACATATCAGCAATATGACTATATTTAAGGCAATGTATTGCTGAAATTTGGTGAAAATTGCCGAAAATATTGATTTTTGCATTTCTTATTATGGTTATACTTTGTACTTCAACGGCAGACTTTAGATTTTTCAATGTCAGTCATTTTTAAAGCTCCATGAGGGTATTCAAATGTGCTAGTGCGGGGAAGCGTTTCCCAACAAAGCTCGTCGCTACAGCTTTGAAATGCACTTTTCATTTTCAGTGGCTCTGATTTTGGTTTATTGCAGGGAATTTTGCTTCAGAAATGTTGTAAGTTGGTTGTGCTGAAATGAATTCGATATTAGAGCTAAAATGTCGCGAAACTGACATGTTTTGCTTCCAAACAGAGATATGCAGTCAGTGTTCTGTAATTATATAATCTTGGCAGGTTATTTCAGTGTTACAGTTATATATTAAACATTGTTTAGGTAGGTAATAGGTTTTAAGTTATGCGTTACTCTATAGTACAGACGTAACAAGCAGATATTTTATGAATTTTGTGTATAAATTTGTGAAAGTGCATAGTGTAGAGGTTAGCTAAAAACAATAAATTTCTAACGTTTGTGAACAATGCAAAGGTGAAAGGAAACAACCAAGCAAACTTAAAATTCTCAAAAAATGCTACTGAGGCCAAGAAGAAAGCAATAGAAGGTCCCACATATGGTGCTGGGGAATTTTCAGTGGATTGGATTTAGGTAAAGAACAAAGACATATTGTTAATACTTTATAATTCAATTTTCTCAGTTCTTTTTCAGCATTTTTCACTATTCAAAATGCTCCTTGGACCCTAGTTTATGACTATCTTGAAATTTTCAGAACTTCAGAGGTTAAGTATTACAATTTGTTGTGTGCTAGTTAAAAATTTTAAATAATTGAGCTGAAATTAAAAAAAATCGTAACTCATACTGAAAAAAAATTGAAAATATTGATAAATAGTATACAAACTTTAACTAATTAGATCTAAGCAATTTTGGTATGACAATTTCTTCATATTGTGACTTTTGGTTGGGTGTAAAGTAAAGTAGACAGATGTAGTCGAGATAAAGAAACACTTTTATTTCCGTAAACAGTAACTTGTACACTCGTTGCAACAGCAAGAAAGTCTTTTTCGATTCTCCAACAGCACGGCTCCGAATTCGTAACACAAAGAACTCTTCTCCGTGGGCACAACGCTTGACATCGTCTGTCCGTCTCCGTCGGCACGACTCCTCGATGCTTCGCATACATCTCCTCTTTCCGTCGGCACGACTACTCAACGCTTCACATACGTCTGACTGCTCTTCTGTCGCACTTTACCGCTATTTATATCTCCCAGGCACTATTCTGGAAGCTTCAGGAACGTTCAGTTATTGCGGTGAGATACAAAGTAGAAGATTCCTTTTCTCTCTTTCGGCAAGCGCCCCAACAATGCGGCCATTCTCTGTCTCTTTCCTTCGGCTCCTTTGCGGTAGTGCCGACAATAATGCGATGCGTGACACTGCTGTTGTCGGCAATTAGATGCGGCGGGCGCGGTGACAATATTTGTATACTGAACTCAAATTAACAATTTGGGAAGTATACAATAAACTGTAGGGTGATTTATTATTAATAAATATATTAATTTAGAAATGGTTTGAGATATGGCATTGAAATTTTGTGTATACCATTTATTTTAGATTCTGAGTGTGTGGAAAAAAATTGCAAGCAATCAGAAGAGAAGTGGATTTTTTAATTTTCACCGATAGAGGTGACTAGTCTGTTGTTGCCATACCTACTCTACTCTAGTCTGTTGGTATCATTGTGAGTCATTTACTCACGTCATGCAGTTGAGAGGATTTAATTAGAAGAGCGGGTCAGTGTGTCAGTTAATTAGTTCGTGCAGTCGATAACTATGTGGTTTAAGACCTGCCATGCACAAACTTACTAGTTAGCGTTTGTTAATGCGGTTATGTTCCCCGTCAACCTACCGACTTCACCCAATCCCCACATTTTTATACCTATTTTATAAAAGCATCATACTCGTATGGCCCCCTTTCTATAATCTCAATATCCCAGGTGTTGAGATGAAGACGATAAAGTTAAGTGGTTGGTAGTTGCAGATTTATATCATTTCCCTTGTTTACGTTCCATCTTCACGATAAACCTTACTCTCCTGCAAAAATACAACCAACTTTTGAAGTACAAACTTTACGTTTGTTTGCATCTAGTTTAATGTCAGTCTTTGGCTACACTTGTATCTAATTAACTAATTAAAAATGAGTATACCAGCAAGATAAGTGACAATCAACTTGCACTGTGCACTTTATCTTTTGTACCAAATATTGAAGACCTTCTGAAACGTAAATCGTGCAAACAATGTCCTGAGACACATCGTGGGTTAATCAGAAGTAGAATATGAATGTGTACGTCTTTAATTTACTGTACGTAAGAATGTGTCACCACTGGAAGGTGAAAGGAGGTGATTTCAACCTCCCCTTACTTGCCTACGGTTGAGCACCACTACATTAAAGCAATCGGTATGACCAAGGCTTGAACCAGCGACCTTGGAGTTAGTAGAGCAACGCTTAACCAACTGTGTCGTCAGATCGACTGTGTGAGTGAGTGAGTGAGTGAGTGAGTGAGTGAGTGAGTGAGTGAGTGAGTGAGTGAGTGAGTGAGTGAGTGAGTGAGTGAGTGTGTGTGTGTGTTAGTCTGTGGACAGCATAACTCAAAAACGAAAATTAAGTTAAAAAAGAAAATACCCCACCCTAAACTACCCTTTACATGGAAAAGCTTTCGAAAATTTTGATTTTCTTAAAAATGGCTAACGATTTTGATTAAAATGTCATATGTTTGAGATATTTTTATGACAAATGAAATGTATATCTTGAATTTTCTGGCTATAGCCCCTGTAGTCGTATTTACTCTGGACGACTTTTGCATAACTGGTAAACCGTTAGAGATAGACCAAATCATACTGTACGAAAAATGTAGATCTTGCTAAAATATACAATTTATGTCTGAATAAATTTTCTTGTAGGGTGAACCATTTCGGAGATATTCCTTGTTATGTGTGTGAGTTTCGGAAAACTTAAAACTTTCGTGAAATGGAACATAGTTGTTCATTTCTATTTTGATATGTTAAGTGCACAAAGAGAACGGAACCTCAAAGCTTTAAAAGATTTGACTATCGCACAAAGCCTACTGTATTCTAGTATTCCCCTTGTACCTACTTGGAAATAAGCAATAAGATAATTTGTACAAATGTTTATTTTAACTAACACGAAGCAGATATAGGAATAAGAGTTTGTAAGAATGGTTAGTACAAGAGTAGAGAAACTCGTGTGAGTGCAACACATGATATGTTTATTTATACCCGTAAGCCAGCTGCAGGTTGCGTTGTACTGCAGAAAGCTTGAGGTAATAGAGTTACTCTTAACTTAGTTTTTGCGAACTTTCCTTCCCATGTTCCACTAGGGAGATCACTTTATGGGGAACCACTGTGGTTTTGTTTACCAGAAGTTCGCGTCCTAAATAGATCTTTAATGTACCGGTACACTGCTCTTCAAAAGTTACTCTTTAATCTGATGTGAGCATTCACATGACTTTCTCTTCCTACCACTGTACAAACTAGCCTTAAAATGTTTATTCTTCTGTCTACTTAATCCAGATGAACATTTGATGAAATAGTTTCATTGCATGCTATGTGAAATACCCGGCATTGCTCTATCCCTTCAACATACCCACTTATGTAACTTCCACTTGTCCAATAGTCTTAGACATTTAAAAATATTACGTAACAATCTTAAGTATTTAATGAAAACTCTTACGACACTACAAAATAAACTGAATAAATAAAAATCTGATGTGTTGCTCTCACATGACTTTCTCTACTCTTGTACTAACCATTCTTGCAAACTCTTATTCCTATATCTTCTTCGTGTTAGTTTAGATAAACATTTCTACAAATTATCTTATTGCTTATTTCCTTGTAGGTACAAGGGGAACGTTAGAATACAGTAGGCTTTGAGCGATAGTCAAAATTTTTAAAGCTTTGAGATTCCGTTCTCTTTGCACACTTAACATAAAAAAATTAACGATGTTCCATTTCACGAAAGTTTTAAGTTTTCCGAAACTCACACACATAACAAGGAATACCTCCCAAATGGTTCACCCTACAAGAAAATTTATTGAGACATAAGTTGTGTATTTTAGTAAGATCTATATTTTTTGTAGAGTAAGATTTTGCCTTTCTCTAACGGTTTACCAGTTATGCAAAAGTCATCCAGAGTAAACAGCACTACATAGGCTATAGTCCGAAAATTCAAAATATACATTTCATTTGTCATATAAATATCTTAAACATATCACATTTTAATCAAAATCGTTAGAGCCATTTTCAAAAAAATCAACATTTTCGAAAGAAATTCGATGTAAAGTGTAGTTTAGGGTGGGAGTATTTTTTTCAAAATCTTCGTGTTGCATCCTTGAAAGACATTAAACTTAAACACCAACTTTGGCTTTTAACCGACTTTTCGTTTTTAAGTTATGATGTTCAAACACAGACAGACACACACGCGCGCGCGCGCGAACCTTTTCCTAAAAATGCTTTTTCTGGTTTCAGGGGGGGGGGCCCTCCAAACATCTATTTCCGTTGAAATCTCGACATGCAATTTCTGGGTAGAAGAGAATGGTAATCTTATTTATTGTATATATAGACAAGGTGTAAAAATAAGATAAAAACTTGTAAAGCCTTGTTAGTGCAGAGGAATTGAATAGAGTAGAGGAGTGGTACTGGGGTGAAGAGGGAAGGGGGGGGGGGGTCGGAGTGTAGCGAGAGAAATAAAAATAACATTAATGATACGAATATCAGCTCTGCAATCAGACCGTACCCAATTACTCTGAAATTTCATTACTACCTCCATCTAGGAGGTCAGGAATCGATATTTGCGATGCGCTGATGAACCTCGGGCATAGCTACATAGGTACTGAGTTAATCTTAATAAGGGAGAGACAGGAAGGTTTCCTACACAATAGCCATAGATACAAGGGTTAAGAGGAACATCTGATTTTGTGAATTAGTGTTATTCCGAAACGAGGTCGCAGTCCCAGTTGAAGCACTACAACAAAAAGCAATGGCATTTTGTTATCTGATCAGCCGATTTCGAAAAATTAAATGGTTTTTGTTCCAAATTGGATGCGTAATTCCACAAGAATGTACGAAGATAACAGATTGTTACTTGTAAGATGCGTAGAGTAACTTATTTCTGACACAGCTTCGGTAGTAATTATGGGACATTACACAGGGTTTTAAAATAATTAATCACTTAAAAGAATTAAAGGAATACCTACTCCGAGCAGCTTTTTCAGATGTGAAGTAACTGGACAACGTTGCGTTAAGCTTGGTGTGCGATCTGAACCGGCTTGTGGATGTAAACTCGTCCGTTGCTCGCAAACTGGACGCAGGATGGGGTAATGTTTTGGGAGATAACGGGTACAGCTGGCATTCTGATTGGCTTATACCCGCAGAGTGAACACGGCTTGGTATTTGTTTACCCCTCCTATTCCTCAATAAAATATCCTGAGTTATCAGGAACATAAATTAGATGGGAGTGGCCAATTTGTTTGAAACTTTGTAGCATCACTTTCACCAAATTAACCTAATTTGGGTCTTGTTTTTTTTAATGTCTCCTTTAAGGGGAGGCATCTGTGAAAATGACAAAAATCCACAATTTTTGTCACAATGATGTGAAAATTTGTATGTATGTATGCCAAAGCATAACTAGAAGGTTTACCAAATTTAACTTTTCTATGTAAGATAGTTTTTGCACAAAAAAAAAAATTATTCGTTTTTTTTGCTGCAATTTTAGGGTAGTATAGCAAACGCTTCTTATAAAATATTATTTGTTCTAATAAACTAAACTCTGGCCATATGTTTCCCTAGATTATGTCTACAAAACCTGGTATTTTTATTTGGCTATGTCAAACAGTTTTGGAGAAAAAAAATATTGAATACCTCAATGTCCATTTTTTTCTTCAAATTATTAATAATTTTCAAAATAAAAATTCAATAACAATTAAACTACTCCATCTAGAGCATTTAAAATACCAAGTTTTATGAAGCAACTATCTAAAAACATGTGTGCAAAATTTAAAAGAAATCTATTAAGAACTGTATGAGAAGATGCATTTTGAAGATTGAAAAATGTTAAAAAATAGAAAGCAGAGAAAAATGACTAAAGTTTTAAGTATATGACAACATACATACGCCATGGGCATTTAAATCATGGCGTAACGGCCTTTTAAATGGTGATGAGGAGTAAACGACGGTAGATTCTGAAAGTACAAGGTACAGACATAATTTTAAGGCAAAAAACGAAAAATCGCATTTCTCATAATTTTTGTCCAAATTTCACCGATGCCTCCCCTTAAAAGAACACAGTGGGCTACAGGCATGGAGGAATGAATGTTTCCATTATGAAGCAAAACACCTTTAAGACTTTTTGAGATGGATCTATGAAGAACCTCCTCTCTTTGGAATTGTAAATTTTGTTATAACAGCAGGTGTGTCTTGGCAATACACCTAATTTTCTTCTTCAGCAAAAAAGGGACAAGTTCCTTCTCATTTTGCCTGTACCATGAAAAATATGTACCCTCAGCGAATGCTTTCTTTTCTTTTAACCTAGAGCCTAAAAGTTCTGCTGATTCTTTAGGAAAACTATATCAGCTCGGATACCAAGAACAGAGACATATACAGAGATGCACGGAACGTTTTTAAATGCTCTTTTTGGATTCAGGGGAGCTCAAAACGTGTTTCTAAAGAAATATTGGTATCGGAAAGCACGTGAATGGTATATGCATATATCATTAGAAATATGAAGGACCCCTCACATTTAGCCCATGAATCACCAGGCAGCACAGCAGTAGGTGTGAAGGGGCCTTGTTTTGTTTTTATTAACATCATGATCCTGTGTTGATAGAACAAATGTGACAATCTCCGGAGAAGCTGTCCTGGGTTGCTTCCAGTTAACGTAATTGTTCTCGCGGATAATGCACGTCCCTACACTGCTGCAGTAACCGGATATCGCATTACCCGGTTGAAACGAGAAACGTTGCATACAGACCTGGATCATGCCCTTGTAATTTCCACCTTTTCTGAAGTTTAAAAAAGCCTTAATCCTACTGAGTTTTTAACTAGAAAAAGTTCAAAACTTAGCAATTTGCGCTGTGTCATAAGATTATGCCCAGAGCTTCCCCTATATGGTGATATAATTATTTTTCCTATGCGGCCATTTTTGAAGGTCCTACAGAGGCTCCACGTGGCTATAAGCTACGTCCATCCATTGGCGATAGACAAGCGATTCAAATCTTTTTACCTTCTTTACTACGTATAGTAAGTAGAGGAAGTACTGTATTCCACCAAAAAAATTGGATGTCGAGATTTCACCGGAGATATATGTCTTAAGACCCCTTGAATGCAAAAAAACAGCCTTTTTACAAAAAGGTGCTCGCGCGTGTATGTGTGTGTTGGAGGAGGGTTGTGAATACTGAAAACAAAAAGTCGGTTAAAATCCAAAGTTGGTATTTAAGTTTACTGTCTTTCAAGGATGCGACACCAAGATTTTCAAGAAAATAATCCCACCCTAAACTACCCTTTGCATGAACAAATTATCAAAAATGTTGATTTTCTTGAAAATACCTCTAACGATTTTGATTAAAACGCCATATGTTTAAGATATTTTATGGCAAATTTTGCATTTTCTGGCTATAGCCCATGTAGTCGTATTTAGTCTGGACGACTTTTGAACAAATCGTAAACCGTAAGAGATAGACAAAATCATACTATACAAAAAATGTACACCTCCGTAAAATACACAATTTATGTCTGAATAAATTTTTTGTAGAGTGAACTATTTCGGACATATTCCTTGTTATGTGTGTCCGTTTCGGAAAACTTAAAACTTTGGTGAAATGGAACATCGTTGTTCATTGTTTATATGTTAAGTGTGCAAAGAGAACGGGATCTTAAAACTTTAACAGTTTTGACTATCACTCAAAGTCTACTGTATTCTAATATTTTCCTTGTACCTACAAGGGAATAAGTAATAAGGTAATTTGTACAAATGTTTATCTTAAAAAACACGAATAAGATATAGGAATAAGAGTTTGTAAGAAAGGTAGAGAAAATCATGTGAGTGCAGCGCATCACACTTTTGTATAGTAAGATTTTGTCTATCTCTTACGGTTTACCAGTTATACAAAAGTCATCCAGGGTAAATAGGACTACAAGGGCTATAGCCAGAAAATTAAAAAATACATTTAATTTGTCATAAAAATATCTGAAACGTGTAGAATTTGAATTAAAATCGTTAGAGCAATTTATTAGAAGAACAACATTTTCGAAAAATTGTCCATGTAAAGGGTAGCTTTGGGTGAAGGAATTTTCTTCAAAATCTTTGCGTTGCATCCTTGAAAGATATTTAAGTTAAATACCCACTTTGGTTATTAACCTACTTTTCGTTTGTCAGTTATGCTGTCATCATACACACCCACGGAATTTAACCTTTTATATTTAAATGTTATAAAACGCTGTTTATTCCTATTCAACTATTCGCTAGAATTCCATTGTGTGCTCGAACGTTCTGTACTTGTGGCCATGTATCATGTTGGGATAGGACTGCAGGAAGACTAATTCTATGAAAATGTAGGTACAACCGTAGGTAAGTGAATCAATAACCTTCACGCCCATTATAATGAGATTAGTGTGTACACAAATGTGATTTAGGTACCTACACAAAACCCTACCGTTAATCTTCTTTGTGTCGCATCCCTTATCAGGAAAAATTTCATTGTGATCGTGATGGTATTCGATATTAAACGAGGTAGGATGCTGCGAATTCCAACATTCCATTCTCAGTCGAGAGGTGCAGCTGGAGTAATCCACCATTTTTATCATCGAGACAAAGGCACAATCGATAGTCACTGCCATCTATCGATGTGGTCGCCTCCATTATTTTATACAAATATTCCATACCTTCGTAGTTTAAAACACAGATTTCCACCTGCATTTCCAATTATGGTGCACCGTCACTGCGTATAGTACATTGGAGAAATATGTTTTGAGACACCCTGAATCTGTGTTGCACTCACATGACTTTCTCTACTCTTGTACTAACCATTCTTACAAAATCTTATTCCTATATCTTCTTTGTGTTAGCTGAGATAAGCATTGGTACAAATTATCTTATTGCTTATTTCCTTGTAGGTGCAAGGGAAATGTTAGAATACAGTAGGCTTTGAGCGATAGTCAAATCTTTTAAAACTTTGAGATCTCGTTCTCTTTGCACACTTAACATATGAAAAAACTCAACAACGATGTTCCATTTCACGAAAGTTTTAAGTTTTTCGAAACTCACACACATAACAAGGAATATCTCCGAATTGGTTCACCCTACAAAAAAAAATGTATTTGCACATAAATTGTGTATTTTAGCAAGTTCTACATTTTTTCCAGAGTATGATTTTGTGTATCCCTAACGGTTTACCAGTTATGCAAAAGTCGTCCAGAGTAAATACGACTACAGGGGCTATAGCCACAGAATTCAAGATATACATTTCATTTGCCATAAAAGTATCTTAAACATATGACGTTTTAATCAAAATCGTTAGAGCCATTTTCAAGAAAATCAAAATTTTAGAAAAATTTTCCATATAAAGGGTAGTTTAGGGTGAGGCTATTTGCTTCAAAATATTCGTGTCGCATCCTTGAAAGACATTAAACTTAAATACCAACTTTGGTTTTTAACCTACTTTTCGTTTTTGAGTTATGGTACCCACATACTGTCACACACAGGGGGTCTCAAAGCATATATTTCCAGTGAATTCTCTACATCGAATTTTTGAGTGGAATACAATACTTCCCCTACTTACCAGTAGAGAAAGTAAAAATCTGATGTGTTGTACTCACATGACTTTCTCTACTCTTGTACTAACCATTCTTACAAACTCTTATTCCTATATCTTCTTCGTGTTAGTTACGATATACATTTGTACAAATTATTTTATTGTTTATTTCCTTGTAGGTACAAGGGGAATATGGGAATCCAGTACGCTTTGAGGGAGTCATATCGGACGGTGAATGAATGAAATGGGTGAAATGATGCCCAAATAAGCCCGTGGATTTCTAAGTGTTTTATAAATTCCCCGGATCAAGGTTTTATTGCGAAGAAACAGTAATTCTTTTAGCGATAATTGGAAAAGTTAAATATGTTATCTAAAGTAAGGTAATACCATTGAAAGAGGCGACAAAAAGAAGATAGTTTGTGTATAATGTGAAAACTCGCTAAATCTTACGGCGCACAATCTCGAGCTCGCTAAAAAGTCCAAGTATCTCGCTAAAACTGAGCAACTGTGGCTTCCATACAAGTGCGTAAAGACAAATGATTGAATTGAAGTATCAGATTCAGACTTGAATTTGCCTTATTTCTGTAGCACGCCATCGCTTCATTACAATGCCAAGGAGAGGACGAGCTGGCATACAGATCATGGAAGTCAGTCAAATCTGTGGCGAACTACTTCACACGCAAAATGCATAAACATCGAGTGACAGATAATGAAAATAGTCGTATTTTATTTTTATTGCTTATGAAGAGTTACAAATTTAGGTGATTCGAAGTTCACCGCGTCATCTAGTATATAAACACACGCACACACACACACACACACACACACACACACACACACACACACACACACACACACGTGAAGTGCATGCTGAGGAAGGTTATACTATTATCCATGTTTCAGATCGTGTGTGGTATATCGGCCATGGTGATGGGCACAGTGGCGTTCATAGAAGAACGAGGGGAGCTGAACCTAGGACTGGGCATTCCTGCTGGAGGAGCCACTATTCTCGCTGCAGGTAACACCCTTCTTCGCTTTATTAAACTCTTATTTTCATCACTTTCAAGATAAGATTTTTTTTTTTCAGAGGGTCTCAAAACATATTTCTGGTGAAATCTCGACATCGAATTTTTGGGTTGAATACAATACTTCCTTCTACTTAGCAGTAGAGAAAGTAAAAACAGCATTTTTACTAAAAGATTCGCACGCGCGTGTGTTTGTCAGTCTGTGGCAGCATAACTCAAAAACGAAAACTTGGTTAGAAATCAAAGTTGGTATTCAAGTTTACCATCTTTTAAGCATATAACACAAAGATTTTGAAAAAAAAAATCCTTCATCCTAAACTATCTTTACATGGAAGATTTTTCGAAAATTTTGATTTTCTCGAAAATTTCTTTAAAGATTTTGATTAAAATTCCGTGTGTTTAACATATTTTTATGACAAATGAAATGTATATTTTGAATTTTCTGGCTTTAGCCTATGTAGCTCTGTTTCCTCTCGATGAGCTTTGCATAACTAGTAAGCCGTAAGAGATGGACCAAATCTTACTATACAAAAATGTAGATCTTGCTAAAACACACAACTTATGCCCAAATGAAATTTTTTGTAGAGTGAACCGTTTCGGAGATATTCTGTAAGAAAGTTAGTAATAAGATAATTTCTACAAATGTTTTTCTCGACTAACATGGAGTAGATAGAGTAGAGAAAGTCGTAAGAGTGCAACACATGATACTTTTTTATGGAATGCAATACCTTCTATACCTACAAAGTGCTTGGTAGAGAATGTAATACTACATGTGGAACGGCTGAATCAATTGATGTATAACTACGTGCTGAAGTGTTGCCAACAGAAGAGAGTGAAATAAAAAGAGACAGAATTATAATTACATTATCACGCTCTCGATGCGAGTAGCACGTCTGTGGATGACGTGACGTGACGTGACGCGAGAGGATCAACCTGTATATAAATTTTGTGTTGTCTGCACCACAAAGATTCACTATTTATGTTGGTATTGTTCTGTCACCGATACTAAACCTGAGGCAATTGTTTAATAATTGAACGTCATAACAAGCTTCAAGGCATCAATATCACGCTTATGTCAGCAAACCACACGTTTTCACCAAATAAAACCTATTCCTCATTTGTGCCTTAACTGTTTTGCTTCTTTTAGAGGAACTGAATCAAAGTTATACATTCATATGACTTTCTTTATCCTCTCATCCCGATAAACTAATGTATTTAGCCTTTATCGTTAAACTTTTTTACTACGTAGAAGTAGAGGAACTACTGTATTCCACGCAAAAGTTCCATGTTGCGATTTCACCGGAAATATGTTTTGAGGACCCCTGAGTCCAAAAAACGCATTTTTACTTTCTGTACTGGTAAGTAAGGGAAGTATTGTATTCGACCCAAAAATTCGATGTCGAGATTTCACCGGAAATATATGTTTTGAGACCCCTGAATCCAAAAAAAAGCATTTTTAGAAAAAGGTCCGTGTGTGTGTTTGTGGACAGCATAACTCAAAAACGAAAAGTCGGTTAAGAACCAAAGTTGGTATTTAACTTTAATATCTTTCAAGGATGCGACACGAAGATTTTGAAGAAAACAGCCCCACCCTAAACTACCCTTTACATGGGAAAATTTTCGAAAAGTGATTTTATTGAAAATGGCTCTAACGAGTTTGATTAAAATGTCATATGTTTGAGATATTTTTATGACAAATGAAATGTATATCTTGAATTTTCTGGCTATAGCCCCTGTAGTCGTATTTACTCTGGACGACTTTTGCATAACTGGTAAACCGTTAGAGATAGACCAAATCATACTATACAAAAAATGTAGATGTTGCTAAAACTACACAATTTATGCCAATAAATTTTCTTGTAGGGTGAACCATTTCGGAGATATTCCTTGTTATGTGTATGTGTGTTTTGGAGAACTTAAAACTTTCGTGAAATGGAACAGCGTTGTTCAGTTTTTTTTTTATGTGTTAAGTGTGCAAAGAGAACGGAATCTCAAAGCTTTAAAAGATTTCACTGTTGCTCAAAGTCTACTGTATTCTAATATTTCCCTTGTACCTACAAGGTAAGAAGCAATAAGATTTCTTGTGCAAATGTTTATCTCAACTAACACGAAGAAGATATGGGAATAAGAGTTTCTAAGAATGGTTAGTACAAGAGTAGAGAAAGTCATGTGAGTGCAACACATCAGATTTTTTTTATTTAGTCGAACCCACGACTTTCCAAACAGAGGCTACCAGTTTTTTGTTGAAGATGTGAAAATTAAACTGCGAAAG